>QDHC01004495.1:194700-221649 GCA_013186455.1 Papilio dardanus tibullus | reverse complement strand
AATAGTTTGATTTTAAATATTACCAACTTTGTCACCTAGTTGATGGTAAGTTTTTATACCTTTTTTTCGCTGAATATTTACTTATAATTACAACAGATATTTAACATTTCAAAGTTTGTTGAAATTGAAATATGGGGGTGGTCCACTACTTATTCCGTTTTACCATGATTTTTCAGTAATTGACCATAAGTACTGGACAACTTCTGATTTTTTTTAAACTTTAATATACCGTATACAATAACTTATCAAGGGGGTAGCATTTATTAAAATAAACTATTGTGTTTACTTTTACAATAAATTGATTTTATTCAGTACCTTTGTTGTGAACTATGATGAAGTCCAAGAAGACAAGTAGTACTAGAAATGTATTTGATGTACCTTAGAGATGATGATGATGATGATGAGAGATATACCTGATGTTCCTTTATATAAGTTTTATCGAGTGGTGGTTTGTATTATTATTCATATTTTTCAAAGAAAACGTAAATTTCTCTAATTTTGCTTCTTACTTAACAATCAGCCCAATTAAAGCTCAAGCAACTGAAAGGTCATCTACTGATGCAAAACATGGTCATCTACTAGTATTTTGATGGTCAACTACTGAATCTATGATTGTGTATTTTATTTTATTTTTCATATTTATACAACCATTGATCAAGTGAAAATACTGTTTCTTTCATTAAAAGACTTCAACAAAGCTTTGAAAAAAAATCAATTATTTGTAATAAGATGGAAATTAAAATGCAACATTAAAAAAGAAAATTTGGTGTCCTCAAGTGGTCCACTACTGGTGACTTTACCTTACTATACTAAACTTATTAAAACTTTTGTGAGACTTAACTGACGTTTATTTCGGTGTAGGTACCGAAGGACCCCCGACGGGTCTGAAGTCGGTACCTACACCGAAATAAACGTTAGTTAAGCTGTGTTTAATTAATTAGAGTACTTAACTAGTAATAATAATTTATCAAAACAAGAATAAATATAAGTAAAACTAAATACGCAATAAATAGAAATAAAGTTAACTTGGTATATTCAAAAATATTATTAAGAAATCTGAATATCATTGAATCCGTTTAAAAAAAATCCTTATAACGGTGTAAAGTTTTGTCTAATCTTTTGTATTGAGAGAACTCATAAAGAGGCTACAAACGCTCAGCATTAACTGTACGATTCGACTGCGAAGATAAAACTTGCGTGTGTAGGCAAAACAGTTTGACTACGCAGTTCAATTGATTGTCTGTGGCTGGCTTTAGTTAAGTTACTGTTCGTTTAAAACTTTTTTTTCATAAAACATAGTGGCAAACGAGCAAGTGGCCACCAAGAATCGATGAAAAATCCAAAGCGACCCCTGCCCATAGACATCTGCAATTGCAGATGCGTTGCCTACCTTTAATCTACGGAGGAGACGCAGCAACTTACCAGTAAAATTCAAATTAGCAATAATATCCTGCAGCTGCAATTGATCTAAGTTAGCTCTAACAGTCAGCCTGTTTGAACGCAGCGCGCGTCGATGTCGGGAAGTAAGTCCTCGCGGCAACAGTGGGAGTGTGAACACTGATTCTGACAGCGGTGTATCATCAGCTCCGAATTCCTATGTAAATAAAATAAAAACCTCTTTATTGTAACCCTACGGCTTCATTACACCGAGTTCGCGATGGAAACGGAGATATTGCCACAAATCCGTTTTTATCGCGAACTCGGTCTAATGAAGCCGAAAGGTAAGAAAAATACAGTATCTAATACATTACTAAATAGTAAACAAAGTAGCTTTTTCTATCCCTATATCCCTATGTATGCTTAAATCTTTAAAACTACGCAACGGATTTTGATGCGGTTTTTCCAATAAATAGTGGAGAAATACTATTATTTTTTAGCTTTTTAATGTGATGTAAATAATTACATTGTTTCCGAATTTCAGAACTACTAACATATCAGAAAACTATTGTAACTGCTGTTCTTTCGGTATACTTTATTGGAATAGACAATAAAATTAAAATTACCAGACACTTCCCGCTAACACAGTAGGAGGAGTTTCGTTTCCCGCAGGAGGTACCTAGCGGGAACCAACCCTCCTGCCCGTTCACCAGGTAGAACCGATGAGCCACGCGTTCATCCTGACATGCCACTCGGCAAGGACGGTCAGGCTCCTCTGAAAGAAAAAAAAATGAAATTCGACTTAAGTATGACTCACCGTATACCGTGTCTCAGACGGATATGGTTCTGAGCTATCCTTTATGTATAATAAGTCTGTTGTTAAACAAAATTAGTACTTATTCCTTACCCAATACAGGTGATATCTGCATACCCAACCCTGACAGTCTTCTCACTCTCTCCTTGTACTTAGAGCACACCATTGTCGCGTACTGATAAGGTGACTTTCGTTGTAAGCAGCCCTGGAAGAAAGTGTCACATATGTTCACAACAGAGTGCAGAGCTTTAAGTAGAGTCAAAGGGGTAGAGCAGCATGGTAGAGCATTGTTATGTTAAGGTTGGACATTGTCTAATCAGGGCCTCGAACTTGATATAAGGTAATTGAGTTGGCTACAAGAGACTCATGTTTACTGACAAAGCCAGGCTGCGAGTAGTGCGCTAGTAAACAAAGTACTGACGAGTTCAGGTCGTGCAGCATCAGGTCTGCACAGCTGTATGGTAGTCTGCCTGGCGGAGCTGACGAGGCGCACGCCGCTGCCCGGGCTCACGCAGTGGTAGTGACAGCCGCTGGCCGCGCGCCATTGAGAGCCGACAGCGCGTCGCCATGTACCTGATGTCTTTGATCTGGTGGCAGACAGAGGTCTTAGCGTGGAGCAACATTTAAACTAAATTACCAACATCTCTGAAGAGATCTCGGCTTGTCGATACAATTGAGTGTTTTTGTTATGGTCCTTCGAGACGTATTTTAAAAGTAAACTACTTCAGAATTTATGATCTTTTGGTAAAGGTCGCCTGTAGCTTTTATAGTGCTGGTGATAGTCACAGACGGTGATTACTTGATATTAGGAGTGGAAGATATTCTCAGAACTCAACTTTTTTAGATCCTTTGTCTCACATAATTTATTCTGGATTATAAATGTGATTCTTACGAGGTGACGGTATGCGGAGTAGCTGTTTGTAACTGCAGCGCCTCCCACTCGCAGTCGCCCGGCTTTAGCGAGAACTCATTGTCGTTGCTTGAATCGCATGTGAATTTCTGTAAATTATCCATAAAAGATCTTCCTTGAATTGCAAGGTTCTTGTTCTTTCCAAACAAAACAATAAACTATGGCTAAGTAAGTGGTTTATCCCAATACTAACTAGCTGGTTGGCTCAGCGCTAAGTTATGCTCTTATGCGTAATCTCATGTCCCTCTTTGATATGTTCTAAATATTAGAACTGTACCTGGCAGAGTCCAGAGATACAGAACATTGGCTGTGCGCGGGAGCAAGCGGTGCCATCAGGCAGACTCCAGCCGCGGGACTTGTAGCCGCCTCCGCGCGTGTCGCACCACACCGCGCATGCGCTGCTCACGTCTAGAAGAACAAGATGTAAACTTAGCGTAAATATGTTTCAGTAATGTATGAATAGTATCAAAGTATTGATAAATACTGACCCTCTGAGTCGATCCTCTGCAGCCCAGTGCCGATAAGATCAGGGTCGACGTCGCGCGCGCGCATGCAGATCTGATCGGCGAAGTCTCGCACCGTCATACGCGGTACTTTGTTGCACTGGAACAATATTTTGTCAGAATCTAGCGTATTGATCAGTTCCTATTTACATTGTTATAAGAAGTCTTACTTGTTGCGCGTGACAGGATTGATACTTCTTATCGTGACCACTGCAGTAGTTGTTTCCGTTTTCGTGCCTGAAAAAATGAAGTTCATTAGTTGTAACTTTGAACATACGAAAGTACTGCTTCCTTTCACATCTGAAAGATGGCAAGCCGGATGTTAGTGGAAACATAACTTCCTTTCCTTCAAAAAAGTCTTTACAGAAAATACAGTTTCTCATAAGACCGTTGATGACGTCACTAGTACGACGGGACTAACCTCGGTCGATTACACCTGCGCGTAGCAACAGCGACGCCCGCAGCGGCGGGCGCGTGCTTGTCATCCAGCAGGCAAGCGGAGGCGCACTCGGACCAGCGAGACCAGCGGCCCCATGCACCGCGCCCCGCGCGCACCGCACCCTCGCGCTCCACACACGCACCTCCGCGGCAGTACTGCAAGAGTAAGTACAGTTATCACTTTTACACCCATTGACACAGCCTCTTGAGCGTCGAAGGCAGTTAAGCAAAGAACAATATTCGTCTCTACTAAAGAAGAGACTGTCAACTCACACACGCAGAATTTAGCGTCCGAAACAAGAGACCAGCACGTAAAGAAGAAAAAGGAATACATTGAAATAGAGACGACAATAAATTTTTAAATTGAAGTACAGGGCACGTGCTTACTCACCATATCATCTCCACATCTGGTGCCCTCTAGTGCGGGATGTGAGGTCCAAGTGTACCTCTCGCGCTGACAATGCAGGTCCCGGCAGATATCTTCTAAGTTCTGAGCAGCGGAGTGACGACTACCGCTGCCATATTTCAGCATACCTGTTAAGACAAGAAGCTTCTTTAGTAAACCCAGATATTCACAGTGGACTGGGATAACGATATGTTTTACGTGTTTCGTCGAAACCACGTTAATACTTACATTGTTGATCAGCATCAAATCTCTCCCCTGGCAGGATGCCTTCAGCGCTGTGGTCGAGCTGGCCCGCAGAGTTGCCGTGGTCAAGTAGGCACCGTGATTGTACTGTACTGTATAGACATAATGTTTAAGTACAGAAATGATAATAAAACAAAAATTTTGAGTAAAAGAATCATAGATAAATTTAAGAGTATAGAATAAACAATGAATTACTCTAGAAACTTCTGGAGGTAGTTTCTACTGCACTGTGACCAAGTGATCTTGCCACTGCCGAGAGTAGGGCTCATGATGTAAGCGCTCGGGTCACAGCCGTTGTCCGCTAGAGGGCCATCGTGACGCATTCCCAAACTGTAATGAAAGCAAGTAAGTGCATATCTTATACCAAATGGCATATTTATACTAATTTTTAATAAATGAAAATCTCACTTGTGTCCTATTTCATGAGCCACCACATAAACACTTTCAAAGTGTCTTCCTTCGTTTACTGTACAACTGCTCGTTACTGTACACATGCCAGCGACTGGTGCTAATCCTGAAAATATTAGGAACTGTAAAGTTCTCGAACCTACATATTCCATAAAGAACTTTCGTAAGAACTTAGCTCTAGCAAGATAATGTGAGGTAGTCTCAAACTCCAGTAGGTATATTGAAAGTAGAACTTTCTATTTTTTAAGTTCTTAGCTTATTTATAATATTAAAGGTTATATGACTTACCTACAACTTGACTGCTGACTTTACCATTCTTATTAACTACATATAAATCCAGACCGGTCAAAATCAAAGCATGATCCCAATGCAATGGATCATTATCACCCGGTGGATTCTCAAGCCTCTGCCATGTACAGAAATTACTGAGAAACCTATCAATATCGTGTGGTCTCTTCAAATTTACCGGATCTTCATGTAATATTTCTAATCTTTTGAGGATAAAGTTGACTGTTCTACCCAATGATGGGTCGTGGTAAATCAATTGTACAGCGTTTATCATAGCTAGTACGAATCTCACTAATTCTCTCTCAGTGTCTTTAGGAAAATTGACCGTCATATGTTTGTATAGATCCCTATCAACGAATACAGCAGTTTCGACGAATATAGGCGGTGTTACAGCTCTCTTCTGTCTAGATTCTGGTTGTAATTTTTCTATAAATTTATCTATTGAGTTATTTCTTTGATTTAAATTTAATTTGAATTCTTCCAATGTTATATTTCTATTGCTTGTTACCTCTCTTTTTCTTCTATGTTTTGTCCATGTTCTTACAGATTCTACTGTGTCAGTTATGGTCTGATCTCTTTCTATACATTTACTTAATTTGTTATCGTTGATTAGAGTTCCATCAACATGTCTTTTAACAACGACATGTGGTTTCATCTCTTCAGTATGAAACCTTTCAGGCAATGGATGTATATAATAGTAACTACCATTAGCTTTGAATAAGCCTCTCTGAAAACAATAGTTTAGTTGAAAATTGTCAAGAAAAACTTGAAATTAATTTACTTCAAATAGGCGAATGACCTTCTTACTTAGACAAAAACAACAATGTACAAAATTAACATAAATATAAGAAATAAATATTTAACAATAGAAAAATCTAACGACTTACGGAAACATATTTCAAATAAATATGATTTATAGACATAATTAAATTAATTATTTGCAAATTAAACTTAAGATCAAAAGTTCAATCTTTTCGTCTTTTATTTGGCATAAATAGTCTTGAATAAACCACATAGGTTATTAATACGTTGTAATCTAAATCTTATCAATGCGAAAGTTCCGATATATGGACGTTTCTCTGAAATGGCTGAACGGACCTCGAAGAAATTTTACACATACGTAGAACACAGAAGAACACATAGGGTACTTCTTAAGATCCTCTTTAACTCTGCCCGGACAGAGTTGCGGTTGATGGTTAATCATCATCATCCTACCCTTGCCCCTATGTAGTGTCTGAACAGTATGTACTACTCCTACATACTTCCTTATCAGCCATCAATTTTGAATTCTCCTCTTTTTCAGCAAATCCTGTTATACATAACCCATACTTTCTTTGATTTTCCTCTATGTTTAGCTAGTGAAACAAATAATCTAGAAGTCGGCTTACCAAATCTCCACAAGCATACAAAGCTGCAGCATCACTTTTATAATAACATAGATCTAACTCTTCATCATTATGTTGGTCTATAACAGCTTGTGTGCCATTCGTCCATCGTCTCATCAGTAGGAACTGTGGATCTAGGATTGTATTTCTAGGACTTAGTTTTAAATCTAAATGCCTCTTGAGCGAGTTTAGAACTGGATTGTCTTGATATAGTGACCGCTTGCGACGCTTTGGTTGTCTCAAATGTAATATCTCGAATTGTGCATCTGAAAGAAAACCGTTAGTGGTATTTTTATGACTTAAATGTAGTTTGATTGTGGTTTATTTTACTAAGAATTAATGGGTCGGTTCTGAATTAAAAGCGATAACTGTTTTGCCCCAACAATTTTTGAAAAATTCATAAAATCTTGGAAAGTAGAAAGAAAAAAATCTAGACTAGAGTTTACAGAGTCTATTGGTGAACACTAATGCTTTATATTATTTAACTACTTAGAGAAATAAAGAACAGAATTGTAAGTAAACTTACCGTCAGAATTAGCACCGATTAGGAACAGCCTCTCAGACTCTGTTAAATGATCCAGTAACTGCTTATTGTGTTCCTGAAACAAGTCAAACAATTAAATTAAAACATAAATTATCTTTGAGTATTTTGGTAGACGTAAGGCTCCTTAAGTATAGACAAACTTGACAAAAGAAAGATACAAATCCAATGCCTGCAAACATCTCCTAAATATTGTACTAGACTAATATGTAGACTAGTATGTAGACAATTTAATTCTTTTTTGTCGCCTTTCTTAAAGTTTTCTAACCTCAACTATTACTTAAATGTCATCCCAGGCAAGGTGTTACGTTAGTGCATACGCCGGGTACTATTTAAGGTCTGATGCGTGATTTGACACACCCCCTGCCGCTCCATCAACCTTGGAGCAAATGACAAAAAACGTCGATAAGTGTGACTAGAAAGTGATACGTAGGTATAAGATATAACATTTTGTATATATTCCCTTCATAATGGCTAAAATTACAACCGCTTTATTCCGAAATGAGAATCAGCGTTATTACTGTTATACTTTCTACGTTTGGTACTGGTACATTCATAAAACTTATTCCAAAATACAGAACGTCCTTGTTCCTGGTACTTCTTATGATTCATAATTTGGTCCAATGAGAGCCCTGGTCTATGTTATTTAGTTCCAAGTATCCTACAGTATCGTATAATCGACGACTTATTGGTCCTACTTTATACATTTTTTTGGAATAAGGGGTCAAAAGTGTGTTCTAAATCATTAAAAAATGTACAGACGGATATTACAAAGTTTAAAAATATACAAAAATGCGGTAACATCTATCAATTTCACAGTAATTAAATAACCTCGTTAAATTTGGTTTTTAATAAAATTCTGCTTGGAAAAAAAATCTTCCGGGATTTAATCAACAAACTGTAAACCCGTAAATAAATATAAGATAATAATAAGGAAGCTACATACGACATTGTAATCATGCAGTGTAGAATTCACCTCAGTAATAGTAGCTTCTATTGTGTGAACAGTTTTAGCTGAACAACCTCGACATAATTTGACAATGGATATTCACACGAAGGTGCGAGTATGATCGAAGTTGTTGGATATAAACGATAAATTAAACTAGCTTTGCATAACAGGCATCAAAATATAATACGACTTGTTATACTCCGAGAAAACGTCTCCAAGTAATTTAAAAATGTAGCCAATGCCACTCGGGGATTGTGTAGCATCCCATCAGGATTTTTTTTTCAAATCGGTCCTGTAGTTTCGCCCTATTCAATGCAAACAATTAAATCTTTCCTCATGGCATTGATCGTGTTAACGCTTAAAGTTTAAGGTATTAATATAATAAAGCGAAATCTAATTTTGGTATATCTTAAAAATGGGACTAGAAAATCATAATCACGCAATCTATAATGCATTTAACAGTTCTTTGTCAAATCTTACTTTAAATTGTTTTGTATTGCTGTAACTTGCCTTTATTGAATTAGAAAACGAATGTTCTTTTGCCATGGTAGTTGATAATAAATAGTGCAATTACAAGAAACTTCCCTTTATTTCATAACTGTTGTATAACTGTTACTTGGAAAGTAAGATTTAGAGCTTAGATTAATACGTTTTTATGAATCGGTTAATTGACCCACTTAAGGAATGAAGAAAGTATGACAAAGAATGAAAGAATCATAAGAACTTTTGGTTCTTTTTACTTTTGCGTCAATAAAAATGTTAATTACGATTATACGCTTGATAACGTTTTTATTCAAAAATAATATAAATAACTAACAATATTTTAATTTAAGATTATTTAATGATACTTGAGTTGTTTAAAAAATGTTGTTAACACGCAATTCTCAAAGTATTGTAGTTGTTTTGACCCTGTACTTTAATGAAAAAATCTCATCTGCAGTTTATCTCACGATCATTTCAGATAATAACGTAGGGCTTAATGGTTAGCTAGATTTAACGGTTGTTAAACACGGGGTGTTTATGTGTCAGAATGTGTGGTGTATCCTTTATTTTGATACTTTGATGATAGCTAACATTGTAGCAACACTAGTGTTCATGTACTCAGTGGTCTTTGTAATCCGCGTTAGAAGAAAGAGATATCAAAAAATATTTTACACATAGGGAGAGGAATTATCCTCCTGCTAGCGTCTCCTTATCCGAAGATTAAGGATAGGCAACGCATCTACAAATGCAGACGTCTATGGGCAGCGGTCGCTTCTATATCAGCGAGTCCACGTGGCCGCTTGCTCGTTTGCCTTTATAATATAAAAAATGAAATAAGAAACATTACATAGCGCAGTCGGTAGGATAGTATAAACCTAACTATCGGTTTTTATCGAGGGGAAATGATTTAAGCACCCCTACGCCGAGAAACCTAACTAAACTAACCTAAAATAGAAATTACGATGTAATAGCAGTAGTAACAGACTTCAAATTGACAGAGATTTAAAATGATCTTAAATAATAAGTTTACTCTACTTTTATTAGTGGTAGAGCCTGCACAATTAGTTGCACGAATGCCCCGCTCTGCTGTTGCTACCACGACCATATAGAAGAAAACTGGTCAGAGTGTATCATATATATTATTTAAAAAATGCTTCATAATATATTTTCGTATATGCATTCCGGAAATCTTAACATATTTCGATAAAGACCTGTACGGTTGTTTCAACACCATTGTCTTAGTAATATGGTGGAGCTTTTCCTTCGTTAATAAAAATATACCTTATTGCTCTTAGTTAAAACTCAAATTAGCTAAACAATTTTAAAATCGTTAAGCATCATAAACATCCTTCGGATTAAACGTTCATTAAAACGCAAGATATTCTTTGCGATACGCTTCTTAATTTAAAATATTGCTTGATAAGAAGTTTGATGAATTGTCTCATTGTAACATAATCAAAAATAACCTTTTTTCTACATTGTAACGTTCTTGTACTAGGGGTGTATTATGGCTCCATCATCACTACATCACGACTATAATCGTATCCAACACGCTCACGGCCTCTCCCCGGAAGTGACGTCTGACACGACTGTCAACATGGCGCGATGCTCGAGACACCCATAGACAACCAGACCATAGCCAACACGCTACATACATGTTTTATAAATAATATATATCAATGAAGAAAAATATAATTTCACTTCCACTTTTCATAGAAAACATTTGGGAAGCTTGCTTGACACTTGTCTTTAAAGCTATAAAAATGTAACTTCTGTGATAAATTAAAAACACAAATTAGAAATCAAAATTCATTTAATAAATTGAGTAGGTATTAACATGTTTGTATGTAATTCTGTAGAACTGATTTAAATGAATTTAACCTGTATTCTATACTATTAATCGTGACAAGGAAGCTCTACGACCTTTGACGAAATTCGTATAACCTCAATCGACCTACAGTCATTCCTACGAAGCGAGTGGCACAAATCGTGAATACCAGGAGTGGCATTGTTCCATCACACTTGTATCCTGTCACTTTTGTACGAAGAATGTCATACAATGCCCTTAGCATACTAGCTTTTTCATCTATACTAATATTATAAAGAGAGAGACTTTGTATTTTTTTATTTTTGTATTTTTGTTTGTATTGATATAACTCAAGAACTACTGGACCGATTTCAAAAATTCTTTCACTATTAGAAAGGTATATTATCCCCGAGTAACATAGGCTATATTATTTAATTCCACGCGGACGAAGTCGCGCACAACAGCTAGTTAGCTATAAAATCTTTTCGATTTTTGGTTGAAAATGTTTGGTACGGGTTATTATAAGGGAGAGTGTTTATAGTGCTATATAAAAGAATGGAGCTTAACCCAAATGATTTGTTCTTGATTAGTGCATTTTATTATGCATATTAAGTATTTTCGCAATTAAATGTATTTGTAATATATCTATAATTGATTTCGCTTTCTGTTCTATCATACTAAATAACATAAAATCGTGGAAATTCTAGAGAAAGTAATATTACTGCTTTATAATGCTATGAAAACAAACGTTCATAATGACTCGACAGATGTTTAAGACGAGTCACTCAATGACTTTGTTAAAATCTACATTTTACATTATTAATCAAAATAATAATGCACATTTTAATTATGTTTTATCATTTATTTTATTTAACCAAAATATATCTGGTATGCACCTTTCTAAATTGTGAATAATTATTATCTTGAATGAACTGCATACTGTCAAAACGTCTATATCGTAGGCCTGTTACCTGTACCTTAAATACCTAGGCTACAAGTAAATTATAGGTCTGTTTAAAACCGGCCGAGATTTAGAGCACGAAATTACAAAACGAATTGTAACTTGTTAAATTGTAATCCGACAGCAATACTGTTGCTTTATTTATTAGGAACTATTTGTTGCTCGCGACTTCGTCGACCGTATAGCCTATGTGAGTCGGGGATAATGTAGCTTTCTATGAGTGAAAGAATTTTTGAAATCGGCCCAGTAGTTCTTGAGTTATTTCGATGCAAACGAAAATACAAAGTTTCTCTCTTTATAATATTAGTATAGATATAGATTAAAACGTAGATTTTGTGCACCTTAAATAACTCTAGGTACATAATGTACACTACATATTTAAAGAAACTTTTGCATCCTTATGTGTTAAACAACATACCACGACCACACAGAAGACAGGCGAGAAATGGAAGCAATTCCATGTGTTGTCAGAAGACTTTGGTGCGGGAGGCCTCATTTTAATCCACTTTCCCTTCCTATCCTTATAAAGAAATGATGGGAAGGGGAAGTGGATTTTCCGGGGAAGGGGACGCTTAGGAAAAGGAATTATCCTGTAGCTATGAGCCTCCTCCTATGAAGATTAAGGGTAGGCAACGCATCTGCAATTGCAGATGTCAATGGAGAGCGGCCGCTTCGCTATTTAATCGAATCCAGGTGGTCGCTGGCACTTTTGCCACTGTATAGTATTAAAAATAATATCCTGCGCCATATTCTGGACGTGATAGATCATCATCATCATCATCATCCTGCCCTTGTCCTTATGGAGGATCGGCACAGTATGTACCATTTTGTCCATACTTCCTTATAAGCCGTCATACCTGAACTAACCCCTTACGTCTGGACGTCATAGATCTAAAAAAAACAGGGTTCAATAGCACAAAATAATATTAATATTTATTCTTAGTACTTATAATAGTATCATGTAGTAACTTGTACATAATAAACATAAAATATTGTCTGATATATAAATATTTATTTCTTAATATCTGGGCTTGTTACATTTTATATTTCGCAGCGTTGCACATAAGGGCATGTGTCTATGTCGAATTCCATTACCCTAGAAACAAAACTGTCTTACACATTTTGATACAGCAATTATTTTTAGTTGATTTAGAAATAACTATTAATATACCTTAAAATGAAATAATTTATTGTATTCGTTAATTAAAAAATAATAAATTTTAAAGGCTATAAAATTAAATGAATCGAATTTATTTGCACAAACTTATTTTATAGCTTACTAGGGACCCGTCACAGTTTCGCACGGGTGCAACGCTGATATTAAATACACTACAGATAAACTGTGATTGTATATAAAAACCGTCTTCTTTAATCATTCTATCTATTAAAAAAAACACATCAGAATCCGTTGAGTAGTTTTAAAGATTTAAGCTTACATAGGGATATAGGGACAGAGAAAGCTACTGTGTTTTATAACTGCATTGTGATAATATTTACTAACCTTACTGCTATAATATTGTATTATCTATGCTTCGTACTAAATACATTTAAATAATTACTATGAATGTACCAGTAGCAAACGTAGAAAGTACAACAGTAATAACGCTGATTCTCGTTTCGGAATAAAGTGGATAGTCTACTAAGTTTTTATTAATTTCGCGAGTACGAAGTCGTGTGCTAAAGCTTCATAAAGTTAAATAAACTTAGAAATAAGCTTTCAAGTTCCACAAATACCTTTAGTTATTACGAGTATATTAGTTTTCAGTAATAGTTATGACATTTATCACTTTATAACAGTGTAAAGAATTTAACAATAATGTTAACGGCCAAAAAACAAATGTTAAAAGTTATTTGATAATAACATTTTAAGAACTTTTGATAAATACGAGTATTTCAAATATTACGATTAAGACATAAAATTTAAAATTATACTGGTTTTTAGTTACATTGTGGCACAAATAGCCAATTAAGACAACGTTCGCACTGGCGATTTTAAAACGCATGTTTTTTTTTATAATACACTAGCTGTTGTGCGCGACTTCGTCCGCGTGGAATTAAATAATATATCCCATGTTACTCTGGGATAATTTAGTTTTCTATGAGTGATTTTTTTTAAAATCGACCCAGTAGTTCTTGAGTAATTTCAATACATACAAAAATACGCAGTTCCTCTCTTTATAATATTAGTATAGAATGTGGGAAACGAGCAAGTGGCGACCAGGATTCGCTGAATAATCCGAATTCCCATAGACTTCTGCAATTAATCTACGTAAGAGACGCACAGCAAGAGGATAATACCTCTTCCTATGCGTTCTTTCCAACGCCAATCCATTTCCCCGTGTCTGAAGAGAAAGTGTACTAAAAATACGCCATGTTATAAAGCCAGGACAGGCCAGGACATGTTAAAAAAGCGTTAAAACAGAACAACTGCATTTCCATATAACCGTTTACACAACAGTGCTTAAAAGTGACTACGTATTTTTTATCGAGCAGTGTTGCATTTCGCGCTGGGCGAAAGAAACACGAGTGGTTTTCAGGCGTTCGCATAATCGCCAAAACGAACGTTAAAAAAGCGCTCGTGCGAATGCTAAGAGTACAGTTAGAATATGTGTAGGTTTATATCCTGACATTTTTTTGGTGATTGATCAATAGATTGACAGCTACCGAAGTTTATTTTAATTTATGATGTATCCATTAGTAGGCTTTTTATTTGTGTAGTATTTGACACGAGTTCGTGCTAATTCATCAGGTGATTATAAAAAATCATCTTGCGTTCTCGTAAAACTTTGACAGTTCAATGTCGGAGTATTATGGATAAGGACTTTTTGCTTTTTTATTTAAAAAATAACGTAGAAAGAGAAAAATATAGAAGTAGCAATATCGTATACGGTTGAGGGACAAAACATTCCTTAGAGTACGTCATACGTATGTTGCGTGTGCATCTCTTTACGATTGTAAACCAATAACATCATGTCTCAAGTCTTTGCCTGGGACTTACGAAAAATTAGTTCACCGAAAATACGCTTGGAGCGCCACAATACTATGTGATACGACACATTTATTTGGGTCTTATTTAAAGACCTAAACAAACAAAATCGCATACGGAGAAAGGGGTCAAAGATCTATATAACGGTCTTTGTCATGCTACGTATATTTCGTATAAACGTGTCACAGGCGCTGTCAGTATGACATATGTCATGTCTCATCTGCCATTGTCAATTCCGTACATTTTTGATGTTCATTATCGAATCGCTTTGTAGCGCATGTACTTTGAATAACCAACAATATCAAACACTTTCGGTACTAATTTAAAAATTTAATTGCCTTTAGTCCATTTAAAATATAACAATAGTGACATTAATTATTAAAAAATAATTAAAAAATAAATGACATTTATGAACTTGACCTGATTAAATCAATTGTAATGCATCAAGAAAGGTAAGCTCCAGTTCTCACGATAGTGACAAGCTATTTTTTATCTTACTCCTAGAACCATAAGATTTACAATTGCGCATTACCTGTTTACTATATCTTATACTTGATCTGGTATAAAATAAGAAAAATGTTCATTATAATTTTATAATGCACAAGAATTTATAGAAATATTCAACCTGTAAATAAGTAGACTAGATACCGATGTTTTTCAAATTAATTAACAAACAGACGAATTAACTTGTCGATATATTTTTTAGCGAATATGCTAAGTATGATTGTTTTTAGTTTTCAATAAAATAAATAGAGAAATAAATAATTTAAGATTTTGTATCTTAATATCGAGTTTGTAAAAAGTAAAATAAACTCTAATTTCCACCATCGAATCCCCTAAAGAAAAAATTGTGTTGTTTTCTATTTTTGCAAAGATAATAGGAGGATAAATATTTTTTGCTTATGACTATTTTTAGTTTTTTTTAATATTATAAAGTGGCAAACGAGCAAGTGGCCACCTAGATTCGCTGAAATAGCGAAACGACCGCTGCCCATAGACATCTGCAATGGCAGATGCGTTGCCTACCCTTAGTTATCCCTTCTTGTTCTTGCTATCCCCCCTAAAACAAGCCCAGGTCGACGCCCATTGTATAAAACAATAAATTTATAAGCTTTACAAAGCATACCAATAACAATCCATCAATTACTTAGTATAATAAATATTTCAAATGTCTTGCAACTTGCACTGCACTGGCAATTATCTATTGCTATAACAATTCTTTCGGTGCCTAATCGAAGTTGGTCAATGTGATCGGCTGGGGTCAAAAACCTATTATTTATTATCGTTTAAAATACGTCGCATGACATAGGCACTCATAGTCATTAATTGGTCACTAAGTGTACCTTTTAGTGTAGATTTCTGATAGTAAACGTACACTTAGAGAAGACCTAATTTTAGTTCACTTTCCCTTCCTATCCTTTCCTTATAAAGAAATGATGGGAAAGGGAAGTGGATATGGCGGGAAGGGAAGTATAGGAAAAGGAATTGTCCTCTTACTGTGCGTCTCCTCATCCGTAGATTAAGGGTAGGCAACGCATCTGCAATTGCAGATGTCTATGAGCAGCGGTCGCTTCGCTATTTCAGCGAATCCACGTGACCGCTCGCTCGTTTGCTACTTTATAATATATAAAAAAACTACTTATAGAATCTGAGTTCGGCGGTCCTATTTAAGTTTAGATTAAGTTTTTTTTGAACATAATGGAAATAAGTTAACTCAAGTTAATTGAAACATTAGTTAAAGTTGAAATAAAGTTTCGCAATTTCAATTTTAATTTTGTTCTTGAATTTCAAGTTTCGCAAAAATATAGTATAATAAAATCATTAACATTCATAATAATAAATAGTGATAATTGTTTGTGCTGTTTACATATATGTTAGCTTAAAATTGAGGTTGTTTGGACATATTTATGAGAACCAGATAAGATGCATATCAAAATGTTTTAGCCTGCATTTACACAAACGCACGTTTACGACTTAGGGGCCTTCAAGAAAGCGTACTCCTCCCTCAAAGGCCGGCAACACATCTGTGGTTCTCTGGCGTTGCAGATGTCCATGGGCGTCGTACCAATTAATTTAGTTGATCCGCTACTCGTTTGCCCCTTTCTCATATAAAAACGCCTTTTAAACATCGACGTTGGCGCCTTTAATGATCACTGTAAAATCACTCTTGTTTCGTTCAAGCGTTCAAAATGCAACGCTGCACGATTGACATTTAAAAGCGCCTCCGTGTGAACGGATTTATGGAATCGGTTTTTTAGCGCGCGTTGAAAAAGCGTTTGTGTGAATGCGGACTTTGGACATTATAATATTGTAGACAGCGTAAAATTATATTGCAAGTTACTAGAGACATAAAGGTTAGGAAAATCTGTGAATGTTTCACTGCAAGCAATTATAACATATTCGTTAATTGCTAAAGAAAAAACATAGATTAATACAATTTTGATTCCGTAATCTCATAGTATATGTCCCTACAGATGTGCTCGGAGCCTACCCTTAAGCCTTGTACGCACTAGGATAGTATTTTGGTAGAGTAGCAAGTATCCAAACAAAGGATTTACGAATCTATTCTACTAAAATGTTGCTTTTCGGACACGTTTTGTTACTAAATTACTATCTTAGTGAGTAGGTTTAGGCTTATACAGGTCTGAACAGTAGTAAATCCTTTGTTCGAATAAAAGCTACTTGCTAGTCGACTTTATAGTCGTAGTATTTTTACTATCCTGGTGCGAACAAAGCTTAAGTTAGTGGTGAGTAGGCCTCGTGCGGGTTGCTTATTTTTTCGTAGATTGCATATTGCATCAATTCCTTCGCTGTAAGGTCGGATATTCCTTGTTTTTTTTGCTTATTTAAATCAAATTGTGTAGAACCTATTGCTTTTTATCTTTGGGTACATTAAGTGATATTTCACTTTACATTATTAAAGTTACAATATTCGTATCTCATGAATATTAACAATGCAGAACGTCCGACGTTCCGCTAGCTGTTTCGACACTTTCATCATTTGCTAACCCTATTACAGATTACTATTTAATTGGCTCTTTTACGAATTCAACAGTTAAAGAGCCCGTAATAATATCAGCAGGAATGGCTCGCCTTGAACAGTGGGATTATCACAATCATACAAGACAGGCGTGAATTGAAATAAATTCCTCGTTTCGTCCGATGAGTATGCGTGCGGAAGGCTCTTTAGTCAGCCATCATGTCTACCCAAAACTACTTTTTGATTGGCGATAAGTCATGTGCTTGTCACGTGTGAGATATCGAACGTCATTGTAAGTTCCATACATTTTTGATGTTCGCGATAGAATCGCTTCGTAGCGAATGTAATTAGGTAACCGCCCTGTTAGACTGTAAGCATCGATTACTTTAACAATCGTTTCAGGAATCGGCCGTTAGTCTGTAGTAATTCCTTATATAATTAACATTTCTCTAATGTTTACTAATACATTAGCACATTCATAGTTTTTGTTACAAATTGTGAAGGCGTTTTGTGAAACTTGTAACAGTTTATGCCAAGTTTATATAACGCTAAGTTAAAATAATTGTAACATCTTTTGATAATTACTAAATATAAATCGCTTGACCGATTCGGAAAGTATAAATAACATGAAATACTGAGTTTCTTGGTTAATATTGTTGATGTAAATATTACTACTCAAGGGCGTCGGTGGCTCAGGGGTTTAGCTCTTGACTTGTAAACTGCAGGTCCCGAGTTCGAATCCCGCCATGTACCAATGGGTATTTCGATTTTCGATTTTCATATGTACATATTTACTGACGCTCTTAGGTGAAGGAAAACATCGTGATGTCTGCACATATCGGCGAAGAAAATCACAGATATGTGTATTCACGCAAAATACGCGCTAGTTGTGGAGTTGCGGAAAATGGAGCCCATCATGGGCCGAAACCTTTAACCTTTTTAACTTTTAAATATGATTACTCAAATGGTTAGATAACCTTCCTGTGCGTCTCTTCCGCCGTAGATTAAGGGTAGGCAACGCATCTACATATATCTATGGGTAGCTGTCGCTTCGCTTTTACAGTGAATTCAGGTGACCGTTAGCTAGTTTGCCACTTTGTAGTATAAAAAAACTACAAAGTGAAGTTTTTTTGTGGCCGAATATATAAAATGTAAATATAATAGAACCAATGGTCCCCATGGACTTACTAATATTATTTCCAACTGATGTTTAGTAAATATTTTTATTACTTTTGGCAGTATAACATATCAAAGCTATTTATTGCCTTTAAAAAAAAAGGAAAAAATGTAAGATGTTATGTAATTTAAACTTAATCCCCCTTATTCCGAATAAAATGTGTAAAGTACTGCGATAAACGAGGACCAATAAGTCGTCGATTATACGATACTGGAGGACACTCGGAACTAAATAAGATAGACCAGGGGTCTCATTGGACCAAATTATGTATAATAAGAAGTACCAGGAACAAGGATGTTCTGTATTTTGGTATATATTTTATGAATGTACTAAACGTAGAAAGTACAATTGTAATAACGCTGATTCTCGTTTCGGAATAAAGCGGAATAACGCGTATTTATTTTTTGTGATGACTAAATTATTTTTGATTGTACAAAATGTCTTAGTACTAGACAATGCAAGGACATTTGCCTTTATTTGGCATGATTATATTATGAAGGCAATCTGGAAAATATTTTATACTTTAAAACTATAATATTCTTAATATGAATTTCGATCATTAAAGTTTTAGTATCAACAATGCAAAGATATTAAAGTAATTCTAAGAACTAGATTAAATATGGTTCTTCTTTAATTTAAGGTTTTTAACCTTGTCGGTGGAGTTCTTTCCATTCATCTCTGTCCTGTGCCAACATCTTGACCTTCTGATACGACACTACGTCCACTTTCTTTTTTATTTGGTCTTTATAACTTGCTCTCGGTCTTCCTGTCTTTCTCTTTCCTTCTATTTCGCTTTCTATAATGTGGTAACATAAACATATTTGTTTATTGTAATTAGGGCCTTCGAACACAAGGTTACTTAAATCTTCGATTTTAGTCTTTATGCTCGCGTTTCATACTGAAGCTTTTTAAACGTCGGCGTTGAGTTATTTTTAAACGCTCACCTCATCACGAACACTGTAAAATCACACTTGTTTCGTTCGACCATCGTTCAAAATGCAACGGCGCGAGATTAAAATTTAAAACCGCCATCGTGTGCATACATTGGAACGCATTTGTTATATCTCAATCTCAACGCTTTTTCAGCTCGCGTTGAAAAAGCGCTTGTGTGCATACAGACTTAAACAGACACTAAAAGCTCTCAGAATCGTTCAAAGAATATTTAAGCAGTCCTAATATAGATTTCACATACATTAAGGAGGTCCCTTAGTGACAAGAATGCCGGAATTGAGAAGCTGGTGGCAGAGCCAACCATCATTGGAGAGATAAAAACACAGACTCCGCTGGCTCGGCCACCTAGAAAGAATGGATGGTGATCGGAGTGTTAAACGAGCCTATTTGGGACGGCCGAGTAGTCGCCCGGTTGGCCGTCCCAGGTATCGCTGGATCGATGAGGCTGAAAAAGACATAAGGGAGCTCCACGTCCGTGATTGGGTTGGGATGGCGCGCGATCGCCAAGTTTGAGGAGATTTCTTGTCGGAGGCCAATGCTCACTTCGGGTCATCGTATTGCATAGTTAGTTAGTGACAATTCTAGGTATTTAACCAGGTATTTAAAAGGATAATAGAATGCTCTTTCTAATAGCATGGTATGTATTGATTCTAGTCACGAAGTAAGTTGCGACACGAACCGGTGTAACCGAGTGCCGATGTTATGCAAAATGACCGATTTAAATATAAATCACAAATTGTTCACCGTCAAATTATAATTTCACAGGTCTATTGTTATTATACATAACTTGTTATAAGTGTTATGTTTTCATGTTGCAATGATTTTATTATTAAACTAGCGACCCGCCCCGGCTTCGCACGGGTGCAACTGATACTAAATACACTACAGATAAACTGTGAACATTGTATATAACAGCCATACTAACAATAATTGAACGCGTGCGAAGCCGGGGCGGGTTGCCAGTTATACATATAAACCTTCCTTATGAATCACTCTATCTATTAAAAAAAAGCGCATCAAAATCCGTTGCGTAGTTTTAAAGATTCAAGCATACAAACAAACATAAAAAAGCGTTATTGTTTTATACTATGTAAGGATAAGGTTAATGATTAATAAAAAACAATTGCTAGAGAAGATAGATTATCAAGGTAAACAAAGGTCATATAATTGATGAATGCGATCAATTAAGTTCAAAGTTAGAGTTCAAGTTATGTCATAATAATATTAACTTAATAAATGCATACGTTCTCTAGCCTTGCGAGCAAGAGGCGTCGGGTACGAACAGTTATATCAAGGGCAGTCACGATTAATATGTGTTAAGTTAATGGACACTTTTAGCTAATAAATTGTATAACAGGGGGGCTACCCAAAGTATCTTTCAATTGGCGATATCGCTGATGGAATCGACAAAAATGTATGAAACTGAAAATGACATTCGATAAGTCATGTGCTTATCACGAGTGAGATATCGAACGTTATAGTGAGTTGCATGCATTTTTGATGTTCGCTATCGAAGCGCATGTACTTTGGGTAGCCCCCGAGGCACATATTATAACGTTAGTTTCTTTATCTTAATACTGTGCCTCGCGACTTCGTCCGCGCGGAATTAGAAATAGCCTATGTTACTCTGGAATAATGTAGCTTTTTAACGGTGGAAACATTTTTAAAATCGGCCAGTAGTTCCTGGGTTATTTCAATACATACAAAAATACAAAGTTTCTATCTTTATAATATTAGTATAGAGAGAGAGATAGTATCTGTGTTTGCAGTTATGAGATCTCGTGCGGGGATCGGAAGCGCAAGGAAATGTGACATTGGTGGCATTCCGACATGCGACGAGCACTAAAGGCTAGTACACACAACCCCATGTTCCTCAATTATTTTACAGGTAAAGATTTGTTTCTTTGTCAGGTTGCAAATGTTTAAATTATTCTTTTATATGTTTAAGTTCGAGCTATAAGCAGTCCTTTCTCTTATATAGAATTTTTTCTCTTAGTTTCTACAAAAATGAAAGGTAGTAATTTTGCTTTTATCATAATCGAAATAAGTATTATCAGGGTACATGTCCATTGACGACAGATATCTCGTGACCAGTGGCGGATTAAAGGTCCAGGGCGTCCTAGGCAATCACTTTTTCCGCGCTCCTGTACCGGCGTGTATGTATACGAGTGTATCGATGCTTGTGCAATATAATCTTTTATAGATTTAGATTATTGTTCAGCATTAGTTCTTAATCGTCGATATATTATTTTCTCTATTTATTTAAAAATTCTGTGCTCTCGCTCCCCTTGTAACTACGCGCCCTTAGGCACGTGCCTAGTTTGCCCTAGGGATAATCCGCCTCTGCTCGTAACGTACATCATATTGCAGTCGCAGTGTGTCCACGGTCTTATTGCAGACGATACGTCTGCATCGGGTCGGTGACCGTCAATGATTAACTGCAAATGGAAACTCGTCTAGCCAGAGAAAAATATTATGTAATTATTTGCTGTTACGTAAAACTGCAGATCAATTTAACATCGTTTTAACACCGTTAAATTAATTAAATGGTGACATCTTCTTTTATCACTAGTGACCTGCCCCGGCTTCGCACGGATGCAATGCTGATACTAAATACACTACAGAAAAACTTTGAACGTTGTATATAACAGAAATACTCTTCCTACAATTTTGTTCTAATATCTTTTAAATTCCGATTTAGGCCAAGGCCCACTTCGGGTAACTGCTTCAATAGAAGTTAGTAATTTTAATATGCTTACCTTAAATATTACTAAACAAATTACTCAATATTGTTTTCATAAAAACAGTATTATGCGCCGGTCACGGTCTATTGGAGCCGATCACAAAAAGACAATCTGTAAGCTTGAGCAGTGATCGGACGCGAATCCGAATTGTGTAAATGATTCGATACGCAATATTATATGCAATAACTTCCACCTTACAACTAATATTTACTAATATTTCCTTATAGTTTAGTCTAACAGGGGTAGAAACCGCTTTAACATCTTGCACGAACTGTCCGGCTCGCCTGGTGAAATACCACGACCACACAGGAGACAGGCGTCAATTGGTAGCAATTCCGTATTCCGTCCGGTAAGTGTGGTGCCGGAGGCCTAATTTTAGTCTACTTTCCCTTCCTATCCTTTACTTATTAGGAAAAAATGGGAAGGGAAAGTGGATATGGCGGGGGAGGGAAAGTCTAGGAAGAGGAATTATCCTCTTGCTGTGCGTCTCCTCCTCGATAGATTAAGGCTAGGCAACGCATCTACAATTGCAGATGTCTATGGGCAGCGGTCGCTTCTTTATTTCAGCGAATCCAGGTGGCCGCTTGCTCGTTTGCCATTTTGTAATAAAAAAATATATATTTAACACCAAGGGAACCGTACATGTCTTTCCAGCCCTTGAGTATGGAACGCTCGCTTTTTGATTGTTTGGAAATACTGAGGATAGACCATTCCGCAAAGCAGCTATGCGAGGCAGAAAGTTCTTCGGTTCAATCAAGTCGCTTCTACTCGTATGTCCAACTTTGTAACACGGTCGTGTGACTATGTTGTCTTCTATTGTATTTGCCACGCTATACTTTCTATCGGTCGATAGGAAGGAAGCTAATGCAAATTATCACAGCATCTCATCTCGCTCGGAACAATCGTTGCGTATCGTTGAAAGTGGCGTTACTGAAATTTCTAATTTACATCCAACATTTGCACATCAATTCTTCTATCACATTGCTTGATTAGTTTATAATATTGTTTAACATTTATTTTACGTATTTTTTTTTAAATGTCCTAGTTATCTCACGATGCATTAGGGCTACATTTGGATAGTTTTCATGAATTGAAATTCATGAAAAAATGTATGGAACTAACAATAACGTTCGATGTCACACGTGACAAACATATCGAATGTCGTTGTTAGTTTCATACATTTTTGTCGATTCCATCTGTGATATTGCCAATCTAAAGATACTTTGTGAAACCCCTGATTCCATAATTCTCTTTAATGGTATCTGATGCTTTACGAGTTCCACCTCAACATAAAAATGGCAATCTTTTTTGATATTGTCACAAGTTGCTTATTTGTTCTTAAGTCTTTCGAATATGATTTTATGATCAGTAGATTTTGTTTTATTCATCTACTATAATGCAACACTTGTTCTCGGGTGTTAATATTTAATAGACTGTTTCGCAAGCTTACTAGACTCGCCTACGTATTGAATGTTACCGTTCTACTTTCTTTGTTAACGTTCAGATTATGTCTTTACTTATTAAATATAATTCGAAATAGGTCATTGAATTCAGATACCAGATCCAAAAGGATTCATTACAAGAGTTATCTGTTCACTAATTCTTTCTGTTTAACAATAAATATTCAGGTTTTATGTCACGCTGACAGATTGACCGTTGGCGCTGACAGACGGAATGTATCCACTTCTATGAAGCGTTCACTTCTATGAAGAATAACGATCAGCTATCGGACATAGCTGATCGTTATTCTTAAACGCTGCATAGAAGTTTAGGCATTTTGTCTGACAGCGTTGTGGGCTCGCGTGCCGGCACACTAAAAACCGTTTTATAGATTGGCTAACACGTCATCTACCTGTCTAATATAAATGTCTACTTCGTGTTCAATTACATTTTCTCAAAAGCACGAGCGTTAAAGTTCATTGCAATTTTTCTGCTCAGCCAACCATCAACATCTCATCGCATTGTGTCATGGGAAATTCGGTATAGCGAATTAGACGTCATTATTTTATCACACACGACAAAGTCTGGGTTAATTTCAGATGATTCTACAGTTGTCTCTCACGGTGATGGAATTGTGAAGATGAAATGAGTGACAACAAAAATTAGTTATACAGTTAGAAGATACGAGTATGTTAAAAATAATAACATAGGAGAAGGTTAAGTCACTCATTTGTTTACAATTTTTTCAAGTTGGCCTTTTTAAAGTTAATTGGGATCCATGCTTGTAATATACGATATATTTTTTACAACAATATCGTTCAGATGATAGTAGTTAACGCGACATTTTGGCTCAATTTCCTTGATCAGCCATGCGTTAAAATTATGACGTGAACACGCATAGTCAGCGTCAACTAAATTGCGAATATATACATCTTTCTACAACGCATTTTTTTACTTTTAACTATGAGTTTCCACTGAATTAACATTTAAAAAAACATCCTCGAAAACTCTATTTCTAAAAGAGGACGACTCTCAGGTGTTTCGAGAGTTCAAATCCTGAAATCCGAATTGATAGATTCTATTATAGTCTTCACTAGATTCAGGAGGTTTACTCAAAGTACATTCGTTACGAAGCGATTCTATAGCGAACATCAAAAATGTATGGAACTGACAATGGCGTTCGATATCTCAAACGTGACAAGCACATGACTTATCGAATGTCACTAGCAGTTTCATACATTTTTGTCGATTCAATCAGCGATATCGACAATCAAAAGATACTTTGGGTAGCCCCTAATTTTTCTAACATTAATGGAAATTTAAGATGCTAAATTCCAATGCAAGATTGAAACATTGTTTTGTGAGATCTAACGGTGCAGTAACCCAGGCTTATAAAAACGACTATGCATAATTTAGTGTCAAAAGTGTTTACGTGTGAATGTAAAGTGCTTAGCCGAGATGGCAATCAGAGCATCGCACCATTGTCATGTGTAAAGTCATTTGATAGTCACTGGGACAAACTCTTGTCTTAAGGAAATATATAAAATGGACTACGATGCACGAACTAAATGCACTAAGGGTACCGTCAGCAAGACAATGCCAGAGCTCATCAAGAGAAAAGATTTCTACATATCTGCATAATATTTGACGATAAATACTGTTTGAAAACACTAATATCGTAACGGACAATGTCCAATCATACTAGCTAGTCTTGGACAAAAATATGTTGGGATGCGAAATCGTACTTGGCCAGCGTGGTTGACCATGGCCTAGTCACCCCTTAGGGTGGCATCCGAGCCACCCGCTGTGACGTTTAGTGAGTTGATGATGATGATGATGATGCGAAATCATTTTTGCAATATTCATATAATTTTTATGTGAAGTCCATTGGAAGTTTGAAAGTTTATAATTGGTTAATTTTGCAATATTATTGTAATAAAAGGGAAATAGGGCCGACATCGTAAGTTCCTATTCGATTTACGAATATATTTATTCATACTATAATTACATCAGGACGGAAGCGAATTTTTGCGATAAATATCTATATCCTTCTTTATAAAAAAGTAAGACTGGTTTAGCCAAGATTAAGCACTTAGAATGTACAGACTTGCTTATTCAAAGCAAGTATATCTTTTACTACCTGTCCGTCTCGACTTTGTCCGGATGTTTATCTATTTCTTAACAAACATAACAATATTAAAAGTATCCTATGTTATTCAGGGATAATGTAGCTATATAACAGTGAAAGAATTTTTGAAATCGGTTAGGTAGTTTTTGACTTTAGTGGTTACAAATATACAAAACTTTTTCATAATATTATTGTAGTATGTGCTCTACAAGGATGCAAGAGACTCATCTATATGAGGTTCACGTGCGTTGAATGTTACACAGAAGCTGAATACGTAAAATCTCAGCATTTTATGTGCAAATAAAAAAAAATAACCAGTTTTTTTTTTAAAAAGAAGCAAAAATGTTTCGGGTTGACATTGAGATAGGGTTCAGTGAATTTATACCAAAATATTACTCGACTTTTTTTAGTAACCTTTTATACTGGTTCCCATTATATTTAGAAGCCCTATAAATTATTTTGGGCATTAAAAGATTTTTGATCTTACACAAGTCGTACCTTTTCTATCTCTTTTTTTTTTTGAAGAGAATAAAACGGATGACACTATTCAATGATTTGAGATGTTATTTTTTATTTTATTTGTTTGTAAAAATGACCTTGACATTTGCTTTACTTATTTCTGCATTTGTTTATATTAATATATCTTAAAGGAACCAAACGAGTTCTCTGAGACTAATTTTAAAACATTCCTTGACTTTATTATGTCAATTTTTATAACATCGATGAACGTTACCTAGATTTTAGAAAGAAAGAAAGAAGAAAAGAAAGAAAATACATTTTATATCACACATTAGCACCATAACAAAAAAAACAAAAAACACACATAGTAAATTGTGGCAAAAAGAGCCAACTCAACGTATGTAGGGACAGATAGAAAAAAAACTATGTTAAGAATTATTTTAATTCATATATTAAATTTTATGCCCCTTAAAGGTACCTCAGGTCTTTTTGAAAGTGATTTGGAATAGGTTCTTCATACTTAGCACATATTCGACCGTTTTTTTTTGTCTTTTTGGTCCCTTATTCTTGA
>QDHC01004495.1:171068-186821 GCA_013186455.1 Papilio dardanus tibullus | reverse complement strand
CAGTAATGTGATTACAATGTTGTGTTAAACGAAACGGTAACTGTAGTCTTTTGTTTTCTGTTCAGGGTCTCTAGGTCAGTCTGTGTTGCTTTTGTTATTCGAAAAGGGACTCTTTTTTAATTGGTATAGAGGTCAACAAAAGGTGAAAATTATTGAACGATCTTTTGTACGAATTTTATTAGTAAACTGACAAAGAGAAATGCTTAGACTGAATTACGTACTTATATGACATATTTATAACAGAAATTCTATTGTAATATCCTTAAATTATTAAGTGACAATAGTAAAAGTTATCAATTATTCAGTTTTTCTTACTAACTTACTTACTCCGCTGGTGCAGCGACCCAAAATGGGTCTTGGTCTCCGACACAAGTGAACGCCCGCGTCGCCTTTCTTGCGCTATCTCCTGCCAATCATCTGCTTTTAGCTCGTGCAGGTCCAGCTCTACGGCGTCACGCCAGCGGTAACTGGGGCAGCCGACTGGTCGGCGTCCAATCGGTATCCCGAGGAAAGCCGCTTTGACTCTTCCTAGTTATTCTTACAGTATGCCATTTCATATTGTTTCAAAGCTAAAATATACGGAGAAAATTTGATAATTTGGTAAAGAAATTAACACTTATTTGCTAAATGCTCACAACGTGTAAAATCTTAATTATTTTCTTTTTGATTGTGTTTAAGAGAACTTTCGATTTAAAGTCGAAATCGACTTTCAGTTTTGTTTGTAGCATACTAATATGGAGTTTTATTTGTGACGGACAGACGGACGCGTGGTTTGAATGCAACAATGTTATTGTTACAATTGCGGTTAACGTTTCGGTGAAAGTGTTTTTATATTTCACACAAAATGAACGCAATAATAGGAAATTGTATCGCGTTTTGTTAATTGAGAATGAAACAGACACGGTTGCCATGGTTACGTATTTATCATGATACTATTACGAATTAGTTAATTGTATTAGTTCGAATCCCGCCACGTACCGATGTGTTTTTCGATTTTTATATGTACATATTTACCGACGCTCTTAGGTGAAGGAAAACATCGTGATGTAACCTACACATATCGGTGAAGAAATTCAAAGATATGTGTTTTTACGCAGAATACGCGCAAGTCGTGGAGCTGCGGAAAATGGAGCCCATCATGGGTTGAAACCTTTAACCTTTTTTTTTTACGTTGTGATCACGAATAGTTTGTTGTAATTTACAGTTGTTAAGTTGGACATATACCCGCCTGACCAACCCACACTGGGCCAGCGTGGTTGACTATGGCCTAGTCGCCCTTTAGGGGGAGGCTCCGCGCTCCTCGGTGGGGACGTAGTGAGCTGATGATGAAGTTGGAAATGTAAAAAATAGACGTCTTTGTGTCAATCGAATCAAAGGAATTACGTATTATAGCATTTTATATGCGTTGGCATAAAACTCTACGCTATGAGGCTTGCAGCCCATGTCCACGTAAAAGGGATAGTATTTAAGCGCCTGTAACATTTTCTTAGCACATTTTATTTGGTGGTTACTTGCTATGAAAATTTAAAAGTAAAAGAGTGCTTTTATTCGTTAAAATTTTAGATTCCAATGGCAACAGGATAAAATAATTACGATTTATGGGTCGATCTAAATAGATAGAAGATGGCGGTGAGTGGATAGAACTCTAGACGCCCTAGGTCGGGTCCTATTCATCATCGATTGCCACAATCTCCTATTGGAACTAATACATACGTATTTTTTTTATTCATAATGGTCTTGAATGTGGTTTGATTATAAGGTTATATAAATAAGTAAATAAATGCAATTTATTTTTTCTTATACTACTAATATCACAATAGTTTCGTTTTAAGTCAATCGTAAGTTTCTTGATGTCCTCTTAGCATCGGGACGAAGGCACCAGGATCTCTCGCTCCTAAGAAACATAATGTTAATTGAATTAAATATTAAAGGATAACTTTTAATTAATCGTCTTTAATTAAATAAATTTAATCGTCAACCGCCTTACGGTTCTTAATAGCAAAGATGTACTTACGTTAAATATCTCTTGAGTGCATGTTTACTGCAGGGGGACCAGACTCGCGGATGATTGTCAGGGTTGTACCTGGCGCCCATCATGTGACGCTGGCCCCGGCACTGGTTGTACGGTGGACCGTCGTGGTTGATGCCCAGGCTGGATATATATTTGTTAACGGTAAGTAGCAACTATAGATAATATCATCTCTTTCTTCATTTAATATAATAAATATGTCTACGCTCGAGGAATCTGAATGTAAAAATTACCCACCTAAACTCATCATATGATTACCCTATTACTGTGTCATCATGGTTAATAATTTGGTAAAGCTCAATTTGGTGATTCATCTTTTAAGAGTTATTGAATAAGATTCCCAAAGAATAATAATTTGAAAGAACTAAGATATGTTTCTCACCCGTTAGGGTAGGCTGTATTATAGTGAGCTGGTGATGATGATGAAGACATGTTTGCGCCAATATCAAACCAAATAGGAGTCCGTTTCTGCCTATCCTTCTGGATAAGGGGCCTGATGGCCGTTTTCACCAACAATCCCTAAATTTTAGGTAAGCCTTGACGCATTTTAAATGTCACCTAACACTACTTTCGTTTTCACCAACAGTTAAGTGTCACTTTAAACCGCAAGGGATCCGTTAGATTTAGGGAGACCCTAACTCAAAAAGACACCTATCTAAATCTACATTAAGGGTTGGTTGGTGAAAACGCGCCTGAGATTTGTTGTTGAAACTTTCTAGTCTTTCAAAATTACAAGTAAGTTTTCCAAGATAAATTACCAGAAAAAAGTAAATAGGATTCCTAAAATAAAATAAGTCTGCATCTTGTAAACTTGTGTAGTCTGCAAAATGTTATTACTACAAATTCCAGGCAGGTTAGTCACCTTACGCCTAAAATGTATAGACTAACGTCGATTTTGACCGATATAGACTTTACTGTTTATTATAACTAGATGTTAGAACCCGGCAACCGCTCTGGTTTCAGTACTAAAGTTAAAGTAAATATGCACGTTCTAAGAAAAATAAATCTGATTTTTCTATGTGTAGGCAACATAACTAGGCCCGTAACCCAGAACGGTAGACAGAGACAACGGACCTCCATTTGGCTCGATCCTGACACACCTTTTTCGCTTCTTGTACATTCATACATCTACGCATACACGACGGTTACGCGTGCTCTTAATACCGGTCTTCTTGAGTGATTCCTCAATTTGACCGGTATAAGTCCGCCTCGGGCGACTCCGTCCAACACTGCCACTTACTTTCACATCATAAATCTTCTTCGTCAACCTGCATTCATCCTCTCAACATGTCTAAACCATCTAAGCACATCTTTTTCAATTCTTTGTGTAGGTTTTAAATAATCTGGTTCTAATGGTCAAAGACAACATCGACTCTTCATACTACGAGTATTTTGTGGAAAATCGTGTAAGACCTATGTAGGCCCTTCATACACTAGGCTTTATAAAGCAATTTTAGTGTCCAAGAGACTTACGCAATCACCTTGATTTAATCGCCGCCATATGATACTATAATCGTTTCTGTACAAAGAGCCTAAGTAAATTAATGGTTCTATAAATGTTATAGCATCAAATCTATTTGACACGGAACTTCATCATCGTTTAAAAGTATGATGTAAATCACCTATGAGCGATTTCATGAGCCAGTAGATATCCAATATTCTTCGAGTTCCACTCCAGTAAAGCGCAGCTGTTCTTCATGCTGCACATACCTCCCACATATCCACGTCCTGGAAAAACAAATAAAACATAAAACTATTGCAGGTTTGATTAACGTAGAGTTCGTTAAGCCGACTACAGACGCTCAGTTTTAACTGCACTATTTAAACTGTACAGTTCGACTGTGCATTTCAAATTGACAGTTTTAAATGCACAGTTAGAACTGTACAATTAAAAATTGAACGTCTGTAGCTTGCTTTAGAAACGGCAACTGTGGTGAAATAACGGAGCTTGAAAAAAACAAATGACTATTAATTAATTCATTTATTTTTCTTTCTGTTTGCCCTCTGAAGGTCTAATCGTGATCTTTAATAACATATGGAATAAATTAAATGAACAAATAATAATAATCGAATCTTTTCTTACCCTACGGTCTCATTAGATAGTTGTCACGCAAAAAACGGCCTAACGACGAAGCAAATTAGCCGTTTTTTTCCGCGAAATCGGTCTTAGCCATAATGTTATAAAGTTATTTTATCAGTATAAGATTGGAAATACCACTAAAAATATTCAATGCGATAGTAAGAGGAAATTCCCAGTTATCTAATTAGAAATGCCCCATAATATACTTAATCTATAAGTTTTCTTTACAGTATTTTAAAAGAAACGACAATATTTTGGTCTCAAAGTAACAAATAGTTTCTTAAAAAATGTGTTTACTTTTGTTGGGCAAAGGCTCGACTCTAATGAATTATAACAAAAAATCTACAATGACTTTGAACAACTACTTTTTAAATTTATATTAAACTAGCTGTTGTGCGCGACTTCGTCCGCGTCGAATTAAATAATATAACCTATATTACACGGGGATAATGTAGCTTTCTAATGGTGAAAGAATTTTTGAAATCGACCCAGTAGTTCTTGAGTTATTTCAATACATACACATATACAATGTTTCTATCTTTATAATATTAGTATAGATAAATACCTGTACTTCTTCGTACTTCTTCGCCATTCTTACTTAGATAATAAAGGTCTAGACCAGTCAGTAAAACCGAGTAATACCAATCATTGACCAATTTCCTCTGACCCTGCCATTCACAATAACTTTTCAAATACAAACTGCCGTTCTCATCCATTTTTACTATTTTAGTATTATTCTTTAGGAATCTCGTATCTTTTAATTTAAATTTAATATTTTCATTCAAACTTGGATGATGAAAGAAATTTTCTACATCTTTAAGAATACTATTTGATATCACTTTTAATTTCTTTCTTGTTTTGGCTCCGTATTCTTTGACTAGTTTGTCTGTTAGGACTTTATCGAAGTGTACCATTATGTTTATTGTGATATCATTAGGTTGCTTTATTAATGTAAACTGTGGTGTTTTATGTAGCACCTGAAAAAAAAAATAGATTTGTAGACCACCAGTGTCATTATTCTTAGTCTGTATGGATTTAATACTTAGAAAACTGCTTAATTTGAGTTTTTATTATAATTTTGCTGATTAGCTCCTGCTTAGTCTGGGTGGAAATATAGCATATTTGTCTAATTTCTTTTCTAATATAAATATATTTAGGACATTCCCCATATCTATTATAATATTAAGATTATTCAAATTAAAACTTTTCCGAGTTTTTATAATGTTAACTTTATTGCACTATACAAAAATAAAAACCAAAAAACGAATTGAGAACCTTCTAATTTTAGAGGTCGATTAACTAGTACAGATAAATGAATATCAGACGAATGAAATATTAAAATAAAATGAATAAAAACTTACAAAATCACTAGCAATCCTCGCATATCCTATGTGAAACGCACAACACAGAAACAACAGAAAATATTTCATCTCGTGCGTGCCCGCCGCGGCACCGCCTGCACCGGACTAACACAGACTCGTATAAAGATGTCTTCACACTAACAGTGATTTGATTCTAAGAATTACATCTCAACATTTTAGTACTGCCAAAGTTACCATAGACGGACGGACAGATGGATAATTGTTTTAACCCTTAATTTGACTGAGTCTGCTACAACGGACAATTTTTTTTAATATTTTACATTGATCTTAAAGTCTATACGGACATGGGAAAATAACAAAAATTAAAAAAAATATTTGAAAAAGCATCTTGCCGAATTAAGGGTTAAGATATCACTGAAACGGCGCGGCATAAGGAATTTGGTGAAATGTACTATGTTTTTTTTTCAATTCAAAAAAGGATTCGCGCGACACAACTAATAAGTCCATATATGTTGGTAAAAATTTTCATTTATTTTGTAAGTTATTGGAACTAAATTGTCTCTAACTCTCTACTAACTTAAAGCTTTTCGTCCTTCCTTTGGTTTCAAAAATCGTTCATAATTATATTCAATTTTAAATTGATTTATTTTAATATGGATTTGAATACCATCCATAACGTGGACATTGCAGTGCCCCATCGAAGTGAGCACTCACTACTTTGGAGTACAAAAATTCCTGTATAACTAAATAAGCCACATGTATGTTGTTGCATTAGTAAGTAATTTGAAGATTACTGATCTTGGATATTATTTTTATTACATATCTACCCGACGCTCTTAGGTGAAGGAAAACAACAGGAAATTCAAAGACATGTGTATTCACGAAAAATACGCGCCAGTCGAGGAGTTGCAGAAAATGGAGCCCATCATGGGTCGAACCTTACCTTACCTTTCCTATCACTTTAATAATATATTGAAAACTCTATTATAAACTTAATTTGGGCATGAACGCACCCTTAATTTTACATAGTTAATATTACCATATCATTTGAGTACAATGCTTTAATCTAATTTTTGAACGTGACTCTATTCTCTCGCCAAATTGCATTTAATGTTTTATATTTTTTTATATTATCTTTACAGTTCAAGGTTCTAGCCACGAGATGTTTTTACGCATAAGATAATTTTGTAAATGATAATATATTGTCTTACCGCTTTATTCCGAAACGAGAATCAGCGTTGTTACTGTTGTACTTTCTACGTTTCGTACATTCATAGAATTTATTCCAAATTACAGAACATCCTTGTTCCTAGTACTTCTTACGATACAGAATTTGGGTCAATGAGACCCCTGGTCTATCTTATTTAGTTCCGAGTATCCAGTATCGTATAATCGTCCATTTATTGGTCCTCGTTTATCGCAGTACTTTATACATTTTTTCGGAATAAGGGGGTTAGTGTCCAAATTTAAAAGAATAATATTTTTATAATTCTTTAGTGTTTTTATTAAATAAAAACTGATATTTTTTAGCAGTGATAACTAATTCACTAATTACTTAAGTGGTAACTAAAAGAGTATTTAAGTGTAGATCTAAAAATATTAACACTAAGCAATTATTTATTAACTTTACTCTAAATATTAAGTACGACAGTTTCCCCAATCACAGGAGCGATTTTTCAACGCGCGCTAAAAAAGCGTTGAGATAAAACAAATGCATTTCAATGTTGTATCTTTTCACAAGGCGGTGATTTAAATTTTTATTACTTATATAGCGATGTATTTTGACCGCTAGCCGAACGAAACAAGAGTCATTTTAAAGCGATCGTATGATCGAGGGTGTTAAAAACGCCAAAGCCCGTCGGTTTATCGTATTAAAAGCGTCCGTGTGAATGCAAACTAAATCCTTGTTCACACCCAGATAGTATTTTTATCAAGTAGCAAGTAATAAGTATCCGAACAAAGGATTTACTACTCTACTAAAATGTTGTTATTCGGACACGTTAAGTACTAAATTACTCGCTAATCGACTGAAAACTATCCAGGTGAGTTCAATGCTTTAAGCCTTGTACGCACTAGGAAAGTATTTTAGTCGAGTAGCAAGTATCCGAACAAAGGATTTACTACTCTACTAAAATGTTGCTATTCGGACACGTTTAGTTACTAAATCACTATCTTAGGGCGTAGGCTTAGGATTAAACGAGTCCGAACAGTAGTAAATCCTTTGTTCGGATAAATGCTACTTGCTACTCGAGTAAAATACTATCCTGGTGCGAACAAGACTTTTTTGATAAACATAATAGTTCAATATCTACTTGAAAAGAAATAAATAATTTATATGTTTTTATATGTATGTTGATTTTTGTAATCTATTTTTGTAACCCTGCCCCTTGAAACCAAATGCATCTTAGAAAGAAATGCAACACATCTGGAACACATCTGTTGCGTATAGTGACCTTTTAAATAAAAATAAATCGCTTGTTCATTTTAACTTATTAGTTCTTATTTTATATAACCCGAATGGAGTCGTTAACAACAACTAGTGAATGAATACAAGTTTTAAAAACATTTTTTTTTTAGTTAAAAATCTTACATTATAAATGGATGGAGAGATATTTGTTTTAAAGGTAACTAAAGTGGATCTTGATGAAATTTTGCATAGACGTAGAACAAAACATAGACTATTATAATTACTATGTTTTCTCAGCGCTGACGATGTCGTAGGCGACAGTCAGATGTTTTATAAAAACAAATGAAGTAATTATTATTTATTAGTGATACTGTAGTTTGTCCACACCTTTATCTGAGGCCTACGTCATTCTTACTTCACACAACGAACGTACAATTTAACAGCTTCAAGTTTAAAGGACAACTGTACTTGAGACTTATTAAACAAACATAACACAAAATTATTATCAAACAAACGTAAATCAAGGATAAAAATGAGTCATACGTCGAAGCATGAAGAACTATATTGTGTGAGAACTTTTAAAAATGCTTTATCTATACTAATATTATAAAGAAACTATGTATTTATATATATATTGAAATAACTCAAGAACTACTGGGCCGATTTCAAAAATTTTATCACTCATATGAAGCTACATTATCCGCGAGTAATATAGGCTATATTGTTTAATTCCACGCGTACGAAGTCAGCAACAGCTAGTTGTTAAATGTAACTTGTTTCCGTCTTGTTTTTTAATAAAAAGTTAATACAAGTAAGTTATTTTCGCGTATTTGCATAACTAAAGTTAGAGAGCATTTGCTGTCATTTTAAATTTCCGATGTTGGAACAGAAGTATAATATACCAAGATCCCACGACGTTTTTAACCTCGTAATAGTATAAAACCTGCAAGTTCCTCTGTCTACGTGCCCTATATAGGAAAAGATAACCACCGGCTACTGAGTTACTGGCGATCGGTACAGACCGGGATATCACTTCTTGCATTCAGAGATGTCATTTGTTTCTCTAGTGGAAATAAATAAGGTTTTCGATAGCATTTTGACGGAATATGAATCAATCTAATATTAACAAGTAAGTACTTGAAAATCAAAATCGTAATAAATAGCACATATCGGCGAAGAAATTCAAAGATATCTGTATTTACGCAAAATACGCGCTAGTCGTGGAGTTGCGGAAAATGGAGCCCATCATGGGTCGAAACCTTTAACCTATAACCTTTTAATTACAATCGTCAATTTTTATTGAAATTTGGTAATAACGTGATTTGTTTAAGATGTTACTAAGTAAAACATTTTAGCACATTATAACTGTAAAATAATTCATACATTGCAACTAGCGTACCTACTTTATGAAAATTGTAATATTTAAGACCAAGAAGTCATTGCCCTGTAAAGCGGTCTACTGATGCCACCGTCAATTAAAACTAAACAGTCTCTGTTTGAAATGTCTGGCGTGTTATTAATTTCTAACTTTATAGACCGACCATGATTATAAATATCCTTGTTCGATGCTTCAATCTACACATAAAAAAAGGAACTTTGTATTTTTGTATGTATTGAAATAACTCAATAACTACTGGACTGATTTCAAAAATTCTTTCACCATTAGAAAGCTACATCATCCCCGAGTAACATATGCTATATTATTTAATTCTACGCGGGCGAAGTCGCGAACAACAGCTAGTAACCTATAAGAATTCAATGACTTGTTAATGTTTTTGGCCTGGGTATTAAATAAATCAGCTAAAATTAGAATTGATTGGTTTAAAATTGGTACTGTTTAAAGTCAGTCACAACTACTGTTATTAATAACTGCTTAAAATAAGAACGTAATGTGTTTTTATACAAGTGTTGCAATAAATGGAAACGCACTTATACTTAACTAGCTGTTGTGCGCGACTTCGTACACGTAGAGTTAAATAATATAGCCTATGTTGCTCGGGGATGATGTAGCTTTCTAATGGTGAAAGAATTTTTGAAATCGGCACAGTAGTTCTTGAGTTTTTTCAATACAAACAAAAATGCAGATGTCCGTGGGCGTCGGACCAATTAACTCAGTTGATCCGCTGCTCGTTTGCCCCCTTCTCCTATAAAAAAAATACAAAGTTTCTCTCTTTATAATATTATACTTAATTGAACATTGTCATCTAATCTAGCTGTCACCCTATAAGTTTGAACGGAATTAAAAAAACAGTAAGTAGCCTATATTTTCCCGATTTTGCAAAATTTCATGTAAACCTGTTCAGCGGTTCTGGAGATTCTTTAAACAAAAATACATCGATCCATTTCTATCGTATCGTCTACATAGTATAAAACAAAGTCGCTTTCTCTATCCCTATATCCCTATGTATGCTTAAATCTTTAAAACTACGCAACGGATTTTGATGCTGTATTTTTAATAGATAGAGTGATTGAAGAGGAAGATTTATATCTAACTAGCGACCAGCCCGGCTTCGCACGGGTGTAATTATTATTAGTATGGCTCACACAACGTTCAAAGTTTTTCTGTAGTATTTAGTATCACCACACGTTTGAAGCCGGGTCGGGTCGCTAGTGTATAATATTAGCAAGAAAAATTTACAATCACAAAAGATGAAGTCATAAATGATTGAACGTGACGAATGATTACAAGAACTGTTCGTGTAAGGCGCTTCGTATACAATGCTAGAAAACAATGACTTCAGATCTAAGCAACTTACGTCCCGGATTTGCGTAGCTTTATAAAACAACTAGGTGTTGCTCGCGACTTTGTCCGCGTGGAATAAAAAAATATAGCCTATGTTATTCGGGGATAATATAGCTTTCTATGAGTGAAAGAATTTTTGAAATCGGCCCAGTAGTTCTTGAGTTATTTCAATGCATACAAAAATACAAAAATTCAAAAGTACAATGTTTCTCTCTTTATAATTAAGTAAATATAGATTAAGGCCCCTCTACCATATATGCATAGTGTGCAATGCACACGGGCGCCATCCTTAAGGGGCGCCAAAGCCAAGGGTCCAAAAAAATTGAACCTATCTACCATAAGAAAGATAATTAAAAATGCTTAAAGGTCGTCCACATCCTTTTTTGCACACAGGCGCCAGTAGCCCTTACGGGCGCATAACATATTGTTATTTACCGATGTTTTAGTAATGGAAAGTCATTAAAAAATAAACAACAACATTTCACTAAAATAATTTGTAATAAAGACAACTGTTGGCTGAAATAATAATTTATATACAAAAAAGTAAATACAATTGTATAATATAATAATCGGAAACGGTCTTTTATCAATTAGTAATAACTGACAAAATAAAAGATATCGCAGAAATGTTATGACTAATTTACTGTACAGTTATATAGCTTAAAATTCGTCTTTAAAACAGAGTAACATTGATATTTTAATGTTGATGGTTCCACTTCTTAAAAATTGCACACATCATGCGTATATAATTATTTGCTGTTAAATTTTGAACAGGCGCTCAAATTTATTTACAAACTATAATAAAATACCTAAATTGTTATTCGATTATTAACGAAAAATCCGTGATATTTGTGGGTCATCTATATTATCTTTTTTCTTTTCTACTCTTTGTAAATCGAGGCGTTAATTCAAAAGATTATTTTTATTTTCTTAAAAAATATATTCAAATACCAATAAATCAACAAACGACTGGATTTTTACACTTGATAAGACTAGTTAATTTTTAAATAGATCTACAATGCCTTATAAACTTAAACAATAAAAGTTAATAAGTCAATCTTAGATTTAATTGTATATTATTTTATTCAATAGCCAGCGTCTGCGTCGTAACTGCTCTTCTTACTGTCGTATTGACCTGGTAAAAACAATAATTAAAAAAGACATTCCGAAGAAAACTAAATAAATGATATATCACTCGTTCATATTAGTTCAGGGGGTTGTCCAAAGTATCTTTCGATTGGCGATATCGCTGATAGATTCGACATAAGTGTATGAAACTGAAACACATTCGATAAGTCATGTCCTTGTCATGTGTGAAATATCGAACGTTGTTGTCAATTCCATACATTTTTATGTTCGCTATCAAATGGATTTGTAACGAATGTACTTTGGGTAGCCCTCCAATTTTTAAAATAGAGGTCAAAATATGTATAGATTTTAGGTTAAAGCGTGATCTTATCATTGAAGCTGCCACCACTGACAATCGGTCGACTTTTAGTTGCCTGTGTGCGGACCCCAGGCAACTTTTTCACGTCCGTTAAAAAGTTGCCCGTCTGCGGTTGCTCTTACATATTTCCTAAAATAGTTTTTAAATAACCTTACCTCCGCTCCCGCCGGTCAATTCCAAACTCTTCAGAATAGCCTCAGGTATTGGCGGAGATATTGGCAGATGTTCCCCGAATGCGTGGTAACCGTTCTTATCAGCGGTGTAGGTGATGGAGTACGTCTGTCCATCATCACCTACATAAGAGTACGAACCTTCCACTTGTATGGAACCTTCTTCAGGCTGAGCTCCAGGAAGCACTCGACCTGTATATATTTATTTTTGTTTATATTCTTGCACAGGCTATAAATCCCAAAGGAAGACAGGAAATGGAAGTAATTTCCGTGTTTCGTCTGATGTGTGTGATGCCGTAGGCCTAATTTTAGTCTACTTTCCTTTCCTATCCTTTTCTTATAAGGAAATGATGAAGGGGAAGTGAATTGCCGGGGGAGGGGACTCATAGGAAGAGGTATTATCCAATTGCTGGTATCCTCCTCCGTGATTAAGGGTAGGCAACGCTTCTACAATTGCAGATGTCTAACGGTCGCTTTGCTATTTCAGTGAATCCAGGTGGCCACTTGCTCGTTTGTCACTTTATTATTAACTGCTGTAATTAGTTACTTTACTAGTTTTACAGTTTATGTAGGTATTCAAAATGTTTGGATTAAAAGAGCAAAATAGTCATGAGATCAGATAAGCGATGTCAGCACAACGCGATTGGTAACCGTGACTGGAATCGACCTTTCCTTTCATTTCTAACGTTTAAGGTTTAATTGAATCTAATTTACAATTATTCGATTAAATACTCAGGCAATGTAAATAGTAATAGACATTAAATCATGATTATTAATTCAATATTAGATTTTGAATTAGTTTTTACTTAACAAAATATCTGTAACAAGGAGCATTTTTAAAGTATGTAAGTGTTATAAATGGCGTACTCAAAGTCTTTAACTAGCGACCATTGGAGGTTGGGATCCTTATTTTTTTTAATGTTATTATTCATATTTATATAAATTGGTATGCATGTGGTACGTATAAGTAGTGCGAAAACCCCTATTGGGTTTGAATGCACCGCTGGTCGCTTTTATGTCACTTAGAAGAAAGACAATTGGTCACTTAATAGAGAGTCATGTAAACACTCAGATGAGTATCACAATAATAGATCAAATAGCTCTAATTATCGACAAATTAAAAAACACTTACCACTCTCCTCAACTTTAGTACCATCACTAGTTTCGTATGCGTAGTGATAACCACTCTCGTTCATGTCGTTCTCGAACTTCAATACCTGTGCTGAGTGACTCGATGTCGAAGGTGTCGGGTTACCCTGAGTAGGGGTTAGGTACGTTCGAGTTGGCAGCGCTCCTTGAGTAGGAGTTTGATATGTTCGAGATGGGGTGCTCGCTGGACCAGTGTTAGCGGGTAGATACGCATTGTCTAAGCGTGCTGCGTTTGCTATAGCAGCTACTATCAATATAATAAACTGGAAAAGGAAAAAAATAGTTAATTTCCCAATCTTTATTCTCCTATCAGGCTCCAGGTTGTCCTCCACGTTAATCTATTTGCCGTCGTCATATCCTTCCTGACCATGTCGTCTTTCACGCAATTCATCTCTTCTTAAACCTACCTCTACCGGTGTACTCTACATTGATACCAGCGTAAAAAATATTACATTTTATTCCTTTAGGAATGTTTGTAATTTTAAATGATCCTAATTTCCTCTTATATAAAAGCTATATTGACTTCTCTCACATTATGTATAAACAATGAGATTAACTTCCAAAGTTTTGTGATAGTTTTAAAACAAATTAAAGATCGTAAAACAACATTAATAGCGTCCAAATCGATAAATATTGAAAAAATTTTGCTTATTTCCGACATTTTTAATATACAGTTAAAATTGGATAATCAGTTTCTTGCTTCTGGAAGTAGCTCGTCGAGACCATAGAATGTCTCTCGCTTATAGAGTCTTCTCCCTTGTCCAGGTCTCTAGTATCTAGGTTTGACTGCATTTGGTTCAAATTCAATAAATCAGAATATAACAAAAATATTACAAATTATTTTACTTCAAATTATTTTCATCTAATAGAACACCCTGTATAAATTGACCTCCTTTCACATATCCTTTTCTTATCACTCACATAAACTTGAACTATAAAAACCTTTTGAACCACTAAATCTCTTTCAATAAAATGTAACGTTAGCAAATTAAATTCCAAATTAAATGGATCACTTATTTTTTAACACAAAAATGCAAACACTTTTTAATTAATTAAATTAAATACTAACGTATTTCATTATTGTAGAGATGTGTCTACTTAGGATGATGCTAGAGAAATGTGGTTAATCGATGCATCTGCAGTCGTTATATACTAGACCTCCATTTCGATATTTGAATATAGGAATTCGTTATTCGAATGTCCCTTAAGCTTCGGATTCTTTATTACTATATTATTAGAGTTCAAATTAGAATGTTTAATTGTTTGAAACAAAATATTTTAGACTATTCAAGTAACATTGCAAGTTGGTATGTTTTCTTAATTTATGTCATAGATTGCACGTTGGTGTTTTGGTAAATGTTATTGACATAATAATAGTTAAATAATCTATACTAATATTATAAAAAAATTACCACTTTTCATTTTTTGTATTTATTGAAATAACTCAAGAACTACTGAGCCGATTTCAAAAATTTATTGACGTTGGAAGTTACGTTAATTTTTAAGTTATATCCGCATGGACGAAGTCGCAAACAAATGATAGTTATAAATAAAATAACTCTCTGCGAATAAATTCAAAGATTATTATCTTTTAAATTAAGCTGGGTTGTGTCAGCGTGGTTGACTGTCGTCTAGTCACCCCTTAAGCCTTGTACGCATCAGGATAGTCGAGTAGAAAGTAGCAAGTATCCGAACGAAGGATTTACTAATCTACTCTACTAAGATGTTGCTGCTTGGACACGTTTAGTTACTAAATTACTATCCTAGTGCGTAGGTTTAGGCTTAAACGAGTCAGAACAGTAGTAAATCCTTTGTTCGGATAAATGCTAATTGCTACTCAACTATAATTCTATCCTGGTGTGAACAAGGCTTTAGGGTAGGCTCAGAGCCACTTGTGAGGACAGTTAGTGGTTATGTTGGAATAAAATTATGATTTTATCAATTTATTATCAAACTAATCCTTGACCAGATAACTGCTCCTTGCAGCTCCTTGATTTCCTTCAAAGATCATGAAAAACGCCTTTTTCTAGCCTTCTGAGTCAGTTAGGTAAAATCAAAGCTTAATTAGAAAGCTTTTGACTTGTCCTTAAAGCTTTTAACGCATTTTGAACTTAGTAATTTTAATTTGGTATCAATTGAGATTGCATTATTGGAGGATATCCTTGTTATTTAAAGATGCGCATTTTAGTTAACTTTAGATTCCAAAAAATTGCGCTTTAATGTAAAGTACTTCCTACGTTAAAGAATTGGTTGATCAAAATGCAAGATGCGTAATTTAGCAAATAAGTTAGACGTAGATAAAACACGATTCACTTATTAGTGTCTTTTAATAAAACTAGCGACCCGCCCCGGCTTCGCACGGATGCAAATCGGTATAATGCTGATACTAAATACTGCAGCGTTTGC
>QDHC01004495.1:155724-170819 GCA_013186455.1 Papilio dardanus tibullus | reverse complement strand
GGTCGTGTTTTGTTTTGAAATTGGCTATAATTAAAATAAAAGCGATGTGTTCTTGTACCCAAACAAAATGAGGCCAAAGTTATGAGTGAAAGAACCTTCTCAAACGAAAACCTAGTTAATTTATACCCAATTTAATTAATTACGGACACATTTATGTTTATTTCATACTAACTGTAGCTCGCTACTTCGTCGAGTTAGAAAAATATAGCCTATGTTACTCGGAGATAATGTAGCTTTCTAATGGTGAAAGAATTTTTGAAATCGACCAAGTAGTTTTCGAGTTATTTCAATACAAATATTTCCTTTTTAAAATATTAGTATAGATAATGTCTCTACCATAAAAACTTACTAATGCTTACGATTACCGTTACAAATACAATTACAGTCGAACCTGAGTTCAATGGACCACGATATTTGTCTCACTTATGTAGGTAGCTCGTCGGGACCATAGAATGACTCTCGCTTATAGAGGTTTCTCGCTTATACAGGTTTGACTGTAATACTTTTTTTATTTCTGTCTCAATATAAATAATTTCATAACACGTTACTTAGTTACAACTTAAGCTGTTAAGTAAGTCAAAAGTAAGTCACGTTTCATTGCTTCAGTACGTAACATACCAGCAACTTGCTAATAAGACAAATTGTGTAAAAGTTAAACATGTAAATGTTTTACAAAAACTACAGGATGATACAATAAAATTGGTCATTTAAAAATAAAAAAATTGAACCATCTTTAATTTAATGCTAGGTTTTTCTAGAATTAAATAAAAAAAAACGTAGTAATTAGACTACAGCTAGCAATATTAACTTGAATTTATATCCAGGGGGGCTATCTAAATTATTTTTCCATTGTCGATATCGGGTGATGGAATTGACAAAAATGTATGAAACTGACATTCGATAAGTCATGTGTTGGTCTCGTATGATATATCAAACGTTATTTTCAGTTCCATACATTTTTGATGTTCTCTTTGTAGCGCATTTACTTTGGGTAGCTTCCAAGAACGGCTTAACCTATCTCGATTTTTACACCAATGTAGAACACTGGAAGAACACATAGGTTACTTACTAAGTTTAATTGTGCGGACGGAGTCGCGGACGCTAGCTAGTGAATATAGTAATTTAATAAATGTAATGTAAACATATACCTACGTGAATTAATTATTAAGTGGCGATGTACTTGCATTGAAAGGACTTTAGTTTAATTGCTTGCAAAACCTTGATGACTAATTATGCACAACACAACATTACTAGCAACTGTTGTTGAAGGAAAATATCGTGATGCAACCTGCACATATCGGCGAAAAAATTCAACGATATGTGTGACCCAAATAAATGTGACGCATCATATAGTATTGTAGCGCTCCAAGCGTATTTTCTGTGAACTAATTTATCATACGTCCCAGGTAAAGGCTTAAGATATGATATTATTGATTTAAAACCGTAAAGTGATGCACACAACATACCTATGACGTAGTCTAAGGCATTTTTTGTCCCTCAACCGTATACGCTATAGCCAATTCTATGTCTTTCTCTATCGTCAATCTATACTAATATTATAAAGAGAGAAACTTTGTGTTTTTTGTATTTTTGAATTATTGTATGTATTGAAATAACTAAAGAACTGTTGGGCCGATTTCAAAAATTCTTTCACCATTAGAGAGTTACATTATCCCCGAGTAGTATAGGCTATTTTATTTAATTCTACGCGGGCGAAGTCGCGCTCAACAGCTAGTAATTTAATATGATTACGTCAAACATTGTACACATCTGGTAATTCAATAGTCGAATTGAAAGTACTCGTACGTATTGGCTAAGCAAGTTCTCGATTTTATCAATGTTATAATCGTATTGATTTATTTTATGAAAGTAACTTGTTAAGATGCATGTGAGAGATGGATGGAGGTCAATAGAACAAATAATTATATCTGGGAAGCGACCTATAGCGAACGTCATAAATGAATGGAACTAACAATAACGTTCGATATCTCACACGTGACAAGCAAATGACTTATCTAATGTCATTTTCAGTTTCATACATTTTGTCGATTTCGTTAGCGATATCGACAGTCGAAAGATACTTGGGGTAGCCCCAGATAGTCGTTGCTAATATGCCGAATCTATGCCACCATTTAACATAAAAAAAATCCCGCCAGCTTAGTTAAATTACAATAGTGTTAGTATATCTTCTGTTTTACTTCTTGTTCTTTACTTATGTTATGTCTACTCCGTAATTTGTGGTTGTTGGTTCTGTTCATCACCAGCTCACTACAAGTCCCCGCCAATGGGCGCGGAGCCTACCCCCTGAGTGGTGACTAGGCCATAGTCAACCACGCTGGCCGACTTCACACATATCTTTGAATTTCTTCGCCGATATGTGCAGGTTGCATCACGATGTTTTCCTTCACCGTAAGTGTTGGTAAATTGGTTCTCTTACAATAAAATAAATAAATAAAAAGCTACTGATAAATAAAATATAGTTTGAAAGGTAAATGTTGTAATAGAGGTTACAAAATTATGTTTGCGTAAAAGAATTACAATCGTGCGAGCATCATCTGCCATAATATTACAAGTGGACCATCTAATTGTTGTTACATAAATTATTTAAGTAGCCACTTTATGATATATTCATTAAATCCATCACACAAGCGCTTTTCCAACGCGCGCTAATAAAGCGTTGAAATTGAAGAAGCTACTTAACGTACATTCGCTACAAAGCGATTCAATAGCGAATGTCGAAAATGTATGGAACTGATAATGACGTTTGGTATTTCACACGTGACAAGCATATGACTTATCGAATGTTATTATCAGTTTCATACATTTTTGTCGATTCCATCTTCAATCGAAAAGTAATTTCGGTAGCCCCCTGAATGCATTTTCTGTCTATCTGCTTACACGGCGCGCTTTGAAATGTTTATAGCGCAGCGTTTGATATTGTGCGCTGATTGAACGAAATAAGAGTTATTTTACAGCGATCATTTGAGATAGGCGTTAAAAAATCGTAAACGTCAACGTTAAAAAAGCGTCCGTTTGAATGCAGGGTAATACAGACTTTGACGTGCTCTGAACTTTGACATTTATGTATGGTACAAGGTAAGAATCTATACTAATATTATAAAGAGATAAGATTTGTATTTTATATGTACCGAAATAACTCAAAAACTACTGAGCCGATCTCAAAAATTCTTTCACCATTAGAAAGCTACATTATCCCCGAGTAACATAGGCTATTTTTTTTAATTCCGCGCATACGAAGTTTCGAGTAACGGCTATTATTAACATATTTAAATAAGTTTTATGTAGCTTTTTAATCTGGGTCTTAAAAAATAAGATGCTATGTATAAAATAATAATAAAATAATAAAAATAACACTTTTATAATTATCGGAAAATGAAGTAATATTTTTTTTTATTTTACAAAGTGACAAACGGGCATACGGCCTCTGCTTTCGCTGAAGTACTTAAGCTTAAAAGGACGTAGTATACAAAATCTTATAAAAATAACGATATGAACATCTTTTCTACAATAGTTAACTTTTTACTTGGACCATACAAAATCAGTATCAGCGTTAATTCGTTTAAAAAGTAGCTGCACAATTATTTATTAAAAACAGCTTATGGTAAGTTTAATAACATGTTTGGTAAATAACGTTTAGACATTTATATTTCTTAAGTATGGATTAATACGTAACCTGGGGGCTACCCAAGGTACCTGCGCTACAAAACGATTCGATAGCGAACATCAAAAATGTATGGAACTGACAATGACGTTCGATATTTCACACGTGACAAGCACATGACTTATCTAAAGTCATTTTTAGTTTTTATAAATCATTGTCGATTCGACCAACGATATTGCCAATCGAAAGTGGCCGGGAAGGGAAAGCATATGAAGAGGAATTATCCTCTTGCTGTACGTCTCCTCCGTAGATTAAGCGTAGGCAGCACATCTGCGCTTGCAGATGTCTATGGGCAGCGGTCGCGTCGCTATTTCAGCGAATCCAGGTGGCCGCTTGCTTGTTTGCCACTTTATAATATAAAAAAACAAGCTTTATTAGAAAGTTTCATCCTAAAGTATTCAATTATTAGGTGTTGTGGGATAATTCGTCCGCATGGAATAATATAGCCTATGTTACTCGAGGATAATGTAGCTTTCTATTAGTGAAAGAATTATTTGAAATCGGCCCAGTAGTTCTTGTGTTATTTCAATACATACAAAAATACAAAGTTTCTCTCCTTATAATATTAATATAGATATAGACTGCGTCATATACATCTGATTTCGATAACTCTATATCATCTGAACATCTCGTGACTGAAGTGTAGAATTATAATTACTATTGACAAGTATTTATAGCCTTGCTCTATTTACATTTAGTATGAAATTCATTGCGCATACGCATCAAAAACAATTATAAAACAAACTAGCTGTTGCTCGCAAGTTCCTTAGCGCGTAATGAAAAAATATAGCCTATGTTACTCGGGGATAATGTAGCTTTCTAATGGTGAAAGAATTTTTTAAATCGGCCCAGTAGTTTTTGAGTTATTTCAATACATACAAAATACAAATCTTTTCTCTTTATAATATTCGTATTATCTATCGAAATACTAAATAAAGGTTGAAAACGATTTGTTATTAAAGAAACAGAAAAATCTCTTAAGCCTTGTTCACACTAGGATAGTATTATAGTCGAGTAACTAGTAGCTAGTCTCCAAACAAAGGATTTACTAATCTACTCTACTAAATGTTGCTGTTCGGACACGTTTAGTTACTAAATTACTTGCTACTCGTCTAAAATACAATCCTAGTGCGTTAAAGGCTTAAGTTCCAATTTGTATAGTCGGATATTTTTCTTTTACTCATTGCTACCCATAAAATACAAGCTTTTTAAGTTCCAAAAAGACATGTAACTGTTCAGAGCCATCTACAAGTTGAGTAATGAATTTAAATCGCGTTTATAATTTGTTTCACTCAAAGCCTCTTTTGATAACGTAGTGATTTAAATATTAACCGATAGATGGCCAAGTTATCTAAAATAATCATATTACCTAAAACAAAATCTATTATATCGTAAATATATAAATATTTTATTGAGGAAAGGTTAATATTTTTGGATGCAACTTACTCAAAAACTACTAGGCTTATTTCAAGCATGTTTTCGTTATTAGATATTTACATTACTGAGTAAAATAAGTATTTTTTTTTTAATTCGGAGATGCGGGCAAAATCTATTAATATGAGTGGGAAAATATATCAACATGATCTGATATAACTCATATTAGACGACAATCACTATATTATAGTATTGTTTTAGCATACAAAAGCGTTGTATAGATTTTAATTTGGGACTGCATATTTAAGGGCATGTTTAAAAACGGATGTCGTAGGAAGATGTGTAGGTTCATTGTTCAGTATGTTCCTGAAGATATTCACATAGTACTAAACTAAAAAAAAAACACAAATTTTATGTTTTTTTTAGTTTGTAATGCCTTACTGTTAATAATAGTATACCATTGATTGTTTTGGAAAAAATAGTAAATAATATTGCATATTTGATCATTTGCTATACAAATAGTATAAGGCGTTTCGGCGTTTTATGGTTGTGCAAAGACTATACAGTTCAAGAAATTATTTTTCACCTAATAACGTAGAAGAAACTGGAGAATAAAATAAATTAATAGAGGAATTTGGGTAAATTTTTATAACTAAGATTTTTTTTTATTTTCAGTGGTAATTATTTATACATTATTAATTAAGTCTAGTTAGAAAACTTATTACATTAAATAGGTAAAAAGTTAACAAAATGTATCTTATAGTAATAGGCATTTTACAGATGATTTTGGGAAAGGTCTTTGACAGCAGTGGCAGAAAAAAGCTAATGATGACGAATTTACAGATGGCTTGTCTAGTCTTATCTAATCTTTGACTTGAAGGTCGCATTGAATTATCCGAGGTCACAAGTGAAACCAACAATGTTTTGACGCGGGAAGTAATTAGAAAACAATTGAATGTTGCTATGTTACGGATTTTATTAATTTATAGTTGATATAAAGATTTGTAATCCATTGTATAATTGAGATTATTTAATTGGTTTTGCTGATATTTTTATACGCAAGGCTTATAAAATGATACCATGATATTGCAGAAAGTTTTATTATCTATGCCTGAATAAGGTAACTTTTTAGTTAACAACTCTATGGGTAATTAGTGCCACGTTGCTATAGTATTTTTTAAAATGTCAAGCATGTAAGGAATTGAGGATTGAGAACAGCAACATTTTAGTAGAATAGGTTAGTGAATCCATTGTTCGTATACTTGTTACTTGCTATTCGATTAAAATACTATCCTGGTGCGAACAAGGCTTTACGTTAAGCTGCTTAATTATTTTGAGTTTTTAAAACATTAAACAGGATGTGTACTAGATCATCTTATTGCATCGTTTTCAATCGACACGATGTTAGTTTTTTGTACCATTTTTTTCTATACATTGAAATGGAATGCAAGTTTTTTATTGCTTACTATTTTATACATTTTTAATATGTACTTTGTAACTCCAGTAAACTGGTATCCAACTAAAATTTTGTTGGATACTTCTATAGTCAAAGTCAAAGCGATATAATAAGTAGAACAGTGGTAGAGCCCGCTTTATGATCTTCGCACGAATTGTCCGGCTCGCCCGGTGAAATACCACGACCACACAGAAGACAGGCGTCAAATGGAAGCTATTCCGTGTTTCGTATGATGAGTGTGGTGCCTAGTTTTAACCCATCTTCCCTTCCTATTCTTATCCTATAACGAAATTATGGGAAGAGGAAGTGGAGGGGAATTATCCTCTTGCTGTGCGTCTCCTCCTCCGAAAATTAAGGTTAGGCAACGCATCTGCAATTGCAGATGTCTATGGGCAGCGGTCGCTTCGCTTATTTATTATTTTCCTTTACACAAAATTAGTACAATACATTTGAGAATAGAATTCTATAATACTAATTACATACTATTACTTACTGGTACTAAACTACATTTTCTCCCAAAGTATGAAAGTCACTCAAATATTTAAAAACGACTTACATGTCCACGCTCAAACTCTAAAATCCTACAGCGATCTCGATTAATTTTAGCACTACTTAGATTTTAAGCAACGCTTAAATTTGAGTGGCGTTTGGACATTAAATATATGTATAGCTGGACTTTTTATGTTTATAAATACACATTATTTTAATTAATAAATTAGTTCTGCATACATAAGGATGTAATTAAATTACATTATTTATGATATCACCTACATAATAACTATAATACTAGAAACATAAAACTGCATACTTGTATGTAAAATGGAATGGAAACTGGAATATTTAGGCCACATAATGAGGAGCATAAAATATGAACTGCTGTAACTCATCGTCCAAAGCAAAATTCAGGGAAAACGAAGTGTGAGACATAGAAGAACGTCATTGCTTAAGAACCTACGCCAGTGGTTCCGCAAAAGCACCTGTTCTTTATTTAGAGCCGCGGTGTGCAGAGTCCAGATTGCCATTATGATCGCCGACTTCCGGAAGGAGATGACTTTAAGAAAAAGATATAAAATAATTGATCCTTATGCGCACATGCGGTTTTTCTACTCTCTCATTAATTCGAACGATTTAAAAATCACTCTTGTTTTGTTCCTCCAGGGCTCAAAATTCAAGACTGCTCGCAATCGTCAAATTGAACAGTGGGGTTACCAAAAGTACATGCGCTACAATGCGATTCGATAGCGAACGTAAAAAATATATGAAACTGACAAGGATATCTCATCTCACACGTGACAATCACATAATTTTACCAAATGACAATTATACATTTTTGTCGATTCCATCAGCGATATCGCCGATCGAAAAGTACTTTGGGGAACCCCGCTGGACAGTTGAACTGTACAATTTTCAGTTTTGTCTAAACACGTCAATTAACTGCGCAGTCGAACTGTACAGTTAAAGATGAGCGTTTGTAGGCGGCTTTAATTTTAACAAATTATTTTTTCAATATAAACAAATATAATAGATTCGACTCCTGACCTTATTATTCTAACTGGATCAACATAATAACACATCTCCTAATAAATGCCACAGCCTTGTATTACAGTTCCTTTTAAGTTTGTACAGCTACGAAAACTGTGAACATGGACAATTGCAATAAATAAATTAAAATTTTGTATTTTGATACTATCATCACGTGTGTTCAAACTGTTTAGTATTTTTAGTAAGACTGTTGTACTTTGATATTTTTCAATAAAAATAAGCAAGTAGAAGCTAATAAATAATTATTTGTCACTACTAACATGCTTGGAGCACTTTATGCTTAACGTAAAGTAACTATAGTTTATGTAATTATAATTGAAGAATTCTATTTGACCAATATAAATTTTAAATGAATTAGAAGTACTATTATTTTATAAAACCTTGATTATCAAATCACTTAATCGAAACTTGAAAAAATAATCCATATATATCCAATGTTCTCAGCTTTAGTGGTCGCATCATCCTATTACGATGCGCAATTTATTTTGGATCCTCTTTGAGCCTTCCTAATGACATTATAAATAATTAAGTTGAATCGAAATCTTTTATTTAAAGTTCGTCCGTTCCAAACACACCTTATAAGGCTTTTCATTTGCTGTAATTGTTCATACATATTACAGTTATCCTTATCCTTACATGGTATAAAACAATAACGCTTTTTTATGTTTGTCCCTATATATGCTTGAATCTTTAAAACTACGCAACGGATTTTGATGCTGTTTTTTTAATAGATTGAGTGATTCATAAGGAAGGTTTTCATGTATAATACATTCACAATATAGTAGAGTAACACTGATAATTTAGAGGTTTTTAATATAATGTCGTAAATAAACACATTTTAGCGCTTACATTGCAAACGCTGCAGTATTTAGTGTCAGCATTATACCGATTTGCACGCGTGCGAAGCCGGGCGCTAGTTTAAAATATATTTTTACATACATATCTTTGACTTTCTTCGCCGATATGTTTAGGTTACATAACGATGTTTTACTAAAATTACGAAATTAACTTGTTTCTAATGTCAAAATTACGAATTTGCAACATCTCGATAATCTCATCTCTTTACAAAATTGTATTAATTTTAATGAGTAACTTGTTATAATAACTATAGAGTATAATTTATGATTCGATACTGTCACATAAATTACAATTAATGTATACGTAAGGCCCTTTGTATACGAGGTAATGGATAGCTGCTATTTTAGTCTCCAGTAGTTTATATACAATATCATAGTCGGCGACGCGTATGTACTGACTTCTATGAGATGGTATTGCGATATCCGAGACACTCGGAGGTTTTGGTTGCCATATCATCATTTTCTAATTACATAATATTTTGCATATCTGTAATATTAAACACGTTATGAAGAGGGAAGTCTGGCATGTAACAAGGAGAGCTTTAAGTATGAACGTGGATACAACAGTAGAAGTAGTCTAGGAAGAGATGGATTGCGTGAAAGGTGATATGAAAAACAAAGTGACGACTGTAATGGAATGATTAACGTGGATGTTAATCACCAGGTGATGACCCTACGGGAGTAGAATAAAGTCGTGAAGATGATGATAAACAGTGGTAGAGCCTGCTTTACCATCTCCGCACGAATTGGCCGGCTCGCCCGGTGAAATACCACGACCACACAGAAGACAGGCGTGAAATAGAAGCAATTCAGTGTTTCGTCTGATGAGTGTGGTGCCGGAGGTCTAATTTTAGTTCACTTTCTCTTACTATGCTTTTCTTATTAGGAAATAATGGGAAGGGGAAGTGGATTTGGCGTGGAAGGGGACGTGTAGGAAGGGGCATTATCCTCTTGATGTGCGTCTCCTCCTCTGTAGATAAGGGTAGGGAACGCATCTGCAATTGCAGATGTCCATGGGTAGCGGTCGCTTCGCTATTTCAGTGAATCAAGGTGGCCGCTTCCTCGTTAGCCAATTTATATTATAAAAAAAACTGTAATACTGAATTTCTTAGATTGTAAATTCTTAAAACAACAGTGTAAACGCTCTTATACTAATATGCTGTTCCCATATACAGAATATTTTGAATAAATAATTAGTTCCGCATAACAAAAGAATAATTATATCTCTACTACAATGTTTTATCAATAAAAAAGATCGTTCATTATTTTGTAGTTATTATAGCTATTGAAGAACAGTTAAAAGGAAGTAACCATAAATATTTATGGAAGGTCTTTTCGAACGTAGTTTTTTATTTAATTCATATAATCTTTCGAATATCGAGAAACCAGGGGACTTACCCAAAGTAAATGCTTCGATAGCGATTCGATAGCGAACACCAAAAATGTATGGAACTGACAATGACGTTCGAATGTTAAATAAATAAAGTTTTAAGCCGTTTTTAATAAATAAATTTAAAAATAATGTTATATAAACATTATATAGAGAGAAGCTTTGTATTTTTGTATTTTTGTTTGTATTGTAATAACTCAAGAACTACTGGGCCGATTTCAAAAATTCTTTCACCATTAGAAAGCTACATTATCCCCGAGTAACATAGGTTATATTATTTAAATCCACGCGGACGAAGTCGCGCACAACTGCTAGTAAAATGTAAAGCTACTAAATATTTTATTCAACATTGCTTACATAATTGAATCATGAAAGCGTGACCACGTACAATTTTGATTTAAATTTCACACCCATATAGTAAAAGTAATATATTTAATTGTAGATATGCCTAGCCTTAATTAATTAATGATCATAGATATGCAAACTTTTGTTAAAACTTAAAACTGCTTTTTCCTTATTTTCAGGTAGCTAGATACTGTACTTTTTTTAATTCTAACTTCACATGTGATGATTTTATTTTAAGGTTTAGTATATTTATTGTTTATACTACATCAAGCGACCCGCCCCGACTTCGCACGGGTGCAATTATTATTATTATGTTACACACAACGTTAACAGTTTTTCTGTAGTGTATTTAGTATCAGCATTGCACCCGTGTGTAACCGGGCGGTTCGATATTTTACCTTTATACTATTGTTCGGATTACTGTCTAACAATGTAAACTATTTTAGTACGCTAGTATGACTAACCAAAGTTATCCTTTTCTTATTTTAATTTTGGAAGAAATAATTTACATTGTTTTATTAAATTACTTTATGCATTATATTTCTATTCGATCAACGTAGACGTTTTAAAGTACTATCCTTAAGTTTATTTTGTTTAAAATGATACTTCTGAGACTGAGAAATATTTTCGTGTGTCAAAATATCGCACCCGTCCCAAGTATCACAGCGAGGTGCCCTAACAAATTGATTATAGCTGCTTAATATGGAAATTATGATGCAGTCGCAAACTACGTTTATATTAATATAATTAATAATGGTCGTATACATTTTGCTCCCAAATTCATCCTCGCTGAATTAAAAACAAATCTATACTAATATTATAAAGAGCAAAGATTTGTATTTTTGGTATGTATTGAAATAATTCAAAAACTACTATGTGTTGCGGCGAGCACTGGCCAGTGCTCGCCGCCTCCTTGCTCGCTGCTCGTCTTTTTTACTATTTTATTCTTTTACGTTTGTCTTTTGTTTTTTATGTAAAATTTTTATTACACTTTTAATTGTTGTTGACGATGTTTCATTTTTAAACTTTCTTCTTATTTTTAACTAAAAACTTATATAATACCTACTATCAAGCTATCGAAGTAAACAAAATGGTCCTTCGAGCCGGATTTGAACCAGCGACCTATGCCGATTTTAAAAGTTCTTTCATCGTTAGAAAGCTACATGGCCCGCGAGTAACATAGGCTATATTTTATAACTATAACAAATCAGAGCAGAAAAAGTCGGGAACAACAGCTAGTATTAAATATAGCTGTTGACCGCGTCTCCGTCCGGGTCTGGGTTTCTCGCTTATATCAGTTTGACTGTATTACATTGGAAGATGTTACTCCGTGATAAAGTAGCTCTCTGTAAGTAAAAATATTAATAAATAGTGATAATTTTATTTACAAAACGAATTAAGACCTACTTTGATACGAAGAAGCAATTTATTCTTGTATGTTTGCAATAACTGACATTATAGAACCTAGGGTGAGGTCATCCACAATGTTCCCATGTATTAAATTGATCATAAACAAAAATACACTTAATGTAACATTTAAAGGTTACGATTAAAAATGTACTACATTATTATTATTGCTTTGTAAAGGTGCAAACACATGTTACGGGATGTAATGTAACGTGTAACACGAACATTAATGCCTTAAGTACACCGGCTGCACATTTTATACGTATTGACTGCATGAATGCTCGTGTAGCATGTTACAACACCGCATAACGCCGACCAGTATGCTTCTTGGTGAGCGCCCACCGTAAAGCCTTGTTCGCACCAGGATAGTATTTTAGTCGAGTAGCAAGTAGCAATTATCCGGACAAAGGATATTACTACTGTTTGGACTCGTTTAAACGTAAACCTACGCACTAGGGTATTCATTTAGTAACTAAACGTGTCCGAACAGCAACATTTTAGTAGAACAGATTAGTAAATCCTTTGTTCGTATACCTGCTACTTGCTACTCGACTAAAATACTATCCTAGTGCGTATAAGGCTTAAAAGAGCTGAGCGGGAACTGTAAAATTACACATTCATATGAAACTGCGTCCCACCAACAAAGATAACTGATATGTTAAAAAAGAGCCGAAATGTTCTAGAGAGCTGTGTCTGAATTGTGTCAAATGAGACTTCTGCGTTATGCATTCATTCATCGTCTCAACATGTCCAAACCATTTCCGAACCATCTCCCCCCTTCTCATATAAAAAAAAGGAATTAATATGACAAATGACTCGTATAATCGCTCATTCCAATGCGAATTAATTGAATGCCTTAAAATGAAGCAACATCACGATTCTATTACAATACATTGTCATACAAATTACATACAGGTTATATTTATTTGATTACAATCTAGATTGGTTAAAATATTGATATTTTAGTTGCGTATCTTTAAAGCTGGAACTATTTCATATATTAAGAAAGATACGCACAGCTCGTATTCATACGAACGCTTTTTAAACACGTTGGGGCTTATTGACCCCCTTGCTCATTACGACCGCTGTAAAATTACCCTTGTTTCGTTCCTCCAGCGCTTAAAATCCAACACTGCACCATAAAGCATTGCAAGCGCTGCATTTCCACGCTCCTGTTTATCAACGCTTTTTAACGCGCTTAAAAGCGCCCGTGTAAACGTATGTTTGTATCAAAAATATGTCATTTGACTCTCACAATAGAGTTGTCACAGCAACATGTAAGCGAATTTTGCTCATTAAGAAATCCTGAATACTAAAAATAACTATGTATTATACATGGGTAGTGAATTTATTTCTTTGTGGGCAGGAAAATGAACTGTTATTAGCTGAATTTTCTAACGCCAATCAAATATTTAAGACCATCATACTTGTTAACTCCACGCTTAAACTCCAAATTCTACGGCGATCTCATTTAATTTAGACACCAGTTAGATTTTAAGCGACGCTTAAAGAGTGTCTTAACTGTTACTAATCGAGCAATTCCGTGTAACGTACTTTAGCGTCTAATTTGACTTTATTTTAAAGATGAACGACAACCGTGCGAAGACCGTTTACCGTTTACAGTCTAATTACTGGGAAGTGGGTACTCCATTTAAGTTAATGCTTGAGTAACTTGACTTTATAATTGGCATAGACCTAAGATATTAAGTAACTGAATATTACATCCTTGTTGTAATGCTACATGTACATTTGCTATATATTTATTTTTTTACTATGAATTGTTTAAAATTATATTGTTAATTATGTTTAATCATCTTGATATATGAAATAATTTTGATTTTATTAGATATGTCTATGCCTTTTTGCCAGATGAAAACCAGTGCAGAGAAGGTTTAATCCGTCCCTGCATTCGCTGAGCTGACTCCTTTTGCCACACTTTATGCTATGTGTGTGTGTGTTTTTGTGGTACTTATGTGTGGTAATAAATGTATTTTCTTTCTTTCTTTTGCAGATTATGTTACTCTTTTAGTTTAATTAAGAACTTAGTAAGTGGTCTATTGGTCTTTCAGACTATGCTCCACATCCGTACCTTTCATCAAGATCTGTTGTGCTGTTCTGGAGACACCTTCAAGTACACATACATTGTAACTTTCGAATTCATAATATTAGTAATATAGTAAGATTAAGAGAGTCGGTGGCTCATGGGTTTAGCTCTCGACTCGTAAACATCAGGTCCCTAGTTCGAATCCCGCCATGCACCAATGTGTTTTTCGATTTTCATATATACATATTTACCCGACGCTTTTACAGTGAAGAAAAACATCATGATGTCTGCATAAATCAGCGAAGAAATTCAAAGATATGTGTATTCACGCAAAATACGCGCCAGTCGTGGAGTGAAGGAAAATGGAGCCCATCATGGGTCGAACCTTACCTTTATAGTAAGATTAATCAAAATAAATAATTGTACAAGATTTCTAAGCCTGCATTTTTACGAACGCTTTAAAGTCGGGTTTGGCGGTTTTTTAACTACGAACACTGTAAAATCAATCTTGTTACGTACACCCAGCGCTCAAAATGCAACGCTGCGCGATTGACATTTAAAACCGCCTATACAGTCCAACCTTGATAAGCGAGAGTCCAAGTAGCGATATTAGTCTCTCTTATAAAGGTTTCCCGCTAATTAGAGTTTCTCGCTTATGGAGGCAGCTCGTCGGGACCAGAGAATGAATCTCACCTATCCAGGTTGCAAATACATTTGTTTCATCTCCGCGTTTTTTTTAGCGCGCGTTGAATAATCGCTCGTGTGAATTCAAGCTAATATGAACCACAAATTGAATTTGTTCTTGAACTATTGTGTTTTAATAATTTCATTGCTTAATAATTTAAGTGCATATAAAATTGATATTGCTATTGTTTAGCTCTTGAGTTGCAAACTGCAGGTCCCGAATTCGAATCCCGTCATGTGCCAATGTGTTTTTCGATTTTAGATTTTCATATGTGCATATTTACCGACGCTCTTAGGTGAAGGAAAACATCGTG
>QDHC01004495.1:114602-130776 GCA_013186455.1 Papilio dardanus tibullus | reverse complement strand
TGTGGGAACGGCTTGTGAAAGAGGATTTGCCATTAAAAAGTATGAATTCAGATATGACGGCCGATAGGCAAGTATGGAAGAGTAGTGTATACTGTGCCGACCCTCCATAGGGACAAGCGCGGGATGATGATGACGATGATTAATATTACAATATTAAGTACATCAAATATTCTTAGGTATAAGTGAATATTTAAAAGCTAAAATTAGTAATATAACCTGACGCCTGCAACTTCATCCGTGTGGATTTTTAAATTCAATTAACCTACGCTGTTTTAAATTGTAATCTATATTCCTTTTTTACTAGATTTGTTTAGTCGTTTTCGAGTTATGTTCTGACAAACATCCATAAAAGATTTTGCGTAAAAATGTAATGTATTCTATTTGTATATTCCAGGGCAATACAAGGAGCATGGTGTATCTCATGGACAAACCTACCAGCAGTATGATGGAGCGTACCAACAGAACTACCACAGCGCGCAGCCTGCCGTCCAAACTGGATACCATTGAAGTATTCGTCACACCAATACTGTTCTCTTTTTTCAAAGATTAAGTCCAAGAAAAGTAATAATCAAATATGACACTCAGGGTAGTTCTTAGTGCCCAATTACCTTTTTAGTTAAATTCTCTAAATGAGAAGGTTTCTTGGTGGAATTACTCTGAAAAATTTGATTGTTCCTCACATCTGATTAAAGTTTATGACTGATTACAGAAATACTTAGAGAAAAAAGTTTAAAATCATCTTTAACTTACTAAGTTATCACAGTATAAATACAAAATTAAAAATAATAATTCTGCTTATTGTAACATTTTCATAAAATTTATAGAATATTAATTGAAATATTTTTTGAAAAAAAGAACTCAAAATACGAACATCGTAAATAATTCTCATGAGATATTGACAGTTCTTTTGTTTTAGGATTAATAGAAATAATACTTTAGTATAGTTTCTCATTTTGCAAAGTAATAGATACATATCAAGTTGACATGATGCTATCTTGAAACTCGTGTATTAACATACAAAAGGCAATATGACACTTGAAGCATTAGCTTAAATACAATTGTGTTGATTGAATTATGATTCAAGTTTGATGACGTCAAGTTTAAACTAAGTTAACAAAATAATAATTAGTTTTTTTATACAAAGTGGCAAACGAGCAAGTGGTCACCAGGACATCTGCATTTGCAGATGCGTTAATTCTAAATTCTTGAAAAAAGAGAACAGTGATAAACATGATAAATGTACAAATATCACATTAAAATGTTCCTTTATTTAATATTGTTGATTTATATATTAACTAGTCTGTTTTCCTAATATGTTAATTTTTCATTTTTGTTGTGTTTTGTATTTTTAATAAAGATTTTTTTGTTATGTGTTCATTTTATTTTATCAACAAACGTGCCTAAAATACACATACGTATTAAATTAAATCGTCAAATAACTTTTGTTTTTTTCATATACTTAGAAGATTAAGTTCTAAGAATATTTAGTATATTAAAGTTTACAGACGTTGATAGCGACTTCGTTAGCGGGGAATTAAAAATATATCCTATGTCACTCGGGGATAATGTAGCTTGATAAAGATGAAAGATTTTTTAAATCGGTCCAGTAATTTTTGAGTTATTTCAATACATACAAAAGTAGAAATCTTTCCTATCTATACTACAATAATGTTATAAAGAAAGAAACTTTGAATTTTTGTATTTTTGTTTGTATTTAAATAACTCAAGTACTGGACCGATTTCAAAAATTCTTTCACCATTAGAAAGCTATATTATCCCCGAGTACATAAGCTAGATTATTTTATTCCACGCTGACGAAGTCGCGCACAACAGCTAGTGTAAAATATTTTTATAGATATACCAAGCAAAGTTATAATAATACTAGGAGTAAACAAAGTAATAATAATGTGGTATCACTCTTATTTTAATTTTTAAAGTATATTTTAAACTCTTAGCATCAAATTATCTTGAAAACGAATACGTCTGCGGTTCGTAACCACATCTATTGAAATGAAAACGAAATGAAAAGATTATATTTAAACTTAATTAGAAGAATACTATTTTTGATATAATAAGTATATACTTATTGTACACATTGAAAATATATGTTAAAAAAAATTAAAGTATTTTTCATCATAAATCAACCAATATGTTATCAAGTGAAAAATCAACTATGAAAAGAAACTTTGAGTTATAAAACAAAAAAAATGGTGTAGTAGTATTTGAAACAAATACAGTCCAACCTGGATAAGCAAGACTCCAAGGGATCGCGATATTTGTCTCGCTTAAAGAAGTTTCTGTCTAATCCGAGTTTATCGCTTATGGAGGTAGCTCGTCGGGACCAAAAAATGATTCTCGCTTATTGAGGTTTCTCGCTTATCTAGGTCTCGCTTACCCAGGTTTGATTGGATACTTAATATAAAGATATGTTTAAAATATTATATTAAGCTATCAAAACAAAGACGTTGCGAACTCGCCTAATAAAGACATCAACGAGTTTTTAGTGACATTCTGATTGATACATTGCTTAAATATTACAAAAACCACAAGTTCATATTACCAAAGATATTTGCTGATTTTTCATTTTTTAATATAATTATCCAATACTTATATTTAAAACAATACTTAATATAAATAATTAAATTGGCAACAAAAATACTTTTATGTGTAAATTTGGTTTATTTCATTAACATGGATTATAGTTATTTTTACATTTTTCAATCGGACATTTTTCGTTACATATACATACATTAGCAATATATTATTTACATAACAAATTAGTAATTTGTAGTTTTTTTCAATTATTCTTTCGACTGAAACTAATTTACAATAAGTTTACACATACAATATATTCAATATATTATACAATTATATCTGATAACGATATATATATATATATATATAGTGCTGAATATACCATAAAGTATGTATATATATACTTATATATACTTATAATACAAAATGGCAAACAAGCAAGTGACCACTAGGATTCACTGATAAAACCAAAACAACGCCTGTCCATAGACATTTGCAATTGCAGATGCCTATATCCCATGCCTATCTAAAATGTGACACATCTAATGAATCTTAGAGGAAATAAACAAATAAATGAATTAATAAAACCTACATATATCATCGGAATATTTGATACCCACGTTCTATTGTAATCGACCCCACGGATATAAGATTCTTTAAAGTATTTCTGCTTGCTTTCCTTCACTTTGACCCACTGACATTCTGAAATGTGTAATATTCGCTTAGAGCATTTTGCTCGATCATAATGAATCTAAGATTCGCCACTTATGAAACAGTTTTGTTATTGCACCATGAGATATGAGTTTAATTTGACGAAACACAAACATACACAATCTATTTAATATTCACTGTAATAGAAATTGATTATAATAAAAATATATTTTCTAATAGCAACAAAATCCTCGTTATTTCAAAAGTAAACTAAATCAATTATAATTATACTAATTGATGTATCCCCATAACCGGCAACAAACTTTCAGTTTTAACTGTACTTTTGAACTGTACAGTTAAAACTGACGTACATACGTCAATTTCAAATGCACAGTGAAACTGGATTCGCTGAAATAGCGAAGCGACCGCTGCCCATAGACATCTAGAATTGCAGATGCGTTGCCTACCCTTAATCTACGGAGGAGGAGACGCACGGCAAGAGTTTCTTAAATTGTTAAAACTGTCGTGAGACATTATTATACTTTATTTATTTAAAACGGCTAAAAACTCTAGTGTACTTTTCGGTGAACGGTACCGACTAGTGTCGAACTCTTCGGAAGTCCATCATCAGGGCGAGACGTCAGTGCGAGACGCGCCGCGACCGCGACCTCCGAAATATAAGCACTCGCCCTGATGATGGATTCCCGAAGAGTTCGAAACTAGTCGGTACCGTTCACCGAAAATTAAACGTGAGTTTTTAGCCGTTTTAAATAAATAAAGCAAGAGGTTCTATTTCAAGTTATCCATCATAACATTACTAAGTGAAAGGATTCATTCACAAGACCAAATCGGAACAAATCTAATAGAATCATCTGGTCAAGGACGTCGATTATTAGGCGCGGTGTTATCCTACACGACTAAAGCTAACCTTCTGATTTCACACGAACGCTAGAATAGTCACATAGAGCAGTATAGAGCACGCACATACGGTACTGTAATTGTTAAGGAAAAACTCCGAGACAGAACAGACTCAAACAAAGTTGATTCGCTACGAAGCTATTCCATAAAGATTATCAAAAACGTATAGAACTGATACAATGACTTATAAGGTCACGTGCTTGTCACGTGGCAATTCCAAAAATTTTTGAGAGGAAAGATGTTGGAGCACACAAGGGCAAGATGACACGACGACTTGATAACTAAAATTATAGAAAGTAAAATGAAAGAAAAGAGAAAGAAAGGAAGACCAAGAACAACTTAAGAAAATCAGATCAAAAAGAAAATGGACTTGGCAGAATCAGTGTAGTAGTTGTATCAGGGCTCCATCAACAAGGTCCAAGAACATTAAATTAAAGAGAGAGAGCAATGAAATCGCTTCGGAGAGGATGCACTTTATCTACGGGATTGTACTGTGTCAATATGGAATTCGCGTTGAACATTTGCAGTACTGCACTGTCTACATACTCACTTTTCTGTCTTCGTGTGAAATACGATTATCGATTTATGATTAGTCACCGGTTGCATTGTTAACCGTTTAGTTTCACACCTGTCATAACACGACAACATTTCAGAATGACGAATAAATTCACTTACGATGAGAACTTTAGAAATGTCAGCTTCTAAACTGTCATAAATATCAGATTTATGCTGCAATACTAAAGCCGACTATAAACGTTCAGTTTTTTAACTGTTCTTCTTTAATTTAAGGTTTTTAAACCTGACGGTGGAGTCCTTTCTAATTCTCTCTTTCCTGTGCCAACATCTTGACCTTCTGATACGACACGAAGTCCACTTTCTTTTTTATTTTTTTACTGGACTGTTTTAACTGTGCGATTAAAACTGACGTACATAAGTCAAATTGAAAAGCACAGTCGAACTGTACAGTTCCCAGTTTTGTCTACGCACGTCAATTTTAACTGCGCTATTGAACTGTACAGTTAAAACTGAGCGTCTGTGGCTTTAGGAAATCTCTGTAAAAGTTTATGATTTTTTTTATTCTAAAGTAAATATATTTAAATTTAATAAAAATGTACTTTAAAGTAATAAATATGCCATTTATACAAGTATTTTACTAACATAGTTAAAATATTAAAGAAATAAAAAATTAAAAATGGACTATAACCTCGTTATTCCAAAAAAATGTATAAAGTACTGCGATAAATGAGGACTAATAAGTCGTCGATTATACGATACTGGAGGACACTTGGAACTAAATAAGATAGGCCAGGGGCTCATTGGACCAAATAATGTATCACAAGTACCAGGAACAAGGCTGTTCAGTATTTTGGAATAAAAGTGTATGATTATACCAGTACCAAATGTAGAAAGTAAAACAGTAATAATGCTGATTCTGGTTTCGAAAGAAAGCGGTATAAGATAAACGACTGTAATATTATAATTAAAAAATATTAAAAGGATATAAATAAATGTCATGTGTAAAGAGCTATAAAAAAATCTATTAAGCTTATGGGTCATACGTCGATGGACAAATATTCAATTAATAATAAAGGTAATATCCTCTCTAACGATATAATTTATATTGAAAAAAAAATCAAGTAAACTAGGGACTTGGTAAAAAGGACATTTTTTTCAAAAGTGGTAGAGTTTTTTTTAGTAAAAGGTAGTAAATTTGCACGCCAAATTTATTGGGCGAAAAAGCGAAATAACTGATACCCATAGATTTCTGCACTTGCAGATGGGGTCTCTTCCCACCATATCCTTATAAGAAAAGAGTGGGATTGCAAAGTGGACTAAAATTAAGCTTCTGGCACTTGACGTATTTTTATTTTTGTAACGAGATGAAAGAAAATTATTCATTAGAAATCTTAGATTAGATCATCAGTATCTGTTCTAAAACGATATTTTTTTCTCTTATTTTTAGGGACTACTGTTAATTTTGTTAATTAGAAACTAACATTTAATATCCGTCTACGCCTACTTGAATTTTAACAACAAAAAGTTACTTTTATTGACAATAAAATGTTACAGAACAAAATTAAATTTATAATAGCCTGACCTTATATTCGAGTGTTTTGACACTTATATCGTTATCTCTGTTTAACATCAATAATATAAATGGGATAGCGATATACCGTGTGAATCTACTAATGTATTGACCTAAGTTCAAAGTTTATGCGTGACATCTAATAAAGAGTTGCGAAATGTTGAGGCAGAAGGCCCGAAATAAGACATGTAGCAATAACCATTAATCTTCTCGCCACTAACGGTAGCTTGTTGTAATTATTCTTACTTAAACTTAAGTTAAAATAATCGATAAGTAATCTCAAGTTAATATAAAAAGAAGTAAATTGCCATTTTCGATATTGTTCGAAAATTAGCAACAAAATACACTAAGATAATAAATGCGAAACTTTAGATGGATTGATATTTATTAATACCAATTTCCAAAACAACTTAAATCAACGCATCACGTAGAAAATATGTTGGCTTACTGTATCAATTACTAAAAGCCCACATTCGTGCGGGCGTTTTTATAACGCGGACTATAAAATTGTCGATATAGATCAAATGAGTATCCATGTATCTGGGGGGCTATCCAATCTACTTTTCGTTTGGCGATATCGCTGATGGAATGGACAGTATGAAACTGATAATGACATCGATAAGTCATGTCCTTGTCACGTGTGAGATATCGATCGTCCATTTCAGTTCTATTTTTTTATTTTCGCTATCGAATCGCTTCGGAGCGAATGTACTTTGGGTAAACCCCCTGTTTTGTATTTATATTGCATTTTGAACGCTAACCGAACGCAACAAGGGTGACTTTACACCATTCGCAATGAACGTGAGCGTTAAAAAACCGCCAAGATTAACGCTAAAAAAGCGCCCGTGTGAATGTGTTAACGCTTATCTTATCAATTAAAAAGCTATTAACACTTCGATGTCAAATCCATAGACTAGTTTAGATCATGAACCGTGGAATCGTTTGCAATGGCATTGCATAAAGACCACACGCTGACCGCGGTCAACTATGAAGCAACATTACTTTCACGACGGGCCATCGTTTTAGTCCTATTTAAGAGGAAATGTCACAAAGTTAAATGATTAATTGTTGTAAGTAATTACTCAAAAGGGAATTGAAGCATTACAGTCAAACAAGGAAGTCCAGTGAGAGAGGTGTTACTGTTGATTGTTGTGTCAAAATCTACATAGTCCCTACGTCATGGGCATAGAAATCGGTATAAAACTCCTTTAGTGAGCTATGACATAGGGGCCTTCAAGAAAAGAGCGTACTCCTCCCTCAAAGGTCGGCAATATATCTGTGGTTCTTCTGGCGTTGCCCGCTTGTTCTATAAAAAATGATCATTAAGTCTCATTTATGCCTATAGGGTCAGATAACTTGTTTATAGATTCTAAGAATACAAATCTAAAATCCTAATAGGGCATGTTCCGACGTTCGCTTCTTCGTTGTCATATTTTTTCATTTTAACCATAGACAAACTGCATATTTTTCGCTATTTTTTTTTCTGTCTGTACCTTTTACATAATTCTTAGGTGTGTTGCATACCAACATGTATAAATTATTTAATAGTACAAAGTTAACCTTCGCGAGCCGCAATCCAACATTATTGAAATCTAAATATCACATCATTAAAAACACGTCACGCGTAGTACCATAGACAACGACGTGGCGCGAACTTGTTACACATGGAAATGTCAGATTTGACAGCTCTAACATTATATTCATAAAATTGAAATACTGTCAGGTGGATGCAAAAAATACTGGCAGGCTATAATTTAACTTAAGTTATATGTGAGAAATAAACTCAAAGGAATAGGGTGTAATTTAATGATGGAAGATTTCCTTTTAAAGCCTAGCTCAGACCCGAGGGGTGATTATTATTTTACTTAACACCACCTCTGCGTTTCATTTGCTCTATGCCTTTTTGTAACCGTCACTTGTTTTCTACGTTTTCGAATTCGAAATTCAAATATTTGCAAGACAATTTGAGCTTTAACATTTTCAATTGTTTTATAAATCAGGCTACGATTTATAAAACAATAAACAAACATTACATTTTTTGCTGTCTGTACACGCTTGATATTGCGGATGGGCATTAGAATGTGCTTGGAACGCAAAGGTCAGTGCTAAACAGTGAAGCAGTATCTTCATTTGTTCGTTCAAGTCGATAATTTATTGAATTAAATACCGATGGGGTCACTCCGTCCAGGACATTCTAAGGATAAAGTTGAAGATGCTATGAGAGCAATTCTAAATTCATCATTTTGCATTTTAGGTGATATTTTGGTGGGTAAATAGCTACCAGCAGTTGTTAAGCAAAGTTGCGACATTAGGTAACATAACCTCTTTATTTCGGAAGTCGGTTTGAACCGTGATATTTTAAATAAAATTAGATTTGTATAATGATTAATTTATAATGAGATTATAACACAAACAATGAGTAAAATTATGTCTTCTAAATAAACAAAAAATTAAGGGCTACGGGAAATTTGACTAACTGTTATTCCTATACATATATCTTATTGAATTTTGTCAGTCTGTACTCTAATAGTCATATAAAAATTTGACTAACATATACACAGCTTTCCACTGAGTTCCTCTGGGAGCCTGGAACCCTCTTAGATCGCACTCGAGGGTGGCCTCTGGGGTATTTTAGTGGACGAACCCCACATAACCCTGTCTTCCCCCCAGAAGGCAGGTTTAGATTTCGCCCTCGAAAACAATAAAAAATAAAGCATATGCACAGTTAAAAAATCGAAAAAACTTCCGGAAGTTCAAAATGTATAATAATAAAATAAGAAGAATTAAAAACTAAAATTAAGCGGGTAATAACTCACTGGTTGATTTGGTGACGGTACCGACTAGTTTTTAACCGACTTCCAACATAAAGAGGTTATCTATACTTATTATTATAAAGAGAGAAACTTTGTATGTATTGAAATAACTCAAGAACTACTCGGCCGATTTCAAAAATTCTTTCACCGTTAGAAAGCTACATTATCCCCGAGTAACATAGGCTATATTACTTAATTCCAAGGGGATGAAGTCGCGCACAGCAGCTAGTAGTTTATAAATATGTCTCACGATAGTTTTAATAGTTTAAGAAGAATTAAGTATAATTAACCCGGTGTGTCCCTAGCTTTACAGTACTGTGTTAATATCGATTAATCAAGAAAATAACAGGATCTTCTTGCGGCATAAGAATAAATCTATTGCAGACTTGAATCATAATTCTGATTTCTGCAATACTATAAAGTTCAATATATGCTAACAAACTAGTATTAATTGGCATAATATTACATCTTGTTCCGGCCGGGCCCGGGCCGTCTGTGTATCAATACAAAATATACGAATGTGCCCGTGCAGGGTAACAGACGCGGCACTGTCAAAATATATTTTGTATGGACCATAGAATAAAAGAAGCAGATGAAACATGACATATGTCATACTGACAGCGACTGCGACACATTTATACGAAATATACGTGACGTGACAAAGACAGTAACATAGATCTTTGCTCCCTTTCTCCGTATACGATATTGTTTGTTTGGGTCCAGAAATAGGAACTAAACAAATGTGACGTATCATATAGTATTGTGGCGTTCCAAGTGTTTTTTACGGTCAACTATTTTTTCTTACGAAACCGTAAAGTGATGCACACACAACATGCCTATGAAGAAGTCTAAGGCATTTTTTGTCCATCAACCGTATACGCTATAGCCAGTTCTATATCCTTTTCTTTCTACGGGACATACAGACGGCACAGGCGTGGCATGTCCTGAACACGGTGTACTTTCAGTCACCCTTTATGTTACCAAAAGGGCCTGCACATGACCAAACTCTAATGAGACTGATGGTCCTAAGGGCCTGTAAGTTCGCGTCAAGAACAACAGACTAATAAACTTTTATTACCAGACTGACATATTATGCATTCTATAAAAATGAATTGACGAACCCACTCATTTTATTACATTAATTTCACTTCCTTCTTTTGTTAATTTGCGGATGAAAATACTTTTGATTACGAATTACAATAGAGACTAGTGAAGGTGTTATTGTTATGACATATTGTACTTTAATGAATGGTCGACCAATCTTCAAAATTCTGTTTTTAGCTTTATGCTCTTGTCCACGTTGAATTCATCCGGTCGCATAATTTAGCATTCGTATGGACGCTTTTTTAACGTCGACGTTGGCGCTCTTTTAATGCTAAAGCTCATTATAAACGTTGTAAAATCGTCTAGTTCGCAACGCTGCGCGGTAAAAAAGTGTCGCGATTAATAATCACCAAAGGTAAAGATACACGGAAATTATTTGCTCTACGTTGTTGTACCGCGCGTTGAAAACTTGCGAGTGTGGGCTTTGTTAAAACGGGGTATAAAGATTTCTCTTTACTTATAAATATACTAGCTGTTGTGCGCGACTTTGTCCGCGTGGAATTAAAAAATATAGCCTATGTTACTCGGAGATAATGTAGCTTTCTAATGGTGAATGAATTTTTGAAATCGGCCCAGTAGTTGTTGAGTTATTTTAATACATACAAAAATATGAACTTTCACTCTTTATAATATTAGTATAGATATAGATTAACAATAGTATTTCGAAGGTATAATATTCATTTAGTACGAGACAGGTATGTGAAAAGGAAATTCCGTGCCCAAAGGTGAAGGTTACGGAAGCAGGTTCGTCGGTTTTTAAGATCGTCTTTTGTTATTTTGAAAGTGTCAAGCCGGCTACAGACGCTCAGTTTTAACTGTACAGGGGTTATTACCCAAAGTACATTCGCTACGAAGCGATTCGATAGCGAACATCAAAAATTTATGGCGCTGACAATGACGTTCGATATCTCACACGTGACAACCACATAACTTATCGTATGTCATTGTCAGTTTCATACATTTTTGTCAATTCCATCAGCGATATCGCCCATCGTCTGCGACCCAGTTCGACTGCGCAGTTAAAACTGACGTGTGCAGGCAAAACTGAGAACTATACAGATCGATTGCGCAGTTCAAATTGACACGTGTACGTCAGCTTTAACTGCACAATTAAAACTGAAGTCTATATCCGGGTTAAATGTGACATTGGTTTAAACAAATTAACGCAGTTTATTGTGTTCTCAGAATAGTTTAGTGGCTACTTAGGCAGCCTTTGTATAAAATACTATGTGTACCTGCAACTCCTACGCATAAGTGCGTAGTCTATGTGTTCTTCCAGTATTATTATGACTGTGTCGCGGTTATTCTTTAAATTATTTCATACTAGCGACTTCGTCTGCGTGGAATTAATATAGCCTATGTTACTCGGGGATAATTTAGGTTTCTAATGGTGAAATAATTTTTGAAATCGGTTCAGTAGTTCTTGAGTTATTTCAATACAAACAATAATACAAAAAATCCAAAATACAAAGTTTCTCTCTTTATAATATTAGTAAAGATATAATATTTTGACAGAGTTTCAGAAATAACATGGAAATATTAATAGTTTTAATTTAGAGCTTATTTAAACAAGTCTATACTATCATAAACAATACTATATGTATAGTCTGTCGTAATTCATTGGCCAGTGAAGACATTCCTTATGTGGAAACAACATAAAACACACAAATTAATTATATTACAATACTGTGTTACCGTTAATAAACTTTGTTACTTTATAACGTAACTAGCGACCCGCCCTGGCTTCGCACGGGTGCAATGCTGATACTAAATACAGAACAGAAAAATTGTTGTATATAACAGCCATACTAATCATAATTGCACCCGTGCAAAGCCGGGGCGGGTCGCTAGTTATACATATAAACCTTCCTCATGAATTACTCTATCTATTAAAAAAAACGCATCAAAATTCGTTGCGTAGTTTAAAAGATTCAAGCATATATAGGGACAAACATAAAAAAGTGTTATTGTTTTATACTATGTAAGGATAAGGATAAGGAAGGACTAGGCATATTATAAAATGACAGAATATTGTGAAACGCATAATTTACACTAAAGCCTACAAACGTTCTTTTAACTGCACAGTTTAACTGACTTCCACACGCCAATTTAAAATTCACAGTCAAATTGTTCAGTTCTCAGTTTTGTATACACACGTCAGTTTTAACTGCGCAATCGCAGTGTGCAGTTAAGACTCAGCGATGTAGCCGACTTAAGTTTAAGTTTAAACTTATTTCCCGGCTGCTCATAAATTGTCTAAAATAGATAAAAAAAAGTCCATTATCATGTCTAGTAAGATTAAAATATGACCAGTTTAATAATCGTTCGGTGATATATAGAAATATATATTAAAGATATATTTATATTCTAATAACCTTTAATAATAAACGTGCACAACATAAATATTTAAACAAACACGCAAACATACAAACAGTTAGATAATTATCCGTTACAAACTGAAAAATTAGAAAACAAAGCGTTAGATTTTATTCGCTCTTGCAATATAACCTCGAAAATAATGCTCAAAAAATACTTATAATGTACCTAAAACAATCTATTTAAGGTCAAAATCATTTATAGTTAAACTATAACAATAATAGTTATTACGTGATAAAATAAACTATTTTTTTCTTTTTTATTATTTAAATATTAAGTAGTAGATGTTTCTGAATTTACTAATATTTACATTAACAATTCCAAGTAAGCTTGAAAAAGCTTGTGTTTATATGCTTCACGACAAAAGTCAAATGTCGGGATTCAAATCCACGACCACTAGATCTGCACTCCGTACCGGAAGCCATTAGGCTGTTGGCGCTTAAATTATCTTAAACTATCTATCTATCTCATAGGACTACCAAGTCACTCAAAATACGCGCTAGTTGTGAAGTTGCGGAAAATAGAGTCCATCGTCGGTCTTAACTGATATTGATATTAGGACCACCAACCCGCAGTGGGCCAGCGTGATTGACTATGGCCTAGGCACCCCTCAGGGTTGACTCTGAGCCCCTCGGAGGGAACGTAATAGTTAAGCTGTGTAGATCATGATTTAGTATTAAACATATTGAAGAGCTTTTAAGTAAATTAAAATACAAATTATTTAATTAAACTAGTTGTTACACGCGATATTAAAAATATAATAAAAAATGCCCAAAAAATCTTACCCAACAGTAAAAGTATTATTCAAATCGGTTCAGATTTCAGAGCCTAAATTAATAAAGTCGAAACTCGGTAAGCAAGAGGCCAAGGGACTGCGATATTTGTCTCGCTTATCTTCTCTCTAATACGAATTTCTCGCTTATGGAGGTAGCTCGACGGGACCAGAGAATGAGTCTCGCTTATAGATGCTTCTTGCTTATCCAGGATTGTATTAGTATAGATATTGAAATTCTCTAAATATTTCACAGGTCTTTATTTAAATTGTCTTCCTAAGGGTGACCATTAATGTTAATTACTTTAACTAATCTACGCCAAGGAACGCCCTTTACGTCTAAACGCAGTGGCATTTATATTTTTCTTTCGCCTTCATTAGTAAAAAGGTTAAGATTAAATCTATCTAGAATCAAAAAAGTCTGAACACCTGCGAAATCTAATCAAAGTTATCCTAAAAAAAAGAGAGATGTCAAAAGTTCATTTTATTGGGAAAAGTTGATGTTTCAATATGATGTTGTATGAATTTTGTAACATACGGCCGTGCGTATAAATAGGGGAGGGAAGGCCAGAATATCATCATTCGAGAATTCACCTCCGACCTGTCAAAGACACAGTCATGCAGCTGGTGAGTACATACTTGTATACTCAGTGACATAAAGCATCTATCATCGTAGAACAATACTAGGACTTTATGAGTTGAGATGCGTTGACTTTATGAGTGACTATTAAGTTCTTAGGTTTATTTTTTTTTATTATTAACAAAAAAATATAATTTATTATTTATTTTATTCGAATAATCATTATTATTGTAATTATTTAACATATATATTTCTTTACTTTTATTGTAATTTAAATTGTATAAAATAAGTTACGTTAAACGAAGCACAAATCTATACTAATATTATAAAGAGAGAAACTTTGTATTTTTGTTTGTATTGAAATAACTCAAAAACTACTGGGCCGATTTCAAAAATTCTTTCACCATTAGAAAGCTACATAACCCCCGAGTAACATAGGCTATGTTATTTAATTCCACGCGGACGAAGTAGCGCACAACAGCTAGTTTATTTATAATTTTATTCATTTATTTATTAATAAGTTATTTAAATAACAGTTACAGCTATTTCAATAGCTATTTCGCAGTTGATTTTGTTAAACAGATGCTAGATAGAATTAGTCAATATTCCTAGATATTCGTGAACAGTTGCATAAAACAACCGTCTCAACAATTAAGTCTAAATCAAAGCTTTTAAATATTGCTAAATACTTCAACGATGTGTGAAATCGTATAGAAGAGTATATTTATCGTTTTGTTAATTACTTGGTTACTACTAAAATCTTAACCTTATGTTAACCTTCCTCTTTAATCAATCTATATATTAAACAAAATTACATCAAATTCCGTTGCGTAGTTTAAAAGATTTAACCTTCCTTAAACAGCTATATCCTTAGTCATTGCTCATCATTATCTTCATCATCTGCCTACTGGAGGATTGATGCCTTTCCTTCTTTCATTGCTTTCCCTTCTTCCATAATTATTGGGAACTTCTAATGTTGATTAAAATAAGACTTCTTTAATAAAAAGTTCCGTAGCAAATGCTAGTACATTTATGTCTTAAATTAAAATTCATATTAATTTGAATTATTTATAATTTTAACTATTTTTTGCGTTAACTGACCTATCTATCACAAATCGATTTAACAAGAACAGCTATAAGGAAAAATGTATTCGATATTCGTAGAATACAGTCGTTAGTTCGCAATCACACAAGCGCTTTACACGCGTTAAAAAAGCGTTGAGATAGTACAAATGGATTTCCATGTATCATACGGCGGCGATTTTTAATCGCAACGCTTTTTTATTCCTCAGCGTTGCATTTTGAGTTCTGGGCGAACGAAACGAGGGCGTTAAAAAAAGCGGTAACGCTGACCGTTGAAAAAACGCCCGTGTCATGCTAAATGTGTAGATGTGAGCTGGGGTCTACCTAAAGTATTTTTAGATTGTCGATATCGCTGATGTATGAAACTGACAATGACTTTCGATAAGTCATGCGCTTGTCAAGTGTGAGATATCGAACGTCATTGTCAGTACAATACATTTTCGATGTTCTTTATCGAATCGCTTTGTACTTTGAATAGCCCCCCTGTTTCGATTAACGCAAATAGCTTTAGTAAATGTATAAAGTACGCTCAATTTAAAAACAATGCAGTCATTTTGTCAGACCGTTTTATTCTGTCTTTGTTTAAGTTTTTTGTTCGACAAACAATGTAAGCGATTGTTAATAAGAATAAATAAGACGTGCGTTTATTCGCTTAATATGTATTTATATTTTATTGTGATTTATGTAGCATTTTATATTATGGTTATAAACTTAAAAGTTGGTCAAAATGACCATTCAATTATTTATTCCATAACTCACTCAGGGGAGCGAACTAAAGTACTTTTCGATTCGCGATATCGCTGATGGAATCGAATTCGATAAGTCATGTGCTTGTCACGTGAGAGATATCGAACGTCATTTTGAGATAAGTACATTTTTGGCGTTCGCTATCGAATCGCTTCGTAGCGAATTTACTTTGGGTGACCCAGTTCTTAATACTTAAGTAACATGTCAATAAAGACGGATAACACAGCTTAGTTTAGCTTTGATACCAAAAAAATATTAACGTAATAGCCAAAGAAACAAAGTTTTTCTACACAGCCACAAGTGTTTCAAAAACATTTATAAGCTACTAGCTACCCGCCCCGGCTTCGCACGGGTACAAATCGGTATAATGCCGATACTAAATACTGCAAAGTTGGCAATGTAAGCGCTAAAAATGTGTTGATTTACGACATAATATTAAAAACCTCTAAATTCTCAGTGTTACTCTACTATATTGTGAATGTATTGTACATGAAAACCTTTCTTATGAA
>QDHC01004495.1:87514-114471 GCA_013186455.1 Papilio dardanus tibullus | reverse complement strand
TTGTTTAAAATAATGATTACAAGTCAAATATCTTAAGCACCAATAATAATCATTAGTTGCTAGTGAACTACGTAAGTCCTTGATTATAACAATCTTAAAGCAGATATCTAATTTATATTGCAACATATAGATTCTACGCAGTCATGGAAAAAATGTTGCCAATAAATGTCATGAGACTGCATCAAGTAAATAAAATGTTAATACAGGTCAAAGATCAACTGAATCATGACATGCCAGTCGAGACGCACCTGTACTAAGCGCTAGGGTGACCATAATATCAGACTAGGTCTTCATCATTTTAATGACATTTTTTGATGACCAATACAATAATGTTATTTTTTTAATTTATAACGACAATGAGTAATTACGATAGACGCATTAAAATAATTCAATAGTTGTCGTTACTAACTTAATTTTGTGAAAGTTAATTTTAAACAAAAAACAATGCAATAGCGGAATAGAAGTTTTTGTAATATTAATAAATATCGGTGACGCTATACTCCCGTAAGATACAGAAAGTTGTAAAGCGATTGTAAAACTATAATAAAATCAAATCCTTGCTCGGTCTATAAAACGCAGTCACCCTAGTCAAAGACGATCCCATGTGTTAGATTGCAATGTTGAAAAGGGCAGTGGCCATCTCCGACCGACATTCGAAAGGTCTTGATTATGCAAAATATCTACTCGTAAATCTAATTATACGAGTATATCTTAGAATCAATCATTTTCGAGAGGATATGAAGGTAAATGTTAACCTAGTAATTACGTACGAAGATATTAATTTAACCATCTGTGAACATTTGAACTTAATCCGTAACCTGTCAGATCTAAGTCAAGGATAAGTTGGATTGTGACGTCATTGACCTATACTTTGAAGATTAATCCATTATGTAGATTCGACCTTAGAGTTACTCGTATTATGCTTTATGATGACATGATTCAATTAAGTTTTATTATTAGAATAGTTTTTTGTGTTCGTATATCGAAATTGGTTGCTGAAAATCTATAATGAAATACACAATGCAATGAAAATGCTTAAAGGTAGGCAACGCATCTGCAATTGCAGATGTATATGGGCAGCGGTCGCTTCGCTTATTCAGCGACTCCAGGTGACCGCATGCTCGTTTGCCGTTTTGTAATAAAATAAAGGTTCTACAAATGCATAAAAACAGTACTTCTAAAAATAGTATAGGCCTTGATTGTAAACTTTATATCATTTGCATAACAAATTATCCAACCTGTTCTAATTTCGTAATAAGCCGATGTAATCATCATTAGGAAGAGTAAATTGATATGTGGAACACATTCGAGATGACTCGAATGACCGGACTGTTCGACATTTAATATAGCATAGTACAATATAATCCATATTACGTGATTTATATATGTTTTTGTTTACGGGGTGGGAAATCTTCAAAAAATACCCTGTCTTCTGGGGGGAAAGACAGGGTTATGTGAGATTAGACTCACTAAACCCCCTCGGTGGCTAACCTCGAGTGCGGTAAAAGAGAGTCCCGAAATCTCGTACGAACGCACCGGGACTCTCTGCACTGGGCACCTCATATACTTAGCAGATATTTACTTATCAAACCATAACACCTAAATACTATATAGAAACAGAGTTATAAGACAACTGACAATAAGACTATACAACTAAAGAACTCCAAGACTATTAAAAGCTACACTTCAAATAGACTGTAAAGTTTCCAAGTCCAAATATTATTCTTCAAACATTTTTAATTCTATCAAATTCCAACGTACTTTCCAGGTCGAGGGTATCGAAGCTCAAGGTGGTTTCCAGTACACCGGTGATGACGGCCAGGTGTACGCCATCAGCTACTCCGCCGGCCAGGCTGGTTTCCAACCCCAGGGAGCTCATCTGCCCACCGCTCCCCCTACTCCTGAGGCCATCCTTAAGGCTCTAGCACAGAACGCTGCTGATGAAGCCGCTGGCATCATCGATGATGGTTAGTATACTTTACTAATTAGTAAATAGTTTGGACAAAGCCAAAGTCCAGACCCCAACAATATAGACCACTAAACTAAAAGCTAAAAGCCTTACGACCTTTCTAACAGTAAAGTAAAACAAAGATAGCAATATTATATTTCAACAGAAGTGTAACAAGTGTGTGGCAGTAAATGTTATTTGGAAATTCAAAACTTAAACTATAAAACATTTTACAGATATAAGATATGTCGTAACTAAACAAGGAATTCGGTTTGTAAGTTTTTTAACAGTAAACAATAGTTCATCAATCGTTTAAACGTTATGAAGATTTGCATAACGCTCTTTTGAGCTGTTTCCAACACTTTGATTGATAGTACTTAATTATGAATCTAGACAAGCATAATTACCCTGTCAACTCTAAAGCTCATATATTTCTGCCTTGCTTCATTATAAATGAGTTTGTCCTCTTTAACCAAATCAAAAGCGACTTTAGCCTTTTCATATATTTCCGATTCTCTCACGAAATCTCAAAATATCTCCACGATAAGAAACAATGAAAATATTTTAAAAATCTTAGCAATTCCTATCGGTTATTGTACATCGTAAATAACAGTCAGTCGATTCCTCTCGTCGTTTATCCGCCTTAACCGGCTGACCTATCACATTATTACGCTCGTATTGCAACGCAATTTCTGGGTAATGTGAAAATAATAGCTTGAATATACGCAAGTCTTGTTTGCAATATTAATAAGTAGATAAACAGGAAATTTCAATATGTAAAATGCAGCTTTCTTTGAAATTACGTCGTTTATATCTAGAAAGTTTATTTAGAACAGTCAAGATTTTTACAATATTCTTCTGTACTTCTAAAATATTCTACTAGTAACTCAATACTTGTAACTCAATTGTCTGGGAAGACGAATTTGTGTGAAGATAATTGTATAGATACAACGAATTGAACGTCTGAAAACAATGCGGTTTTCTAGCATTATCGAATAACAATTGTGTGACCGCAAACATGTTACACCACACCTATAAAGATATCTTTCACTTGGCTTGTTGGGAACAAGTTTTGGTACTGTTAAATGATATCGCCTTTACTTTGTTTATTTAATAAACTTTATCAAGATGAAGGAATCACAGACAGAGAATTTGCATTACAGTCTATCAATGATCCGATCTTGACATGATTTTGATATAAATATATGTACCATGATGTGATGGGCAACCCTTCTTCCCTTTAAATCAGTCGCCTTTTGTTATTCTTTTAGAACGATTGATGATAGCTAATTCAGTTTATTTAAAGTCGCCTAACCTTGTAGACATTTTAAGAGCTTCTTTCGCGTGTTATTAATTTGTTATTTTTTACAAAAGAATGTTCCGAATTTAAAATAATAGTCCGCATCCGATTCACACGGTCATTGTCCTTGCACCAGGAGTTAGGCTCAGCGATGTTACACACTGCACCGACCTTTGTGTATTGCACAATGACCTCTCACTCTGAATCACATTCATAGAACCGACAACCAATTTGTTATTCACCTTCTTTTATCTTAAGTCGATTGTAATAAAGTCTATATTAGCGTAATCAAGGTTACGTTTATCTTGGTTATATTTATGAGAAGATTTCAAATTATGATGTGCGGAGTTAGATTTAATGAGGAATGTAGATTGTGTTTTGTTTTTATGGAGTTAATTATAATATAATTTATAAGCTCGTTAGGAATTTAAAATTTAATTCATGATTAACTTTAAATAGCAACTGTGAACTTTGAACGATTATTTTATTATTTTGCTAGTTTTTACCTTATTGATAAAGTTTAACAATGATTAAACTTGGATATAATCTTAAACTATCACAATCGTCGTTCTTTTGTGTTCGCTATTAAGAGTTCCATCTTCAATTTATTACCTGATCATACCGAAAACATAACGGCTACTACTATTTCCTTAGATATGTTTATTTAATCATATTATTTTCCATCACTTTCAGGTCAATACAACCCTGGTAAATACGGAGGTGGCCAGCAACAACAGTACCGCGCTCAGAGCACCGGATTCCGACAGCCCTACAAGTTCTAAGCTTAGCAATTGCCAGTATTAAGTTAACGATTACTATGGAGTTTTTGTTCAAAATTTAGAGCGACCAGCGATTATCTGAAGATCCAATTCTGTGAATGCAGAACTATTTTTGAAATAACATGAAACTGTTTTCTTCTAGGCTTCCATTACTGTCAAAAGATAATGTTGAATTGCACCTCTACCTACCAACCTTCTATCTACCTACTTCAAGTTTCACTTGAATAATTCTGCACCTTTGAGAAAAGCTCGCTCTAAGTTTTGTGAATGAAAATTTCATATTAAAAACAATCTTCTCTGCCTTATTAGTAACTAAGAAAGCGTGCGTGATCATAATAGTGTTATTGGATAAAACTGTATTACCATAGTCATATCAATTACCAGTGAGAAAATGAGGCGATTATTTATTCTATGAATAAAATCTTTTTTATAATTTCTTATATTTGATATTTTATTTTGCACCCTATCATGTGACATATAAATAATTCAAACTTACTTTACATTTTCTTTGATACTTGTTGATATATGTAAATCCTTTTGAACACTGTCAACAAACGTTTGATTCACTATTAATAAGGTCTTTAAAGGGCTATTTTAACCAAAAAAGACTTACTTCTGCTAATTTATTTGCAGCCTTTATCATAGCAGGTTGTATAATAATATGGAAGATAGTTAAATCAAAATGGTTTTTATACTTAAATAGTCTATTTATTAAATAACTAAACAATTTATTGCATTTGTTTTTTCTATTTCAATGAATTTATTAATAATTATATCCAGTGTTAGCGTTGAAATTTCCGGAACCGGACGAGCTTCCGTAGCCGCTTTGGCTAGGTCTGCGATTGCCTGATTGTTCCGGGTGATACAGACCTAGGTAGACAAAACGTTTATGATTAAATATTACAATCATATCATATCAACTAACTTAGGCGATCCGCTTGCTCGTTTGCCCCCTTCTAATATAAAAAAATATATATTAGTAAACTTATAGCCATAAAAAGTCGGAAAATATTATAGATTGAGAATTGAGATTCTTATGTGGATGAAGTCAGATCTGAATTATTTTCACTCTTTGCTCATCCTCCATAAAAAACCTTATTTAGTCCAAGGGTATACTAAAATGAAAATATTCTAATACCAGACAAATCAGTGTAAAATGTTAAAGAATTAAATACCATCATCAAAGATTCCAGCAGCTTCGTCCTTAGCATTCTGTTCCAAAGCCGCAAGTATAGCTTCAGGAGTTGGAGGTGCTACTGGTAAATGAGCACCCTGAGGACGGAAACCACCTTCACCGGCAGTGAATGTTATGGAGTAAATGTTTCCATCATCACCCTTGTATGCGAAACCACCTTGGCTTTGAGATGCGTCACCGGCTTCTTCAGCTCGTATGCCGTTTGATGTTTCGTAGGAGTAACGGAAACCTGCAAAGACTTTTTGTGCTTTATTCTTGAACTACAAGCTATTTTCTATTTATTCATCTTCATAATTACGACTTTACAAAGAGCAAAACAAATCCAAAATTGGGCACCAATGATAGAATTAGATACTTGCAAACAGCCATGCAGTTAATTTAATATCTTTCTTCTGTCAGCTATTTGAGCTTTCTCCTATTATTAGGATCAGCCTTCCTCATCCAAACTAAACAGTTGTTGGCATCTGCATGATTATTATTAGAATTAGACTTACCGTTTTCATCTATTTCCTGATTTTGTTGAAGAATAACAGCGTTCTTTTCTACCGCTTGTTGAGGACGTCCATTTCCGGTGCCGTAAGCACCACCAGCTGAAGAACCTAGACCACTGCCTCCTTGGTTTGGTGGCAAGTAATTGTTTGATAGTGAACCTCCTTGATTAGGTGGGAGATAGGTATTGGGAAGTTTGCCTGCCGCTGCCATGGCGATGATAGTGCAGAATACAATCTGGAATTGAATATTTAGTTTAATTCAGAATGGTTATCAGGTTGAAGCTTGAATTAAGTTATTTGAGTCTCTGTGTACAGCAGAAAATTAAATTCTGATTGTCTATTAACTTGTAAGACAATAGTTGAATGACAGATTTTATTTATGCTGATTTATTCCTTTTTAATTTACATTGATCTATGATATCCTAGTAATTGTTTTTTTTATAATCAACCTTTACTTACAAATTTCATGTTGTTTAGAGATGATTTTTTACTGTGCTGAGAAAGAAGTGCAGAGATGTACTGTAACCAAGATAGTAATTTTTACACTTTTATATAAAACCCGAAAAACATTAAAGTAACAAACTGGATATTATCGGATGACATCGATTTAATTGTAAACCTTGACTGTTCAATTATTTTCGGAAGAACTTTACTTTCTAAGAATGCGATCACTTGAACAGGGTCATAAGAATATGTTTGCTTTTGTTTCATCTTGATCATATCCATAATATATTATAATTTATTATTAATGTGAACCATTCTATCATAAACATAACTACATTCATCAATTTTGTCAAAAACTGATTTCTGGTTATTGGTAGTGTGTGTTTATATTGAAGAAATAGCAGAGGGTGGGGAACCGGATGTTAAATGATTGTCGCTAAATATGAATATCTGTGTAACATCATAACTTAGAAGCATGCTAAACAAAACAAATGAAACTACACATAACAATTTTGCCTAACCGCTGTGTTAGTAATTAATAGAATAATTCTTTTATTAGTATAGTTTCAGCGCCATCTATAACAAGGCTCTAATAATTCGAAGATTAACTTGGCTTACGTAGTTTTGTCAAAAATTCTTGCCAATATAATGAAAGGTGGCATTTTTCTTAATTTTAATATATTTCAAAGTTCTTAAAACTAAATTGTCTCTTTTTCATAAGCCTAATATTTACATTAAATAACCTGTTATTTTAGCAACATATATCTTTCCGCCAAGTTATTTGCTCTGTATAAAAAAAAAGTTCCTAAAAGCTCTGCATCGCATACGTCTCTTCGAGCTTTTTTGCTCATATATATCAACAGGCGCGATACTTGCTTATTCATATCTTATTACTTACTGCATATGTTTTTTTATTAAATAAAATACATGATCATAAGTATTTGGTGTCAAAGGGTCATATTAGAATCTCCAAAGTCATAAAAAATATCATCAACTTTTCATTTGTCTTGTTCTGATATTGAAGTCAGATATGGCGGCTGATAGAGAAATATGAAGTACTCGTACATACTGTGCCGACCCTCCAGAGGGGCGCGGGTCGATGATGATGTTGGGATATCATCATCAACATCCAACCCATCATAATCATCATCATCAACCTGCGGTCATGATATAATCGTATTACAGGTTAGTTAAAAGTCACACGTCTATTGCATATTAACCTCTAGAATGTAACCAAATACCCTGTAACTGGATTCGACTTCTAACCTACGCGGTCGTAATACAAGACAATCAAATAAACGACCTTAAACACACAATTTGTGAGGTGAGACCGGATAAGTATAATTTTACTTCGACTTTTACAGACAAGGTTGCTCGAGAAACCTTTTATTACTTACATTGTAGTAACGACACTGTAAGGGGTGAACATCGGCATTTTTTAATCTTACCAGACATATTCCGCTTTATTCCGAATGAGAATCAGCGTTTTACTGCTATACTTTTAACGTTTGGTACTGGTACATTCAAAATTTATTCCAAAATACAGACATCTTTGTTCCTGGTACTTCTTATGATACATAATTTGGTTTAATGAGACCCCTGGTATATCTTATTTAGTTCCGAGTGTCCTCCAGTATCGTATAATCGACGACTTATTGGTCCTCGTTTATCGCAGTACTTTATACATTTTTTCGAAATAAGGGGGATTGTCCACTATTAGGAAATAACGAAGGGTGCATTAACAGTTTGATTCGTAATTTTTCAACGGTTGAAAAAAATATGTTCAGAATTTTTACTCTCGTTGTCTTATAGGTTGGAATAGAATTTAACCAATGTATTTTTTACTCAATTTTCTATTAATTTACAATATCACTAGGAAGATTAAAAACTGTCGAAGTTCATAATGGTTCGGTAACATTATTAAGCTACAGTTTAAAATTTTAGCACATAGACCCATGGGCAAGTCACTTCTTGACCAACTACTATCATTTGTTTGATTACCGGTCGGATGTAGATACGAGTGCATTGTTTATGTAAATTGAATCGATTTATTAGATGACCACAATAAGATGAGATTATAGTTCGAGATTTGTAGGTGAATTTTGAAATTATAAGTGTAAAACTGTCTGTGTTCTTGCTTATTAGTAAATCTTAGGACTGCGAGGCTAAAATACTTTTCGATCGGCGATATCGCTGATGGAATCGACAAAAATGTATGAAACTGACATTATCATTCGATAAGTCATGCTTGTCACGTATTAAATATCGAACGTCTTTGTCAATTCCATACATTTTTGATTGAGAATCGCTTCGTAGCGAATGTACTTTAGGACCCCCTTGATCATTGGCAAGGTAGAAGTTAGGAGGTATAATTCATACTTATACTTTCCTAGTATTATTAATAACATCAGTTTCAGTACTTTAAAAACTTTGAAGAGAAAAATGTTTTGTATATATTTTACTTGTAAAATAACTGCCAAATTATAATTTGGTCACTAGAACTCGCTATCAGTATGAAAAAAATAGAGTGTAAAGTTAAAGCTTTACAAAGCATGATTTTAAACATTATGTATATTAATTATATCGCCATGATGACTTAAAGCCTTTTAAGCCGAGATTTCTAACAATTAAGTACAACAAAAAAGATGTTAAAAATCGTATCAAATTTATCAACACGTACAGACGCAAAAGAACAAAAGTAAAACTGGTTTATTTCTAATTGCATATAGCTTAGATGATTTAACAAAACATCTTGTTAACTAAGATTTTTATAAGCACACAGGTACGCCTTCCTTAAACCATCCTAGGTAAAAACAGGAAAATTAAATGTGATACAGTTTTATATTCCGTACGCTGAGTCGGTTGTTAGAATAAGAAGTGAGGTCTAAATATCTCAAACATAGTGAAACAAAGGAAAAGCTAATAAAAGTTAATTAAATAGACTTGGTATGAAAAGCCTAAAATTGACCATCACTCAGAGATCGACGTATTTCCATTTAAAATTTGCTGGCACAATAACTCAACAGATCAAAACAATACTTCGATAACCGATCGGACAGCTTTCGTATTGAAATCCATTATAACAATAATCACGTAGTTGAAATTAATTAATCCCATATCCTTGATAATATGCGTATTCCATTGACAAGTCGAGGTCGAGTCATCACGTTGTAGATTAAAAAAAAACTATAGCAACTAATTACTTCGACCATGCATATCATAATCGTTCATTATCATCGCTATGAAACTCTGACGTCAGGATTCGTGAGATGTTCAGGATTAGCTTCAGTTGAGGTATATATTGGGTCAATTTGTCTTACAATAGCACAGTTTTGTTTGAGCTTCACCTTTGGCAGTACCTCTCCAGATTTAACCAACATATCAAAATGAAACTGGTAATTATTTATATTATATTCTCGATGTATTAATAAGCTTCTTTTATTGTTATGATCTTTTATTTAAAATCTACAAAACTTTAATGTGACAAGACAAGTAATAGCATATTCATTATCAGTAATTCAATCTTGTAATACTATCGTAGTTCCAACCGAAGTGACAGATCCGTATTGGTTACAATTAAATATTCAGTAGCACGATATGAAATTGAAACTTTACTAAGCTTAAAAATTAATAGAAAAATATTAGTAACATCAGTTAAAGTATTTTGGTAATTTGTTAGATGCTTGTACCCTTTTTCTAGTTCATCGTCGCCGCTTTAGTAGCTGTGTGCGCAGCAGGTCGTCTCGAACACCTCGAGCGCTCCTACCTGCCTCCCGACAGCAGCAACTCTCTAGGATTCGGTTCCAATGGCCGCTCACAAAACGGCTTCGGTTCCAACGGACAGGGTAGCCAAGGTTTCGACTCCCATGGATCCTCTGGTTTCGGATCGAACGGTGGTTCCGACGCTGGTTTCGGATCGAATGGTAATGGTTTCCGTTCATCCAATGATAATGGATTTGGTGCTGCCACATCAAACCAGTACTTGCCACCTAACTATGGCTCGGCTGGCTCTAACGGCTTCGCTAGAAGCGGATCTTCTTCTTTAAGAGGTATGGTTTTTCAATAACTGTTTTGGTTTTACCTTTGTACTTTATGAACAATTTTCTTACTATCTCTACCATTACAGCTCCGGGCGCCCAGTACGGTACTCCCTCCTTTGGCAACAACAACGGCTTCGGAGCACATGGCGGGTCCCAGTACTCGCAGGGCGCGGGTCAGTACGCGCAGGGCCGCTCTCAGCCCGGCGCCGGCGTCAGCAACCAGTACCTCGCACCCGCGCGCTCCAGCTCCTTCCAGAACATTCCTCAGCAGAGCTTCGACGAGCAGACCGGCTACCAATACTAATGAAGTCACGTTGTAACCGCTTAGCTAATGTGATTGTATTCTCTCAAGTTAATATATTTACTCAAATTATACTTACGTTTTTTATTTTTATGAAAATGAAAAATTGGTAACCATGATGCCAGTTTTCATTAGTTTCTAACTATGTTACAAGAGTCTCAACATCTGTCCGGCTAATGTGACTAATAGTACTTCTGAATAATGAAAAGATTTTTATTATGAAGATACTCGTACGTTTAAAGCATAAACTAGTGAGCAACGTAATTATTAAACTGGTATGAATATGGATCACACAGTACGTGAGTAATGGTCTTCGTTAAATCGAAGCAAAGGTTACAACCAACCTTAGTTAGGTGCTCTTCAAAATGTTACTCTAATTTTATATCTCCTCCGTGCCTACAGATGTAATAAACAAAGCAACTTTTGCAATTAAAGCTCCAGAAGCTTTATGGCTCAAAGCACGATTCAAACATAAGTTCGTGCGTCCCAATAGTCTTGTTACTAACGTGACTGTCTTTCAATCTATACTTATTGAGCTTAGGATTTAATTAGGGTTTGTATTTGTAATAAATGTAGAAAATTGAGTTAATTAATCTTAATGAATGTGGTTTGTTTTCAAAGATAAAGCATATTTGAGGTAACTGTGTAGTAGATTCGGTTATTAGTAGACTGAGCGCAATATTAATTATGATAAAAAATTGTATTCACCATCGTTATTGTATATATTATTTTTTTTTTGAAAAGTGGCAAACGAGCAAGCGGTTACCTTGATTCGCTGAAATAGCGAAGGGTGCGCTACCCATAGACAACTGCATTTGCAGATGCATTGCCTACCCTTACTCTAAGGAGGAGGAGACGCACAGTAAAAGGATGATTTCTCTTCCTATGCGTCTCCTCCCACATCAATCACTTTAATTTAAATATTTAACTGATTGAATTTGTAACGTCCTATGTCATAAAAATTAGATGATAGTGCTGAGGACTATACTAAAGTTGATTCCTAGTTGAGCATCAACTAAAAGATTTGTGATGTACGTATCATAGAACGTCGGTGGCTCAGGGGTTTAGCTCTTGACTTGTAATCTGCTGGTCCCGACTTCGAATGCCGATATGTACCAATGTGTTTTTTGCGGAATTTTTCAAAAAATTGTGAGGAAAAACATCGCGATGCAACCTGTACATATCGGCAAAGAAATTCAAAGATATGTGTTAAGTGTACCCGCACTGGGCCAGCGTGGTTACCTATGGTCTAGTCACCCCTCAGGGGAGTAGGCTCCGCGCCACGGTGACGTATAGTGAGCTCGTGATGATGATGTATCATATAAGTAAAAATAGATATCTCTATTTAAGTTTGCTTCTTCAAACGACACTATTGTAAAAAAACTGACTGAATTAAACTAAAAATATGCATAAAAAAGTGTCTCCACGGCATTTTCATTGCAACAGCATTCATTTTAAACTCATTAGGAATATTAATATTTTTGCATACCATAACAAGTGAATACTTAAGTACCAAATACACATGAAACATCAGAAAAAGCATACTAATTGGACGATGTCAAGTAACGAGTAGTTTTCAAAACCACATCCGTATTGAGTATGTCCTACATCTACAAATTTATCCGTAGTTATAATTTTAAGTTTAGGGTCTTTAGGCGTAGCATATTAGGTACATCGACGAAAGGGTGAAGTAGTGGTTCACCAAGCTATCAAAGGTTATACTGGAATACTGTTATAGCTATCATCAGTAAAGCAAAATTATCATGATACTTCCAAAGGTAAATAAAGTCATGCCAATTTTTATGTCAATTTCCTTTGTGACTATTACGAGTGTTATGGTAATCTTCTATATAAAAATGTATCATTTAAATTAATTTGGGATGTAAAAAAATATATAAATAATAATACGAGTAAATATATTCAAGTACATAACATTGAGAGAATACAATCACATTAGCTAAGCGGTTACAACGTGAACTTCTTTAGTATTGGTAGCCAGACTGCTCGTCGAAGCTCTGCTGGGGAATGTTCTGGAAGGAGCTGGAGCGACCGGGCGGGAGGTACTGGTTGCTGACGCCGGCACCGGGCTGAGTGCGGCCCTGCGCGTACTGACCCGCGCCCTGCGAGTACTGGGACCCGCCTTGAGCTCCGAACCCGTTGTTGTTGCCAAAGGATGGAGTACCGTACTGGGTGCCCGGGGCTGTAATGGTAGAGTTAGTAAGAAAACTGTTCATAAAGTACAAATGTAAAGACAAAACAGTTATTGAAAAGCCATACCTCTTAAAGAAGAAGATCCGGTTCTAGCGAAGCCGTTAGAGCCAGCTGAGCCATAGTTAGGTGGCAAGTACTGGTTTGATGTGGCAGCACCAAATCCATTGCCATTGGATGAACGGAAACCATTCCCGTTTGAACCGAAGCCAGAATTGGAACCACCGTTCGAACCGAAGGCACCGTGAGAACCACCGTTTGAACCGGAGCCAAAGGAGTTGCTAAACGAACCATGGGAGCCGAAACCTTGGCTACCCTGTCCGTTGGATCCGAAGCCGTTTTGTGAGCGACCGTTGGAACCGAATCCTAGAGAGTTGCTGCTGTCGGGAGGCAGGTAGGAGCGCTCGAGGTGTTCGAGACGACCTGCTGCGCACACAGCGACTAAAGCGGCGACGATGAACTACAAAAAGACAACGAACGTTATTTTGTAAAAAAAAATCGAAATCAAATGATTAGAACTTATGACACGATTTATCGATTTGGATATCACAACAGAGGAGTTACCCAAAGTATCTTTCGATTGGCGTTATCGCTGATCGAATCGACAAAAATGTATGACAATGACATTCGATAAGTCATGTGCTTGTCACGTGTGCGATATCGAACATCATTGTCATTTCCATACATTTTTTGATGTTCGCTATCTAATCGCTTCGTAGCGCATTTATTTTGGATAACCTGGTTTCTTATGAAAATGAAGTTATTAAATGTTAACCTTTGAATGAAAAGTTCAACTGATATGATTTTTAAAACTCAATACTTTTTAAAAGTTATCCTATTAAAATGTAAAAAATATATTTTTAATAACTTATTACCAGTTTCATTTTGATTGTTAAATGTGGAGAGGTACTGCCGAATGTGAGGCTCACACGAAACTGTGATACTGTGAAACAAATTGACCCAATATATACCTCGACTGAATCTAATCCTGAACATCTCACGAATCCTGACGTCATAGTTTCATAGCTTACGAGTAGCATTACAATATGTATTTTTAAGTAATTAGTTGCTATAGTTTTTTAAACGTGATGATTCGACCTCGACTTGTCAATGATTGAACATTATCATGGATAGGGTATCAATTAATTTCAGTAATGTAATAACTTGCCTTAGAATAGATTTGACGAAAGATCTCTTATCAGTATTGTTTTGATGGAGGACAATATAATTAATTGCTAACGGTTGAAAAGAAGGCATTTAGGTAATCGTTTTTTGCCCTGTTTATCCTTATCCTTACATAGTATAAAACAATAACGCCTTTTTATGTTTGTCCCTATATATGCTTGAATCTTTAAAACTAAGCAACGGATTTTGATGCGGTTTTAATAGATAGAGTGATTCATAAGGAAGGTTTTTATGTATAATACATTCACAATATAGTAGAGTAACACTGATAATTAGAGATTTTTAATATGATGTTGTAAATTAACACATATTTAGCGCTTGCATTGCAAACGCTGCAGTATTTAGTATCAGCATTATACCGATTTGCACCTGTGCGAAGCCGGGGCGGGTCGCTAGTAATATAATAAGGATGTTGGAAGCTTCGGAATTTTTGTTAAAAAAGTGCACTTAAATATTTTTTTGTTAAAAGATAATTTACATTGGAATTTATAAAAGTGTTATACATTTAAAACAATTAAGAAATGTACTAAACATATGCATATAATTTTGTACAGTAAGTTTAAATGATTTCCTCTTTTCGAGCATTAACTTTAAATTAAAAAAAAAGTACTAATGGATTTGAATGCGTATGACATAGGATATATTAAGTATAGCATAATAATCTATACTTTAATATTATAATGAGAAAAACTTTGTATTTTGTTTGTATTGAAATAACTCAAGAACTACTGGGTCGATTTCAAAAATTCTTTCACCATTAGAAAGCATTTTATCCCCGAGTAAAATAGGCTATATTTTTAATTCCGCGAGTACGGAGTCGCACACAACAACTAGTATTAAAATATAGTTAATAGCTGTAAAGCATTGGCAATAGACAGTATTTAAATCGATACATTCACTAAAAATGTTTATTGAAATACAATACATTCAACGCAACGTATATCACCTAACAAATATAGGGTTTCAAGGCGTTATAATAAAGTGCTCAAATTCACGCGGACACGCCAGACAGTTTCACGACATAGAGTTATGAAAGTAATAGAGTGGGCATTTGAAATATTAATGTAGAATACATTTAAATAGATATGCCTAAACCATTGATGGTTAGCGTGAAGGTGCCAACACTAAAAAAAAGATATCTAAAATGATGCTTTGATACATAGGCCTGGGACGAAATTTATATAAGGAAAGTAAGGTAATAGAGTGGGCATTCCTGTTATGGATTAATGCTCATTCGCTTGTAGTGCACACGAGTACTATCTAATCGTATATCAATTAAACTTTTGTATATAAGTCAAGTCTGCAGCCTTCCCATCTCCATCCAGTCCACAGTACTATAAAAAAAACAAATTACTGTTCATAACTGATGGAATTAAATGAAAACCACGGAACAGACTTGGAACGGTTTTATTACGGCTAGTACAAAAAGTGAAGAGAAAGCATAGATAAAGGAAACAACCAAAGAGTAAAATTACCATAGAATATAAACTAATATCATAGAGCTAAAATTACAAACATTAACATATTTATGTTTAATTTCCTACAATAACAACGCGAACTCTATTCGTTAATCAAAATAATACTTGTGTTCGTTGGTACTGAAGCACGTTTTAATGCATCGAGTTTGAGAGTAGGACCATGAGTTTCTACTGCCGAAATACGTAAAAAAAAAAATGTTATCTCACTTTTTTGTAAGAAGATTGAGAGGGATAACGTTTTTCTAGTAGTATTCCAAATACTACGATGAGAAATGTCATTTTTGTCGATTCCGACGATATCGCAAATCGAAAAGTACTTTGGTTAGCCCCCTAACTTACATCACGATGTTTTCCTTCACCGTAAAAGGGTCGGGTAAATATCTACATATGAAATTCCATAATCGAAAAACATTGGTACATTGGTTTCGAACTCTGGACCTGCAGAATACAAGTCAACAGGTAAACCCTAAGCCACCGACGCTCTTTACTTGCCTGCCTGCTAATTATTAACATAAAGTCAGCAATAGTCACGGAACCAACCTAATTGGGAGCATTAACGGTATCACGCTGCCCGTCCCTTAAACTCAGTGTGTCACGAGCTTTATATTCGCTTACATCCAGTGTGTCACGAGCTTAAAATAATCATAATAAATAATTGACTATCGATCGTTATTCACATAAAGTCGTGAACATCAATATCAAAAGGGAAAGACGTTGTTCAATTAAATATAGCAACTAGCAGATTTACTCTATAACTTACACCTTTATCGTTCTTTCGATATTTTTTTTACTATTCATAAGGACAGCTTTTTGGTACATTTTTTTGTTATTTAATCTGTTAGAATCATGAAGAATTGCCTGAATGATTGCTTAAACCATTTCGTGTATGTTGGCTTTTAATTAAAATACAAAAAAATAACAATTAATTAACAATCCACTTTCTCTTCCTGGGAAGAGAAAGTGGATAGGTTGGGGAGGGGACGCATGGGAAGAGGTATTATCCTCTTGTTGTGCGTCTCCTCCTCTGTAGATTAAGTGTAGGCAATTGCAATTGCAGATGTCTATGGGTAGGGGTCGCGTTGCTTCAGCGAATCCAGGTGGCCGTTTGCTCGTTAGCCACTTTATATTATAAAAGAAAATAGCGTTTTGAAATTCATGTTATAAATACACCAAAACTTTGTTTAATATATTTAGAATCGATTTAATACTTACATCGTGAATATTAAAAAAATATTCTTCATAAAGTACTTAACACGCTAAATAACCAATTAATTCGAGTCTAATAAAAACTTTAAATCACTCAACGCCTGTCACGTTTATAACAAACGGAAGCATCAAGATGTGCCTAGTTTTTTAACTAATTTTATTAATAGTTATTTATTGAATTTTTAAGACTAATTATATTACTAGCTGTTACTCGCGACTTCGTTCGCGCGGGACTATAAAATATAGTCTATGATACTCACGGATAGTGTGCTTTCTAATTGTGAAAGAATTTTTGATATCGTTTTTGAGTTATTTAAATACAAATCTTTATCTTTAATCAAGTAATAATGGAAATTTATCTATGGATACTTTTTTTATTATACAATGTGGCAAAAAAGCAAATGGCCACCAGGACTCGCTAAAAAATCCGAAGCGAACCCTGCCCTTAAACATCTGCAATAGCAAATGCGTTGCAAACTCATCCTTATTCTACGGAGGAAGAGACTCACAGCAAGAGAATAAGTCTCTACCTCTTCCTATGCGTCCCCTTCCCATCATTTCCTTATAAGAAAATGGTAGGAAGAGAAAGTGGACTAAAATTAGGCCTCCGGCAGTACACTCGCCCGACGAAACACGGAATTGCTTCGATTTGATGCCTGTCTTCTGTGTGGTCGTGGTATTTCACCGGGCGAGCCGACAATTCGTGCGAAGATGTTAAAGCGGGCTATACTATTAAAAAAATACTGGATAGTAATGTACAAGTAATTATCTTGTATTTATTTGTTTCGATATCACAATACTTATGTTTTTAGGAACAGGAACAGAAATATAAACCTATAATTGAATCCGAAACGTGAACGAAGCATTCAAATTAGTAGACATATAATTATTTAATATTAAAAATTATATTCGCCGTTGAGTCTTCAACGCGGAACCGTTTAGAAACTTATTAACATATTAACACCTGTAATATATCTACATATAGATATATTAGCCTTAAACTTGTATTATAATTGGACTTGAACTATTGAACTCTCATATTTCGAGGTTCTATATAGAAGACTAGCTGTCGCACTCGACTCTATCCGCGATGAATTAAAAAAAAACCTAACTAGCTTCTGTATCCTTCCAGACTATGCTCTAAATATGTGCAAAATTTCATCGAGATCCGTTGATATGTCGTTCTAGGGATTCATTCTAATTCAGTCAGGATCTCAAATGACAACAAACGGTGGGGCTGGATGAGTAATTTAATCCACGTTAATCGTGAGCACATCGTAAATAACGAATAACAAAACAATAGTGCGCACGTACGTCGCACAGCGCCATCTAGTTACAAAATATTAAATTTATTTATTTATCAAACCTTGCCGTTCTAGACTTTAACACTCACAAACATCCATACATCCATCCATTCTTCTAAACTATCGTATTTATGAGCCAGACTAATCTATACTAATATTATAAAGAGGAAAGATTTGTATATTTGTATGTATAGAAATAACTAAAAAACTATTCGGCCAATTTCATAAATTCTATCACCGTTAGAAAGCTACATTATCCTTGATTAACATAGGCTATATTATTAATTCCACGCGGACGTAGTCGCTAACAGCTAGACTTTAATAAACTTAATGGTAGAGTCAGCTTCGTCAAGTCTTCAATGGTCATTCGTGTACTAATCAAGAGGATTTCTTGCACCTGACTAGTTTCTAAATTCTACCATAACTGAGCCACAATCATTAGGGCCAGGCACCTCAATCTTCTTGTGGAAGTTAGTCGGTTGAAAATTGTAAAGTTCTGCAAACCCATTACCTCTTTCGATCTTATCTAAAACAATAAAATTGCAACGCTTGATTATTTAAATCAAATTGTGGCATCAAATGTGAATACGTTTCAACAATGGTCCCACAGTACGTGTTTATACCGTAAACAGAACATCAGAGATCATTGCTCTTATTTGCATGATTGATAACCTCTATGGTGCAAGGACATTTACGAGTTAGCTTATTTTTGATGTGCAGTCAAACCTGGATTAGAGGAACCTCTATACGCGAAATTCATTGTGCGGTCCCGACGTTTATTCCCCCTAAAATCTCTATAATCGATAATCATATCGGGATATGAATAAACGTATAAAAATATAAAAAATAAATACATGTCGCAATCGGAAGAAGAAATTAGTTTTAATTCTGATAGCGTGTTCGATGAGTACTGACATTAATCAATCAGAAATGAGAGATCGTTACTAAAGCTTTGCTGATATTGTAAACGGGCCATAAGCCATTTATCTGAACTACTTACTGCGGACGGAACCGCCTTATAAAAAAGGCCTTACTAGAAATTGGTATTGAAGCTGTTTTTTTCGTAATTTAAAATAGTATTAATCACGAAAAATAAAATGAAGACGGCATTTCAATACGATTCCTATTTTTTAAATTAAATAGATTTAAGAGTAATTCCTCATTAATTAAGTTTAATTGCTTGCATTCATTTGACTTATTTAGAATGCTTGCAATCTAAACGCTAGTTAATACTGAATTTAATTAGAATTAACCGTGAATTAGTATTACGTATAAGAAAGTACATAAGATTATTTTGATAATGATTTTGTAACTAAAATTGTTATTAAAATGATAACTAAAAAGATCAAAAAAGAGAAAGTCGAATCTGGGGGGTTCCCCAAATTATCTTTCCATTGGCGATATCGCTGATGGAATCGACAATAATGTATGAAACTAACAATGACATTCGATGAGTCATGTGCTTCTCACGTGTGAGATATCGAACGTCATTGTCAGTTCCATACATTTTTGATGTTCGCTATCGAATCGCTTTGTAGCTCATGTACTTTGGGTAGTCCCCCTGGTCCTTTCTCATGGACCCTAAGGAGCTATTGTTTTTTAGTCTATAGTCCTTACCAACCTATAATAATATTATAAAGAGAGAAACTTTGTATTTTTGTTTGTATTGAAATAACTCAAGAACTACTTGGCCGATTCCAAAAATTCTTTTACCATTAGAAAGCTACATTATCGCCGAATAACTAAGGCTATATTTTTCAATTCCGCACTAGGCTTCATATAAACTGGGTCAAATTAGTTTCTCGCACTATGTATAGTCCATGTTTGGTAAGATGTACATACAATGCTCAAAGTCCTTGGCACAACAAAACTGTAGTAGCATCTGTCTGATCAAAGTTCCGACTTCGAGGTCGCTTCATAAATAGTCATTAGACTCATCTTAGCCTCAAAAGGAGATCAGAACCTAATCGGGCAGTCTTTTTGCTGTCATACCTATTTTGGTTCGTATCTTCATACTATAAATTCCGATTAATCTTAAGTGTACTTTATTTATTTATGTTGTTTTCATTTGTTTTTACTACGATATAATTTAAAGTCACATATTTGAAATGCTTATCTTATGGCCAAACTTAGACTATTAATATATTAAGACCGCTGGCCAGCGTGTGACTGAAAGGGACAAAATATGTAGGACATGTATATTTCACTGCCACTTTTACACCCGAAAACACTACACCGCACCATGTTTATGTGAAGTGACATTGCACTAATAGTTCGCAATTTGTTTACAATAAGAATTGTTAACTTTTATATTAAAGAAATGGTAATAAAACGCTGACAAAAAATTACATTTTCAGCATAGTAAAGCTCTGTCATATAAAAAACGGCACGCGGGGTGAAACAGAAGATAGTGCATACTATCTCGTTCTTTTACAAGACATGGAAATAAGTCCTTCTTTTTCTTGTGTGAATGAGACAAATATATCCAGCAGTCTATGTTTTCTCTGTCTACGTGGCCAAATAATCAAAGGCTTCTCAAATCTGAGTGGTATCAAAATTGTACGAGATCGCCGTAGTATTTGTAGTTTAAAAGGGGACTTAACATGTAAGACGCGCTTTAATATTTGAGTGGCGTTTAAAAATCTGGTCGTTAGAATACTAACTTGTATATAGCTCTCGGTGTATTCGCTCCGAAGTTATTCCATACCGAACCAACAAGCACATGACTAAACGAAAGTCATTGTAAGTTTTTGATATTTACTAAGGAATCGCTTAAGAGCAAATGCACTTTGTCTTATCTATTTATGGTGACTATTGAGTAAATTTAAGATACTTTGGTTTATTTAATAAAAACAACTGCTTGACTTAAAATCTGTGCTAATTTTTTAATTTTATATTTAGTGAGTCGAGATTCGAAGACGGCAAGATCTACCTTAGAGCTGCAAGCAGTAGAGTAACTAAATCGAAAAGAAGATAAATTAAACAAAATACTATAGTGCAGTACTGCATTTTGTTTAAAATTATGTACCTAAAATAATTAAGCATATAAACAATTCTACGTAAATTTTCCAAATAGTTCATCGTATCTGGAAAGGCTTCGTAAAAAGTTTAAAATACAAATACATACTACCAATAGTTGCTCGCGACTTCGTCCACATGGAATTGAAAAATATAGCCTATGTTACTCGGAGATAATGTAGCTTTCTTTTGGTGTAAGATTTTTTGAAATTGGTCCAGTAGTTCTTGAGGTATTTCAATATATACAAAAATACAAAGTTTCTCTCTTTATAATATTAGTAAAGATAAGTAGGTGCATACTGTAGAACATCTATAATAAGCTAACGAAGTATTTGCCTACAAAATAGTGCAGCCATATGTCCTAGAACTGACGTTTAGATTTTAATCAATGTAGTCTTATGACTACATTGACTATAAAACATTCACTATAAAACTAATCTGACTATAAAGTTAGATTAGTTTTATAGTGTGATAGTTGTGTCTTAGCAAAGTTGTCTGAATAAAGACTTATTTGGTCTAGTATATGAAGTAAATTCTAAATTGACTTCATGTACCTACAGAGACATCTAGTACTGTTTAAATGAATCTGTATATTTGCTACAACGCCATCTATTAACAGTTCCTGTCACTGCCAAGCTTTTAATTCTTGCCGTTTTTTTATGGTTTTTAATTTTTTTCTTTTGGTACTAGAGGACCACCATTTAATGTGTGTTAATCTAGCAGATTCTTTTAGCTTTTCTGAGATTTCACTTTATTGCTTTGAGGCTCATATTACGTCTTAAGATAAAGTTAATTAAAATTAAATTAAAACAAACTAATTTATATTTTTCTTTAGTTTTAGTTCTGATAGGCATAGAATTCAAAATCATAAGAAATTTGCTAAATTCACTTTATTATATTCATATTTACAAACTTAAAACTATAGCATCGTATAATTTTTTTTATACATTTTTTCTTAAATCTAGTACTGTCCATTTACAACGCCGCGTATAAACTACGTCTAAGTTTTTAATTGAAAGATACTCATAATCAAAGATAAGAGTGATTTTGAGATCAACAGAGTGTATGACTTTTAATGAAGAATTTCTATTTGTAAACAGACATTGAGTATTAATTAATCATCACAACAAGTTCACAGCTTAATTCGTCGCCGGTTTAACATATAATGACGATAGAGGGCGTAATAAGAAGAACGAAGAAAGATGACGCATAAGAAAACAATCCATTTAATTCAGAAGCTTCGACATATTTTATAACAATCTAATCCTGTCTCGCATGTTGTAATTTCCCTCTTCGTATCGGTGGTTTAGAGGAAATATTAGATCTAAAAGTAATTCTAGAAGCGCATTTCAGACCTTATTAACTATCCCTCGTCATCATTACTGTATCTTAATAACGGTAGCCGGTTTGAGAGTTGAAGTTTCCATTCCCAGACCCTCTGGGACCAGCGTTAGGTGTCAGGTATTGACGAGAGGTAGCTCCAGCACCGAATGAGGTACCCCTGGAGCCGAATCCAGAACCACCAGCTCCAAAGGAACCGCCAGCGCGGAAACCGGAACCTCCAGCGCCGAAACCGGAACCGCCAGCGCCGAAGGAACCGCCAGCACCAGCACCGCCGGCGCCGAAGCCTGATCCTCTGGAACCGGCTCCGAAACCGCCGGAGGGAGCGCCGTACTGACCAGAGGGACCGGACGAGTAGCCACCGTTGCCAGCGCCGGCGCCTTCACCGCGGTAAGTTCCTGAAACAATTGAAAAACGAAATTTAAAAAAGTCCGAAAACTCTTCAAAATAAAAGCTAATCAAGAACACAACAGGAATATAGGATCAAATGAGATGTGTTGTATTCTAAAAACTAACAAAAATACGTGTTTAGTCAAAGCAAATGCTAGCAGTATCTTTAAAATAGAGGCGAGAATCTAACCCAATAAAACCAAAGACTTTATAAGTTAGTGACACGGATCTTCGGATATTCAACATAAAATCTAATCAATAAAGCGATCTCCACTCATTACAGATTACATGCTAAAGTTATACTATCGTAATATTGCTTTTGACCTTTTGCAAACAAATGAAAAAGCAAAACGAGCGCGGCTTCTTGAACCATTTTCCATTGCGACACGGCATTACTCGTACATACCTTCGTGTATGTATGGGTTTGACTGAGCAAGGTTTGTTGAGCCATACCATAAGATTAAAATACAGCGCAAGATTAAATGAAATTAAAAATATGGAGAATTTTATTTTCTGAAGTCGGACTTTTTGCAATTCATCATCATCATCATCACATCAGCCTATCATCGTTCGCTGCTGGACGTAGGCCTCCCCCATTAATTGCCTCATTGCCAAATTGCTTTCATTTTTATATTTGTTTTAAAGTTTTTGCAATTATCGGAAACTAATTGAATGATATTCAAGGAAAGCGACAAAGCACTAAAATATTCAGTATCAAAGAGTGGAAATTTACCAGAAATCTATTGTAGATAAATAAAATGTAATGTAAAATTTATAGCGTGAATTAATTGTAGAAATAATAATAAATGTATATCGCAAACTTCCTAGCCCAACATCAATACCATGCGAAAGCTCATCGTGGCCTTGTACGGGAACCAGATCTTTTTGTTGTACTGTATTTTCGTATTTATAAAAATCGTTTAATTACTTAATAAATATATGTTATGTATATTAAGTTAATGTATAGGCATCTTTTAAATATGAAATGTGAATTTTATAATAACATAACTACATAGTATAAAACAAAGTCGATTTCTCTGTCCCTATATCCCTATGTATGCTTAAATATTTTAAACTACGCAACGGATTTTGATGCAGTCTTTTTTAATAGATAGAGTGATTGAAGAGGAAGATTTTTATATACAACGGTCACAGTTTTTTTGTAGCGTATTTAGTATCAGCATTGCACACGCATTACTTCGATAAGCTGCCCATATTTTAGTAATCCGTCTTAAGACATAACTATGTTACAAATCATTTGTTTTTCGGATTATCCATTCTCCAAACTTATGGCCGAGATTTGCTCAAGACAGTATAAAAATTACTGCAACGAAAAGCCAATTATGACTTAGAGCTTATGCAAAAGCATCTCAAGACAATGCTTGGGCAACCGTAATTTACTACGTGTTCATTAGACCAAATAAAGTTGCTTATTTGTACTACGCATATTGAGTAAGATATGGGCCAAATACATTCTTACAATTGAGTAAAACGTGCTATGGATGCTACGCTTAACACATTTTGGTCTGGATGAAATTTAATATTGATATCAAAATTAAAACTAAAAAGATAAAAACTGAAAATGTTATTTTCATTTCTTTACAAACCCCAGAACAAAAATTGTTATAGTTCAAGAATTGATATATCTTTTCTATCTTTTTAAAATAGTAAAAGTAATAAAAGATTAAGTAAGATATTAAATATGACTTCCATCTTTAAAATTAATGTAATTGGGATTTAACATTGCATTGCTATATTTTCCCTTGATTAACAGAACAGCAATTATGCCCAAGTCTGTGAAAATATGGTAAATGAAAAGGACTTATAACCAGGTCGCAATATTTAATAATCTACACCTTTTGTTCTAGATTTCTCACACAGAGTTCCCAAACAAATGGAAATTAGTCTGACATTTGAGACTGAACTATATCATGACAATTATATGCCTGCAATATGACGCAAGTCATTGTCAAGTAACGGAATTGTATCATTTTCTTATCCTGCGGCTTCATTAGACCGAGTTCGCGCAAAAAACAGAGATTTTGTTTTAGCGTAAGGCCGTTTTTTGCGTAAGCTTAAAATTATAGAGTAACAAGGTTTATGACAGCTCTCTAGTGCCTTCATCTCAATATCAAAAAAGTGTCATACGATATTTTATACTGTGTCATTATTTTTTTTGTCTTTTCCTGAATTATGATAGATGTAACCGCGATAGTAGCACCTTCTCACCAGCCAGTGATCTTGGTTTAACTATAATATGCTTATTGCTTTCATATTTAATTAAACTGCAGTACTTTTTACTTCGTACTTTTGCTTTAAAATGTTCAAGTAAAATTAACTTAGACTAGTTATCTATACTAATATTATAAAGAGAGAAGCTTTGTATTTTTGAATTTTTGTTTTTTTGTTTGTATTGAAATAACTCAAGAACTACTGGACCGATTTCAAAAATTCTTTCACCATTAGAAAGCTATATTATCCCCGAGTAACATAGGCTATATTATTTAATTCCACGCGGACGAAGTCGCGCACAACAACTAGTATTAAATAATTTGAGAAATTGACAAACCTTTCAACATAAAACCTAAGTTTATCTAACAGCTTGAATAAGGGTCATTAAATAACGCAACATTCTCTCACATGATTGCTCCGATGTAATTAGAATTGCTTGATTAAGTATTTAATATCGCACTTAACACTAACAATGCATTCCATATAACAATAGACGATCTACTAAGGGAAATTGAACTTTATCTTAATGTGAATAGAGTTTAAATTTCAATGATTGTCAAAAGGGCTTTTAGATGAACAAGAGACCTAGTTTACTAAGAACAAATTCTCCCACAGACGTTCACTTTTACGTTTGAAGAGCGACCTTTTTAAGGTAGCGTATAGAATTCGATCGAGACCCGACACTTCTACGGTCACGAAATGCTCTGTTAATTTTACCGGTTTCTAAATATGGGATAGTTTGTAGTATTCGTTTACTCCTTTTATGATGCCAAAAATAAACGTTTTGACTAAAGTTATCAAAAATATTTTATGGTATTAGGGCTTATTGGTTTTAAATTATTTTAGTCTCCTAATAGCATTTATTTTGTTGTATTGCTCTAATGTACGTCTTGGAGCGTTGTTCGAGTGAACATTTTTCTAGTATTATCTAAACAAGAAAACTTTGTATTTTTGTATGTATTGAAATAACTCAACAACTACTGGGCCGATTTCAAAAAATCTTTCACTATTAGAAAGCTACATTATCACCGAGTAACATAGGCTATATTTTTTTAATTCCACGCGGACGAAGTCGCGCACGACAGCAGGTTTTTCAATATCATAGCTTTATATTTTATAATTCGGAAATTACACATTTTGGGTATGAGTTAATCTAGACTTTAGGTTTAGATTTTGTAACGTTAGTAAATTACCTATTATGGTCTTTACTGTCAACTATCAAAGACTGTGAAATGTCCATCTAATTGCTGCAAATAACCACAGATTAACCTTGCCACTGTTACTGTACATCGGATTTTTGTAGGATATCCACATTTTTATGAAAAGTAAAAATATTTTATTAAGTAATTTTGTCCTAAAGATTTTGATTTTCAAGATTTTTTCCTAAAGTTTTAATTTACTTGCAATCGTGGTCAAGTTCTTGTTCATTTAAAAAATAGTTATTTCTAAAAATATTTTTAAGAATTTTACTAGACTATTATTAACAAAAAACTAATTGACTTCATAACCTCCTTCTATCTCAAGTCGGTTAAAACATTAAGATAATATTAACTATAAAAAAAGTATAATCAATTTAAGAACAAGATGTACCTAAGTTAAGAAAATGAGTATGTCTGTCGCCATCAAACAGTACTGCAGTTTGGCGACGTCTAAATGTAAAAATAATGTACTTATAACTAACTAACTGTTGTGCGCGACTTCGTCCGCGTGGAATTAAATAATATAGCCTATGTTACTCGGGGGTAATGTAGCTTTTTAATGATGAAAGAATTTTTGAAATCGGCCCAGTAGTTCTTGAGTTATATCAACAAACAATAATACTAAGTTTCTCTCTTTATAATATTAGTATAGATAAAATAAATACATTTCAGCATAAAACATTAAAAAACTAGATAAAACATTCATAATTCACGTTCAAGAAATACAAAAGGACCATTTAATATTGATCATTATTTCTTAATACAAGTAATCGTAGTCACACCATTATTGGTAGCGGTGCAGATGAGCGAACGGTGCGATTGCGTCATTTTAGCGCGGCAAGAAAAGCCATAGGTCAGTAGATTGATAGTGCCATGCTGCAGATTTACTGGCTATCAG
>QDHC01004495.1:48654-60235 GCA_013186455.1 Papilio dardanus tibullus | reverse complement strand
GATTAAAATAAGATGAAAAACTTTGTTTGAACTTCTAAACTTCAAGCGAACGAAGTCGCTGGCGACTGCTAGTTTATTAATATAATTATTATTATATTACAAATAATACGGATCTAACTATTGTTAATTTAATTGGAGCCTCAAATATACATAAAACGTGAAATATCAAGACCGCTGTAAAATTAAGACAAATTGGTTTCAAATGACAAATGACGATCGCGTCTTTTGTCTTACGTAGAAGACGGTCTTATGTCCAGTTACAGTCCACAAGCGATTACAAAAGGGTACCAAGAAATAAAAAGGTTGGCAATCTACACTAATATTACTAAATAAATAAAAATGTTTTTATTTCGGCACAATCATTACATGAAATTGCAGGGGCTTCCCAGTAGTCGCCAGACACTTGTAAAAAATATTATAAAGAGAGAAACTTTGTATTTTTGAATTTTTGTATGTATTGAAATAACTAAAGAACTAGACCGATTAAAAAAAAAACCTCCGTTACAAAGCTACACTATCCCCGAGTAACATAGGCTATATTATTTAATACCACGCGGACGAAGTCGAGCACAATAGCTAGTTTATTAATAAAATAATACTCTCTTCAACATGGGTCAACAATTATTCAGCTAGTACTGTAGTTGTATGATACGATAACTCAAACATTAGAAATGTCTAAATTGTTTTTCAGAGGTCTTTGAAACTGGACGATTGTAATTTAGATTAAGTCCTTGACCTTGCGTGAAGATCCGGGTCCACATAACACGGACCCCTCTGACCCGAGCTCAATTAGGGACGAAAAAATAACGAACAAAAACCAGTTGACGTTATGCAAATTAATTTGTACATCCAATGAGATTTTTTATAACCGACCTTAAAGATAGGCGCGTTTATTGAAATCATTACATCTAATATGGTCCGAGCTATTTACTCGGGTGGCATCTTAGCCGTATTTTTTAATTAATCTTGAATTCTGTTACGTTTTTTACGTTACCTTAGAAACGAAGGTTGGCTAATTAAATAATTATACTTCAGAACAAATTAACATTTATTTTAAAATAAAAAGCAATTCACAAATATCTACAAAAAATCTAACCTAATAAATTAACAACAGATTTTTATTAAGTTAAAATAATAGCGTTATTACTTTCAAAGAGTTGTTTGTAGATATCTGCCTCAAATATTAATAAAAAATAGTTTATTTCGTTTTATATTTAAATTAGATCATTGTCGTAACATTTACGAATAAAAATTACCAACCAAATACGAATTATATATACTGCCATCTATTTTCTTAATAAAGAACTAATTTTGTCAGACAATTCGTCTTAAAGTTGCGAAGACTTAAAGTTGTGCTTAGATGGCGTTGATATAAACAATGAAAAACAAATGAACTAAAAACAATAATTACAAGTTAGTTATAAGTAAGACTTTATACAATCGGACCTATATTTGTCTCGCTAATTCAAGTTTCTCGCATTTGTAGGAAGCTCGACGGGATCATAGAATGAGTGTCGCTTACAGAGGTTTCTCGCTTAACAGTAACAGAACAATAATTTTTGGATGGATGGTGCATGAACATAATAATTAAATCAGGCTTACTTAGTAATAGTATCCAGAAATTTAAAGATATGTGTATTCACGCAAAATACGCGCTAGTCGTGGAGTTGCGGAAAATGGAGCCCATCATGGGTCAAAAACCTTTAACCTTTTAACCTTTAGTATCCAGAATTAACGTCACACTTTTGAGTTTGGTTTGGTCCTATAAAATCTTCTCTTAATCATTTCTCTGTTATTGCTACTGCATTAGTGAATAATGGGTTACTTTCTGTTACTGATTCGTATAGCTCAGATCCTGTGTCACTTGTTTTTTGCTTATAAATGGCTCGTGTGTAGTCTTGCAAGTTTGCGGAATGATGGTAGAGATGTCTATCATTTTTGAAATCGACTGGTTCATTCTTCCATAAATTTGTATATGCTGGTACCGAAGTTGAGGTAGTTTCTTCGTTATTAATCATTTCAGTAATCAATTCAGTTCCCAATTTTTCAATAGGTTCTATTGTAGTATCCGTATTAGTTGAATAAACATTTCCTAGTGAAGAATCCATGTTTGAAAATGTTTTGTTTAAAAGCTCTGGGAACTTATTGTCATGGTTTATATCATGGTTTGATATTTATTATCATAAGTTGTTTCTATTTCTAGTGTTAGGTCCAAGCTATGAATAATTTCTTTACTCGGAAATTCTTCTATAATATAAGGTATTTCTGGAGACTGTTCTTCATCGATTACAAATGGTTTTGACACCACGTCATGATCAATATCAGATATCATTTCATTTTCATCCATTTCTAGTAATTTAGAATATATTTATGGGTATACTGGTATATTTTCAGATGTATTGTCTCTGGGCATTTCATAAGAGAGCTCAATAGGGCCTGGACTACCGCCAGAAAATGTTGACCCATAAGGTGGTAGATAAGTTCGAGCCAATTTAACTGCATTTCCATGTCCAAGAAAAAACAATATCTAAAAAATAAAATATGCTTACAACTTAATCCTTGTGACCGAAGATGGAAATGCTTAAGACAAAATTGATGGAGTAGATTAAAAATTAAATGCTTTACCAAATATAATTTCATCTTCATAGATGTATTCACTCGAATATACTCTAGAAATGTGCATATAATTTAACCTAAAAATAATATTTATACCAACTTTAATTTGTTTTAATGGTCATCTCACTCGTGTGGACGTGACGGGCAGATGCATTGCGTGACAAAACCTTAATAGATGCTGTCAAGTACCTTAACGCATTATTAAGAATATTTATTATTATATATCCTCACGCTTTTTAAAAGATAATAAGTACCCATGAGAACATGGCAACCCACTAGCTTAGTGAACTTATGGAACCCTGTTATGGAAGCAAAGGTGGGTTCGATTTATCACAATACTAGCTGTTGGGTGCGACTTCGTCCGCGTGAAATTAAAAAAATAAAGACTATGTTACTCGGGGATAATGTAGCTTTCTAATGGTGAAAGAATTTTTGAAATCGGCCCAGTAGTTCTTGAGTTATTTCAATACAAAAACACAAAGTTTCCTTTTTGTAATATTAGTATAGACAGATATTCATGTTTCTTTACTTCGCATATTGTCACCCTTATTGTTCGTACAGAGAATTAGAGTAGTATTACAATATGTTTTTGTACATGTGTTTTGGCAATGGAAACTCTCGCTAATGCTTAATAACTTTGAAATTTGAAAATAGAACGTACAGGAAACAAAAGATGTAGTTGAAGTTTATAGGAGTTAATCCTGAAATTAATGGTCGTTTACCTCCCTTACTCCCACAGCCCGGATAGCTCAGTTGGTAGAGCATTGGACTTTTAATCCAAGGGTCCAGGGTTCAAGTCCCTGTTCGGGCGTACGTTTTTAGTTTTTGTACAATTTTACTTTATAAAGTTAGAATTTTTCATTATTTACCCAAATTAACGTTTTTCAGCATAAAAAAGACGTAGTTTCAAGGCTTGGCAGATAAAATAAGAATTCTTGAACAAAAAAAGCTCTATTAAAGCCTCTTTTGTTTTTTACATTATATTTTTATATGGTATTTTATTACATCAGTCATTTCTATTTACCTTTAGGCTCCAAATTATGACAGCTGAGGTCAAAGCCGGCACGAGCGGCCAAAAGTGCTTCGCATTGTTTTAAATAATTGCCGATCGTCCGTGATCTCTGAACTTGATGTTACGATCGCTTTCATGACCACTAAAAAATATTTTTTGTTCTACATAACACCGAAGAAATTCAAGTAAAAATTTACATAATATTTAAATTACTCCAATTTTAGTGAGACATTTTTAGCCGTCTAATTTTAGTTTATTTATATAATACTAGCGACCCGCCCTGGCTTAGCACGGGTGCAAATCGGTATAATGCTGATACTAAATACTGCAGCGTTTGCAATGTAAGCGCTAAAAATGTGTTAATTTACGCCAAAATATTAAAAACCTCTAAATTATCAGTGTTACTCTACTGTATTGTGAATGTATTATACATGAAAACCTTCCTTATGAATCACTCTATCTATTAAAAAAACCGCTTCAAAATCCGTTGTGTAGTTTTAAAGATTCAAGCATATATAGAGACAAACATAAAAAAGCGTTATTGTTTTACACTATGTAAGGATAAGGATAAGGATTAAATATACATAAATCAAATTAAAGTTTTGTATAGTTTTATAATCAGTTGGTAAAAAAATTCGTTACTTTAGGTTACTATTAGTTTATCAAAATAGGTCTTCGAGTCCTTTGACCCCAACCTTCAATTTTTCAGCTTAAATCTACCTCAATTTTATATTTGTGACTTTAGTAATTTTTCAACGACTCTATCGTAACATGGTCGAGTGCAATAGTATGATAATCGTATGAAATATCTCTAGATGCATTTTAGACGTTACAAAACTGAAACAATCTGATGTAGCTAACAAAAGCCATCTTCGTTACCTGACAGATGAGATCTTCAGATAGCCTAAGATGATTGCTAAATATTAAATCGAGTTAAATCTTTTCAAAAGAATGTATTGATAAAATTAGTTCACGAGACTACGTAATCTTAGAGCTTTTAGGATGTTTGCCAATATATTCATTTTTTGTTACTTAAATATATTTAGGTATCGCACAACAGTTGGATTAAGGGCCCGACACGAAAGGCAGTTATTTTGGAGACCACACGCATAGTGAGGAGGTTCCTTTCTCCGCAGCCCTGACCACTGGTCGCTTAAGTCATCGGATCCCGCAGCTGGTGGTGCACTGTTTTTTCTGGTAATTATTTAATTAAGAAAATAAGCAATAAATATTTTTAAATTCAAAAATAATAACGATAAAAGAAAAACAAAAGATAGCTAATGAAATCAATTTCATTTTTTTTTTCAGAAATTTATGAATATTAAAAAACTTTTTTCAATAATTAATTTCAATCTAGACTAGGTACTAGTATTTGCTGGTAATCGATATAACGTTGAAAAGAACTTAAAAAATTCCGCCCGAACAGGGACTTGAACCCTGGACCCTTGGATTAAAAGTCCAATGCTCTACCGACTGAGCTATCCGGGCTGTGGGAACTAGGGAAGAAAACAATCTTCAATTTCTGGATTTTACAATTATGTAATCAAATTTTTATCTCCTCAAAGCTTAACTTAGATTTATAAGAATTTCGTGAGATATTTTATATTTTCAATTAATATTATTAAGGTCGCCCAACGGGTCTGAAAAGGTGCAAAATCCATAAATTGAGATATGTTTTATTTTATTCAACTTATTGCCGTTCTTAGAGTCGTAAGTTGGTCACTAAGGAGATCCCTTAGTGTTAAATGGTAACTTTATGGACACGAATTTCGATCTCGATGTTTGCATAGCTGTAGAACATAGCCTGGAAAGTCATAATATAGGCTACTATGTAATTTAGTACCACTCAGACGGGCCACATTTAGTACGATACGAAAAGTTGTACATTGGACTGTTATAGCGGATGTTAAAAAATAAAAATAAATTCAAATTTCAAAAATAAATATATTCACAGTTTCGTATAAAATCCGAGTCATTTAGTAGTTATATCCGTTTCTAGAGTTGAAAGTGGGCTGGCGATTTCTGATACCGAAACCACCGAGCTTTCCTGAAGAGCTTTGTGCGGTAGGAGGTAGATAAGCTTTGTTGAGTCCATTCTGGCCTTGGTTCCTAAGGTTGGGGAACCCAGGTTGGAAGGTCTCAGTGTTGATAGCAGAGTTGATGACAATGGAGTCCTCGTTGTTAGCGATGGGTAGGACGAAGTTGGGAGTTGCATAGCCCTTGTCACTGGCGTACTTGTTCTCATTGTAAGAGCCTGCAAATGAAAAGAAATTACAAGCTATGATAGTGTAACTATATTAAATAATAATAATTCTTAAATTTAGTAACATAAAATGAATAAGCAATTTGTATAAAAATATGAAACATTAAGTAGCCCTAAGTATGGTTTAATTTGTAAAAGAATGAAGTTAATTAAGTTAAAAAACATCAAAAATATAGACAAAAATGTACGATTTTTTTATCTAAACTATTATTTAGTTATTACGTACAAAAAAATAATGTCAAAGAAAAATGGAAAATTACCATCATCATAGATGCCTGCAGCTTCATCACGGGCGTTCTGTTCCAGAGCCAACTGGATCTCCTGCGGGATTGGAGGAGGGGTGGGGAAGTGGTCACCTTCGGGCACGAAACCGTTCTGACCAGCTGTGTATCTATAAAATAAAGACATAGATATCACTGCTATTGTATTCCAGGGATCAATATTTTCTATCTATCTTTTGCTTTTTCCAGTCCTACTTTCCTGGACCAATGCGTCAAACACTTTATACATTCAGATGGTTTGGAAAACACATTCCGCTATATTCCGAAACGAGATTCAGCATTGTTACTATTGTACTGTCTACGTTTGGTACTGGTACATTCATAAAATTAATTGCAAAATACAGAACATCATTTTTCCTGGTACTTCTTATGATACATCATCATGTCCAAGGAGACTGGTCTATCTTATTTAGTTCCGAGTGTCCTCCAGTATCGTATAATCGACGACTTATTGGTCCTTGTTTATCGCGGTAACTTATAATTTTTTTCGGAATAAGAGGGGTAAAGTTCGACAGAATGTTTGTTACTTTACGGGGCACTTTAGCTTTGTCAATCAATATTGGCTTCTGTATCAATCTCTACAAATGCCAATCTATCAGTTTATATTATTGTAGTTCCGTGATTCGTTAAGGATCAAAGACTTCGATTGCTCTTCACTTTTTTTAGAAGATTGCTAATTCTCTGCTATTTTTTGTGCTAATTAAATACGCGTGAGCTTCTTTTCATTACATAACCACACACATGATCGATTGGTAGACGAATGTTATGAAACATGTAGTATTTTTAAATTAGTATTACATCAGAATTACCCCTCACGATACGATTTAATGTGTTAAAAACTTGACCTTTACTTATAATTAAATAGGTATCAACTAGAATACTTAGTAAAAGCTTAACATATGTTTTACGCTAGAACCGAGGTGGCGTTATCAAAATAAATGCCAGAGTGATAATAACTCCAGAAGTGCACGAAGAAAGAAATCTAAACTATTAGAATAACCTGACAATTTTTATGTAATTCCAAATTAGACTTTATCTTAACAGGGGCTCAACCAAACTACGTGCGCTACAAAGCGATTTGTTAGTGCACATCAAAATGTATAAAACTGACAATTCGATACCTCACACGTGACAAACGCATGACGTATCGAATATCTTTGTCAGTTTCATATTTTTTTTGTCGTTTCCGTCAGTGATATCACCAATGGAAATACTTTGAGTAGCACCCCCAGATATTGATTTATTGTTGTATTAGGTTTTGTTCTAAACTATAATTTCAACTGTCTTTACTAAACTTCAATGAAAATATATAAAAATGTTAATTATTACCTCACGCTGTAAACCTGTCCGTCATCACCAGTGTACGAATAACCACCTTGTGCTTCAACACCATTGGTAGCAACACCATTTTCTTCAGCAACTATGCCGTTCTCAGTTTCAAAAGCGTATGAATAAGTTTCACCGTCGTTTTCATTGGCTTGACGAAATATAGCTGCATTTCTTTCTAAGGCAGCTCGGGGACGTTCAGCGCGAGCATAACCAAGAGCATTGTCATTCTGACGACCGTTGACATTGCCAATTGCATATTCATTGCCAAATTGAGCGATAGTATCTTTAGCGATGAATCCATTGTCTTGTAAGCCATTGAAAGATGAAGGGTTGGATAGAGGTGTTTGAAGAATATCACCGGATCCGCCAGATGTCTGCGCGTAATTCGGTGGGAGATACGCTCGGTTGAGCTTGGCCGCGCTTGAGTAAGCGATGAAAGCTGCTAAGATTATCTGAAATTGAAATAAAATATTATTTACTTACATATCTATCCCTATTTACATATTAACAAAATATAGTTATTAACTCAAAATATTTATTATGATATCACGTTTATATTGTTAATGGGAACAATTATAGTTTTCACTTTTTTTAATCTTTAAAGATTGTTCTGGGTGGTTACCCAAAGTATCATTCGATTGGCGATATCGCTGATAGAATCGACAAAAAAATAAGAAAATGGTAATGACGTTTGATATTCAATTTCTTACATTTCTATCGATTCCAACGGCGATATCGCCAAGCGATACTTTGGGTTACTCCCTTGAGGTAATTTATTTAGACAAGTTAAGGGTGAGTACATTTTTATTTATTACTACTTTTATAATTAAGTCTATAAATGCTTTACCAATTTCATTGCGAATATTTTTCTCTTGACAAGCTAACACACGAATGCTGGACAGGTAAGTGATGCTATCAGAGATCTCGGTACAATATTTATAGTGATGGCCGCCCTGCATTATCGATCCACTTTAATATGGAAGATGTTCACAACCAAAAGTCGTGGTCTAGGATTGCCTAATCAATGCGTTACGGCCGTCTAATTGTTGCGAACGGTGTTATGCAAAAGTATATTCAGATAACAGATGATAAGCCATGTTCACACCAGGATAGTATTTTAGTCGAGTTGAAAGTATTAGAAAGTGCTCCATTTGCTAGATTAGTAAATCTACTTTACTAAAATGTTGCTGTTCGGACACGTTAAGTTACTAAATTACTCGCTACTCAACTAAATACTATTCTGGTATTTACAAGGCTATATAGTATAGAGTATGAGTAACTATGCAAGCTTTATAATTTTAGGGACAAGTTCCAGATGATGATGTTATGCAGAAGCGAGCAATGTTTCTATCATTATCATCATCTGATGAAGCTGTTGTGTTGATATTGGTGATCCAAAACCGAGGAACTTCGCTTTGTATTTCAGGCAATATTCGTATCATGTTACAAGTCCAGATAAAGTGAGCCTCTTCTTGTAAAATAAATAAATTCCAATGTTACGCTCTCGCATAATACCATCCTATCGTATACAAATCTGTTTCAATAAGCTTAATAACTGGATGGGCAGTAGTTGGACCATATTTCATTCTCTGCTGACCTCGCTTTAATACGTTCCAATACTTTAACTTTGGCCCTTGTTTTTAAAAGTGTCACGATCGCTTATAACTCTGCACTAATAAACCGCTCCAGATTCGCTCGGGACGATCAAATAAAATATAGATTTAAAGTACATCATGTTTTTTTATAAAATATAAGAGTTTTTTAGTTTTTTCCGGGATCAAACGCAGAGCCCGGGACAGAGCGAGCTAGCGGCGCACTGTGGGCGGTCTCTGCCCCACCTCGGGGATATAGGACTTTATTGTTGTTGTTATAAAGTTTTATTATGTAAGAGTTTTAAACTAATTACCAACATCCTTTTTCGTTAAGCGGACTTGGATTATTATAGTAAAAAGAATCTTGAAAATACAAAAAAAAATACTCCCTGCATTCTTAGCGATTTTATAAAACAAATATTTAAATACTTATTTAAAGTAATTTATATCTAAAATATTACTAATTGTTTTTAAATTACTTTTAAAAGTAAAATAGTGTAATTAGTGTGATGATACAGATTTTTCTTTTATCTTTAAAAGGTCAGAACAGATTGATATTTGTGATTACAATCTCGCTAAATTGCTAAAATGGCCTACGGGGTACACGTCGACCTCGCGCGGTATGTAGAGAATTAACGCAATTTGTTTAATAACGAAATATTTAGCTTAAAAGTATTCTTATAAGATAAGTAAAATATTTGAAATAAGCAAACAAGGAAGTGGATTTGGCGGGGAAGGGAAGAGGATTTATCCTCTTGCTTTGCATCACTTCCGTAAATTAAAAGTAGGAAACGCATCAGCAATTGTAGATGTCTATGGGTAGCGGTCGCTTCGCTATTTCAGTGAATCCAGGTGCCGCTTCCTCGTCTGTCATTTTATAATATTTAAAAAAGCAGCAAAAAATGATAAACATTACAATTGGTATACATGTAGAGAGGGTTCCGAACGGTCTGTGTACGGCAATTCGTGCATGGGACACGTTAGTTGGTGATAAAGCATGAAGCTTTTATACCGATTGCTTAAAGCAAGTCTGTGTATGTCTACCCTTATAAGGCCAAGATTATGTTGTGTAGTCATGGTTTTATAATGTATAATGCGAAGTATAATCCAAAACTATTTTTGTTGAAAGAACTTCAATAATTCAACACAGAATTTCATAAATTATTCTAGAAGCTTCTCTGTTAGAAACCATTACTGAGTTTAAATATATCATTAAAAGGTTACAGGAACTAACACACAACACACGACGCTTACGGTGAAGGAAAACATAGTGATGTCTGCACATATCGGCAAAGAAATTCAAAGATATGTGTGAAGTCACGCAAAATATTTACGCGCTAGTTGTTGTTTTGCATAAAATAGAGTCCATCATGGTTCGAACTATACTACTATAATACAGGAATATACTACAGGAATTAAATAATCAAACGACGAATATATAATAAACATAAAAGCATCCATAGTCTAAAGATATCCAGGAATTCACCAACTGCATTAACTTTAATCATTTGAAACATCTCACGCGTTCATTGTACTGCCTACACAGTATCGAACACCTCTTCATGTGCCAAATGTCACGGCCAAGTGTAATTGACATATCATTTTAAATGAAAGCAAGTGTAATTGACATATCATTTTAAAAATAAGCAGGGGCGGCTTCGTGCGGGGCTCCCGGCCTTGTAAAGAGGCCGGACTACCCGCTAAACCCCCGCGGTGTTCCTCCGTCTCCTTACCGGACCGTGGAGTCCATTATTAGTATATCCACGGCCAAGGGATGGAGGATGCCTTCACTCAACGTGGGGTTCATATGTAAAGAGAATTTATCAATACTAATATAATATAAGCAAAATAATACTAACAAAATATTATACTTTTGAAATGTATTTTTTTCAGATTTGGAAATAAAAGAAGGCTTTATTATATTACTAGCGACCCGCCCCGGCTTCGCAGGGTACAATACTGATACTAAATACAATACAGAAAAACTGTGAACATTGCATATAACAACCATAATTGACCCCGTGCGAAGCCGGGTCAGGTCGCTAGTTATATATATAACCTTTTTATGAATCACTCCATCTATTAAAAAAATCCGTATCAAAATCCGTTGCGTAGTTTTAAATATTCAAGCATATATAGGGACAAACATAAAAAAGCGTTCTTGTTTTATACTATGTAAGGATAAGGATAAGGATTAACATTCTGGCGATACTTACTAATAAGTGTCCGTCCTTCTATCCATCCAAACATTCATCTATCCATACAAAATATGACTAGCTATCACACAGGACTGTTCGCGGGTAATTAAAAAAGCTTAGCATGAAACCTACGTGTTCTTCCAGCTTTAACTGTACTATGATCCTTTGCGCCTAGTGCGAGGACACTGAACACTTCGTCTTATGTGTAACAGTTTGATAATAACTTTTTTTTAAATTCATTTTCATTTAAGCTCATCTTTACATAGTATAAAAAAAGAATGCTTTTTTTA
>QDHC01004495.1:22965-44404 GCA_013186455.1 Papilio dardanus tibullus | reverse complement strand
CCCACCTTGACCTTGCGTTCCAGCACTCTGTCCAACCGTACCCTGTCCCTGAGTCCCAGCTTGTCCTCGAGATCCAGCGCTTTGCCCGAAACTACCTTGAACTTTAATACCAGTGCTCTGCCCGAAAGCACCTTGTCCACCTTGTCCCTGCGTTCCAGCAGACTGTCCGTAGCCAACCTGACCTTGTGATCCAGCAGTTTGTCCTAAAGTACCCTGTCCACGTGAACCAGTGCTTTGGCCAAAAGCACCTTGGGCTGTTGAGGTTTGTCCAAAGGTGCCTTGTCCTTTAATGCCAGCGCTCTGCCCGAAAGAACCTTGTCCACCTTGCCCTTGCGTTCCAGCACTCTGTCCAAAGGTACCCTGTCCTTGAGAACCAGTTGTCTGTCCAAACACACCCTGTCCTTTTGATCCAGTACCCTGTCCAAAAGCACTTTGACCCTGCGAACCACTGCCGTATGTGTAACCTTGCTGATTAGACTGTGTACGTTGTCCTTGGAAACCCTGTTGCTTGAAACCTTGACCTTGAGTAGAGCCTGAAGTAATTCCAGAGTTAAGTTCGTTCGTATCCTCTTCAGGTCGATAAGCTCCTAAAAATAAATAAACAAATGTTTTATCAAATCTTTCTCTTTGTATATCTATCCATAATAATAGAAAAACGAGTATAGGTGTTTAAGGATGACAAAGAATGCATGTGCCGATTCTGTCCTAAAAAGTATCTTTTGTTTTAATGAGGCTTAGTATGATATATCTAGTAACTCTTCTTTAACAAACAGTTTAACTTTTTCTTGATCGACAACAATTATCGAGCTAAAACATACGTGTCGATGTTCGTAACATGTAATTGTAGAAAAAATACTTAGTAATCAATATGTATTTAGGTGTTAACTTAAATAATTTACCTTCTTGAGTTCCAGCTGCTGCAGCTCTAGCGTTCTCTTCAATAGACTTAAGAATTTCTTCAGGGATTGGAGGAGGAGTAGGCAAATGCTCTCCTTGAGGTTGGAAACCATTTTCGTCAGCAGTGTAAGTCACGCTAATCTTTTCACCATCGTCCGATGTGTATGAGAATGCACCCTGAGCCTTTACACCATTTGTAGCTACACCAGCTTCTTCAGCAGATATGCCGTTGGAAGTTTCAAAACTATACGCATACCTTTCACCATCGTTTTCATTCTCGTATCTTAGAATTTGGGCATTTCTTTCCCCTTCGCTCTGAGCTCGTTGGGACTGGTATGTCTGGGTAAACGAGTTTGAGCCTGGACCGCCTTGCCCGAATGTTGAAGATTGCTTAAATCCACTTTGTGCACTTTGAACTGATCCCGAACCAGAACCGAAAGTTTGTTTACTAGCAAATCCATTTTGACCCGGTCCATTTGGTGACTGACCAAATCCTGCTGTGCCGGCATTCGGGCTGAATATTTTTGATCCAGTGGGACCGGATGCTGGACCGAATCCACTTGATCCAAAGTTAGTACTAGAGGATTGTGACGTCTGACCGGCGCCGGCGCCAGTTTGTCCAAAGCCAGTTAGTTTCGGAAGTGAATCGGAGCCCAACGGTCCATTTGGTGATCCAAACGGAACGTTCAGGTCTTTGGAACTTCCGCCAGATGATGCCGCATTTAGTGGCGGCAAATAACTGCGATCCAATTTGTCGGCGCAGCCATATGCTATGACTGAAATAACTAAAAACTGAAACAAGCAAAAATGTTAATAAGTATCACTTTCTTTTTCATTAAAAATTACGAAAAACCGTAAAAAATATAAGACATTTTGGGTAATTCTTAGGAAATGACCTAATTAATTGTAAGAAGTTTTTTCTTACACTTCATGACACATTTTTTTTTATCACAACAACTCTTTATTTAGGTGGACAAATTAATTTAAAAATCCACAAATGATACACTAATGTGTTCAAATACAATGTAATAGTGAATCAGTGAACTTGAATTTCTATAAAATAATGTATTTCAAATATGTGTACGAAATGTAATTACCAGCTTCATTTCAAGCTGTAGACTGTGCAAGGGTCTAGCTGCGAATGTTGGCTGACTGAAACCGATCCTATATTTATATCAAACAAAATTCGTTCACCTCACTTCGTTACCTAAAACTGTACTCACGGTCCTAACCTTTGACTGGATGAGTGAAGATTCTCAAGTATTTCAATGTGTGCGTACATATTGCAAAATTTCCCGATCGATATCCACTTTACACTAATTACTGTATGCATCGTTTATAGTCACACTCTATTATTTTAACAAAGATATTTTTATTATAGCCTCTGTTTAAACATCATATTTTTTGTTTATCTAAAAGAAGACGATATGTGAATGTTACAAAATGGTAAGAAAACAGAAAGAATCTGTAAGAACTATAATAAAACCTAGTAAGTAATAGTGGCATTGCGTTTGTCATTGTTTCATTTGTAAACATCGATTTATGCTAATACTATTCTAATTATCCTGAAATAGGTAAATTAATAACTGAAAATATATTTTAAATAGTCTTTTGAAGGTTATTCATATGAGATTTTGTAACTTGATAGGTTTTTACGTATTAAGAAATGTTTTTTCATGACATTTAAGCCCTTTACAAAATGTTCTTATAATCAGGTAACTTCTAGTCAGGGTTAAAACATAATAAAAGCACAATTATCAACTTACCCTATAAACATTTATTGCTAATTGTTTCCAACAAAATTCTTAATAACGATTTTATATTTACAATATCATTTAAAAGTTATTTTAAGTATTTAAAGAGGATAAGGAATTTAAAAGATTCCAATTACAATTATTTTTATTTTTATTGTTTTTGTTTTTTTATATTATAAAGTGGCAAACGATCAAGCGGCCACCTGGATTCGCTGAAATAGCGAAGCGACCGCTGCCCATAGACATCTGCGATTGCAGATGCGTTGCCTACCCTTAATCTGCGGAGGAGGACACGCAGAGCACGAGGATAATTCCTCTTTCTATACGTCCCCTCCCCCGACATATCCACTTCCCCTTCCGTCATTTCCTTATAAGAAAAGGATAGGAAGGATAAGTGGACTGAAATAAGCTGCGGCACCACACTCATCAGACGAAACAAGGAATAGCTACCATTTCACGCCTGTGTTATATGTGGTCGGGGTATTTCACCGGGAGAGCCGGCTCTACCACTGTCAAACGATGTGTCTACATATCGTAAGAATCAAAAAATTGTCAGAAGCTCAGACCAGACCCTGTTTAAGTGTTAATCAACCACGCTGGTCCACTGTCATATAATGGCATTGATCTACGTGTAGTATAAATCCTTTATGTCACCCTAGTAGCCAACGATATTCATTTATTATAGTAATAGAATTGAATCTAGATGGCGCTCTTAATAGAGTTATGTTATGATTGAAAAAGTTGTGAAGGGTCGTTGCATATTGCAATATTGCGAGATATCGTGTACCGGTTGACCCGAGACGCCTCATCTGTCAGTACTGACCAAACTACGTCACGTTCAGATAAAAAATAATCTAAAACAAATATAGCAAATTACGATTAACTTAAGTGTTTATATGATCACGTTTTTTTATATAATTATTATAGACTACTAGCGACCCGCCCCGGCTACGCACGGGTGCAATGCTGATACTAAATACACTACAGAAAAAACTGTGAACGTTGTATATAACATAATAATAATAATTGCACCCGTGCAAAACCGGGGCGGGTCGCTAGTTATACATATAAACCTTCCTTATGAATCACTCTATCTATTAAAAAAAATCGCATCAAAATCCAAAAATCCAAAAGCAAAAAAGTTTTAAAGATTAAAGTATTTATAGGGACAAACATAAATATCGTTATTGTTTTATATAATAGTGTAGATGTAGATAATCTTTACTACCAACATTGAGAGAAGGACGTGTTGAAGGAAATCCTGGTATTTAAAATGCTATGAAACGATAACGGTTAAGAGAAGAGATTATTTGTATTGAATGAATCATAAATGTATGACACACTATGATGTCAGATGCATCTAACCAAAGCTAGCAAACAGCAATAAACTATTTTGAATATTAAATTCATAATCAATCAATTCATATCAGCGTTGAAGAAAATTTTAACGTAGTGTTTATTTAAAGGTAAACCGAAGATTAACCTTTATTTAATACTATCGGTTGCTCGCGACTTCGTCCGCGTGGAATTAAATAAATAGCCTACGTTACTCGGGGATATTGTAGCTTTCTAATGGTGAAAGAATTTTTGAAATCGGCCCAGCAGTTCTTGAGTTATTTCAATACATACAAAAATACAAAGTTTCTCTCTTTATAGTATTAGTACAGAAATGGCACAGAAAAAGTTGACGTTAATGCTTTGACATATAATAATGAAAGTAGTTTGACGGGAGAGGACGCATAGGAAGAGGAATTATCTTGCTGTGCGTTTCCTCCTTCGTAGATTAAGGGTAGGGGTAGGTAACATCTGCAATTACAGATGTATATGGGTAGTAGTCGCTTGCTCGTTTGCCACTTCATAATATACAAAAACTAATTAACAATAGTTAATAAAAATATAGAGTATGAGAAGTTCTCTACATAACTGCATATCCTAATAGATCAAGATAAAGTTAAGTTTCGTTACTTCTACTTTGTTTACTTTATTGCGTATTCATTGTAACAAAATATTGCATTATTTAAGATCTACAATTTTACTAAAGTTCAATACCTATTCCGTTCCATCTAATTGGGCCTTCGATCTGATCTCAGATAATCATGTCTTCTTTAAATAATGTTATGCCTTTTGTACAACAAATCGTTCGAAAGACCTAGAACTAATTTCTAGATTTATCAATTTAATTGATGACTTATGTTTATGAAATGACAGAACTATTCATCAAGATACTAATTGTTATAAATGCAGTCGTGGAAAGAGATAAGGATACTTTGAATCATTAAAAGAACAACGATATGATGATGATTAGGAGTCACAGAAGAGCATGCACATACCTAAAGGAAACTACGTGCTAACCAACCCGCTTGATGAACCTGAATGAGATGTGAGTAGTATTTGATGTACGAAATATATCGAAATTAAAATTGACCAAAGTCAAAAATACTTCATAAATAATAAATCGTGAACTCTGTACAATTTCGTATACTTTATGATCGAGCAAACTTTGATAAGTTTGTATTCAAATCGATTTTCTTGTTAACAATCTATAAATCTAATACAGAGAACATCGTGATTTCATATTTTTCAATCCCTTGAGAGACATTTAGTATTTGTAATCTTCACGGTTCATCTGCTTTATGGCATGAGAAATTATTTTAAAATATCACTTTGTTAACGTTTACTTACCTTTAGATTTATAGTTCACCCGGGACTTCGTCTGCGAGGGTTAAAACAAAACTTAATAAGTAGTTTTTGGTCTTCCACACTATGTTCTACATGTGTGCAAAATTTTATTGGGATCCGTTAAGTTTTGGAGATAATTTCATACAAATATCCATCGGACAAACATATCTGGCGAGAGCCAGGAGCTACTGGTATAAAATAATAGGTGTTACTATTTCTAAGTGGACGAAGTAAAAGCAGATCGTTAATAATCTTTACTGGCTTCTATGTGGTAAGGATATTGCAGTAAGCGCTCATTATGAATGTCACATCTGTCACTGTCGAGCTTTTAAGCTTTTTTATAAAAACGTATTCCTCAAGCTTGCTACAAACGTCCAGTTTTAACTGTACAGTTCGTCGATAGCCAGCTTAAAGTTAACAAATGACAGCATAATATGTGAATCTTTTAAAAATGCTATAATTATATTAGTACTTACTCATTTATATTTTTAAACTTGTTAACTAAAAACTTACTGAAAGTTGCAATTTGAGGAGCACATTTTACCACTGTACGTAAACGAATGAACCCTAAAACTATAAAACAATTCGATGAGTTACGGCTGTTAAAGAAAAAAAACTCTATATTGCAGTTCAATGACCTTTAAATTATAGATTCCTTCATCGTAAGGGTCATGATGTATGGATGATCCGCCCACACAATTGTGAACTTCAAATCTAGTTGCGTGAAGATCGTATCAACAAAATATTTTTTTAATACATGTTATTAAAATGCAGTACATTGCGTTTGAATATAATAAAATCTGTCGAACCTGAATAAGGGACCACGATATTAGTCTCGCTTATAGAGGTTTCTCTCAATCCGAGTTTCTCGCATATCAAGGTAGCTCGGTACCAGGGAATGACTCTCCCTTATTGAGGTTTCTGTCTAATCCGAGTTTCTCGCTTATGGAGGTAGCCCGCCGCTACCAGAGAATGGTTCCCGCTTAAAGAGGTGTCTCGTTTAACCAAGTTTGACTGTATAGCTGTTCCATAGAAGTATGCGTTTTAATAAGAATGTGCGTCAGTGATCTAAAAATACAGACTTCAAAAAAGATTTTCATATTAAGTAAATATTTTTTTTAAACTATTTACTGAGTCTATCTATTTTTATTAATACCAGTGCAGTGAGGTCACAATTTAAATATAATTGTTAAGTATTTTTATTTTTTTTATGAACAATTAGTGGAATAAAGTGGAATTTTAACACATTTTATCCATTTTTGCTTTTAAAATTAATTGTTATATTTAAAACATATGTTTATAAACTGCAAAGTTTCCGTATAAGATAATTTGATATCAAATATTTTGTTTAATTTTTTTGCGAGGTTATATTAAAGAAAGTACACATAGCAATAAAACTATATAATAACATTGCTTATATTTTAATTCCAGTTGATTCTATATTTAAAATTCTTTAAAAATAACCGACTATTCTGTTCAGTGAATATCGTAACTCTTTAGTGGCATAATGGTCATAAGACCTTTGCCTTTTCTTAGTAAAATAGATAGGTGGAAAAAGAGTAGAGAATCTTGCGAGAAGTCGAATTACACCGATATAGTCACTTCAAGATAATTAAGTTAATTGTAAATATGTATAAAGTTAAGAAAAAGTTAACGTTTAAGAAGATAATGTATTAAAGTACAAGTCACTAAAGAATAAATGTATATAAACTGCCGTGCTGCCGTATCAATTTGTACAATATAACAAATCTTACAAATTAACCGACTCACCAAACCTAGAACACTCGAGGGTTGCCACCTAGGGGGTTTTAGTGAGTCAAATCTCACATAATCCCGTCTTTTCCCAGAAGACAGGGTATCTTTTAAAGATTTCCCCCACGTAAATAAAAAAAGCCACATCTGAAAGTTATTCTACCAAAAGTTAAGGGAATCTTGTTAACAAAATACAACACATTAATCCCCCACACGAGTACTTTTTTAACGCGCGCTAAAAAAGCGTTGCGGTCGAACAAATGCATTTACATCTATCACATGGCGGCGCTCTTAAGCCTTGTATAGTAACCAGGATAGTATTTTAGTCGAGTAGCAAGTAGCAAGTATCCGAACAAAGGATTTACAAACCTACTCTACTAAAATATTACTGTTCGGACACTTTTAGCTACTAAATTACTCTCCTAGTGCGTAGGTTTAGGCTTAAACGAGTCCGGACAGTAGTAAATCCTTTGTTCAGATAAATGCTACTTGCTACTCGACTAAAATACTATCCTAGTCAGCGTCAGTCAGTCCATTTTATAGCGTATGAACGAAGGCGTCAAAAAAGCGCAAACGACGACGTTAAAAAACGTCCGTGTAAATGAAGGCTTACATTGTTATATGAGTATTTTGTTAGAAGCCGTAGATTTATTTGTTGCTCCCACTCGGTCGCCTTTTGTTTACTATAATTAACAGAGGTCTAGCAAAGCTGTAAAGTTTCGTTCTATTGTATGTCATTTCACAATACATATTATGTTTAGTTAAACTGTATTCATTCATATTTCGATGTCAAGAATCTGAGTGCATCGTGTTAGTTATGAAATTGTTATTTAGTGGAATATTTCGCGTTTACTGTACAAAGTACGCAAAAGGACTACATGTAAAGCTACAATAAACCATTCTGCATGCATCTGCAATTGCTGATGTCTATGGGCAGCGGTCGCTTCGCTATTTCAGCGAATCCAGGTGGCCGCTTGCTCGTTGGCCACTTTATATTATAAAGAGAGAAACTTAGTATTTTTGTATTTTTGTTTATATTGAAATAACTCAAGAACTAATGGACCGATTATAAAAATTCTTTCACCATTAGAAAGCTACTTTATCCCCGAGTAGCATAGGCTATATTATTTAATTCCACGCGGACGAAGTCGCGCATAACAGCCAGTAATATATAAAAATATTACGCTGCAAATTCTGTTCCGATTTACGTGATTGTTCTTTGGTTTGATGCATATTGGAAGCCATTTGGTCCCATTTATATTTAAAAAAACTACCCATTAGTTTTTGAGTTACATCTAATGTGAAAAACACGACTTTTTTGATTTCTTGTATGAAATTCGTTTGAGTTTGCTGTGTTGTAATATGTAATCTTCGGGATGTACTAAATTACAGTTTGATTCAAAAATTATGTATGATAGATTGCGTGTGAAATATGAAATGGTCAAATTATAGACATAAATAAGCTTAACAAAAAAGATTTTGCCACTTATATTGTCGATTTATATTGTAATTATATTATTAGAGTAAATTACTCTACTCATAGCTTAGAAAAACTTTTATTACACGTCTTTGGTAAATATTGAGTAAGTTTTTACTCCCTATACGTGTGAATCTTATCATTTGAACGAAAATCTTTATGATGTAAACTCTGCAACAGATTTTTATAAAATAAGCCAAACGTTGTTTAACTATTCAACATAGTATAGTATATACCATATTTTTTTTGTAAGTACTAAAATAATTTCATCTATACTAATATAAAAAAGAGAGAAACTTTGTATTTTTGTTTATATTGTAATAACTCAAAAACTACTGGGCCGATTTCAAAAATTCTTTCACCGTTAGAAAGTCACGTTATCCCCGAGTATCATAGGCATAGGAGTAACATTTTATATATTTCCGCGCGGACGAACTCGCACACAACAGCTAGTTACTGATAAAGTTATTTGGCCTTAACACACATAGGATCCCATCGGTCTCGCCTATTCAATCATAGAGCGTTCATTACAAAAACTGTTCATAATAAACGGTTTAGTAAACCATAACTGTTAATTCAACAACCAATAATACTGTAATGAACTCTATTGAGTTAATCTTTTAAAGAAATAAATGTGCTAAATTATAGTTGTGTTGATTTTTAAAGCGATCTAAAATGAAAAGTGTGGTTAGCATTCAAAATAATAAAACGTTTTCATGTTTAAAAATAATTTAATAAAAATATTTTACAACGTTAAAATAGTTATCACTTTCTTATTATATGTTGTTATAACGTACGAACTAAAAATACTTGTTCCTATACAAGAGAGGTTTATTTTAGTAATGGTAACCAGAAGCTTCGTCGAAACTGGGTGGTCTTCGGGGACCACCAAATATCTCTCCCACTCCTGACTGACTAGTGGTATGTAAGGTCTGTGGTCCTAAGCCAATTGATGGGTTAAAAGAATTTTCAATTCCTCCCGGTTTTCGGTTATCTTGATGACCGAATTGTGCTGAAATTCCTGTGTTAATTTGATCTTGAGATTGATTTGGTTTACGGAAATCTTTGACATCTTGCCCAGAAGTTCTCGGTCCTTGACAACAAGGTCTAATTCTAGTTGAGAAATCTAAAGGACCTTTGTAGCTTGTTGGTTGATTTTCTACGAAAGCGCCTGTTGTAAATTTTGTAGTTTCGATTGTTGGTTTAATGTCAATTGCCTGTAAATTATTTGTAGGCTGTCTGTTGGTGTTAATTGCTTGGTTGAATGGAGAGGTTGGAATATCCTGTTGGTATTTGTTTTGATTGAATTGTCCTTGTACGTTAGATTGTTGTTGTGGTCTTAATCCTGTTAGTTGATTGTTTTGACCACGATTGTTGGTTTGAATTTCTTGTGCATTTTGTACTGTGGATTGAGTTGATGAGGTTGGTCGTAACTTTTGACCGAATTGTGAAAAGTTATTAGTAGTTGTGGACGAATCTTCATCAGACTCAGTAGCGGTCGGAAGAGATTGTTCAGGTTTGTTATATTCATATATTTCACCATTGTACTGTTGGCTCGAAGTCAATTGTGGAACATTGTTACCGACTGATTGAACTTGTTGAGGAGTTTGTTGTACTTGACTACCGCTGAGAGTTGTCTGATCTCTATTAAATGATTGAGATAACATTGTTTCTTTTTGAATAGATGTATTAATTTGGAAATTTTGAGGCAGACTTTGATCTCCGTTTTCAGATTGTTGGATATTTGAAGAACTTGTAAATTTGTTGGATGTGGATGGAAAAGGTGATACAGATGCTTGAGTTATTCCTGAATATTGTTCTGGGAATCCATCCATTTTAGTTGGGCTTGTTGGTGGTATCGCATGAGTTAGTACTGGAGGTTGGGGATATTTGGTCGATGGCCTGAATCTATCATTAAAAGAAGCAGAAGGGAAGGATTGGGGTGTATTTGAATATTTATTATACATTGAACTTGCTACTGTGGGTGCTACAGTAGGTGGCCTGGGATATTTAGTCCCCGCACCATTGTTGTACCCAGTATTAAAAGGACGACTTCCAGATGTAAACGTTGGTATCATCACTCTATTGGCATTGAATGGTTTCGAAGGTTGATTATAATAATAGGAATGATCTGGTCCTTGTAATTGGGGGTTACCGCTCAAATTAATGTTTGAATTTGTCTGCTGATCAGATGCTTGTGATAAAATGTTAGTTTGTTTTATTTCGTTCTTGTTAACGTTTTGATTTGATGAACCAAAAGCAATTTGTGGAATATTATTTGATTGAGAATTAGGACTAGTCACAGCCGAGAAAGTTGCTTGTGTTGGAGTTAATGGCACATTAGCGGGATTGAATTTGTTATTGGAATTTGGGGAATCTTCAAAAGGTGTGGTTAATTCTGCACTTGGTTGTAATGTTGATGGTATATTATTAAAATTGTTATATGAGGCTTGTATTCCGGATTGAATGTTATCATTTTTATTCAGGTCTGAATTTTGACTATGAATAAATTGACTCTGTGAAGGCTGGCTATTAGAGTTTTGAGTAAATTGGTTGAATTGATTCATAGGAAAAGACTGGGGACGCGATTGTCCGATATTTATAGGTTTGTTCACATTACTATTTGAGCTGTGTGATCCAAAAGTAAAACTTTCAGGTCTACCTTGAGCTGTATTTTGTGAATTAAAAGACACGGATTGCCGATTGTTAGAATTAAAATTGTTAGTTGGTGGTAAATATGATTGCGTAATACCAAATCTATTATTTGTTCCTTGGTGTAATTGCGTTTGTCCGAAGTTTATCGGTCTTGAATAATCATCATTGTCAGAAATAGATTCTTGATTTTGAGAATCTTTCTGATTCGTGACAGATGTACTAAAATCATTTAGTACTTGACCGTTATTATTATTTTCAAATGGTGCTCCAGATAAAGGTTGTTGTCCTAACGCAGTTACAATAGTCGGTTTAGCTTGTAGGTTATTTTGGAATGTTGCGAATCCATTATTTCTGATGTCATCATTTTGTGTTTGAGATTGCTGAGGGCCATTCAAATTCTCGAATACACGAGTATTTTGATTGATGAATGTTCCGCTTACGTGTGCATCCGATTCAGGTACACCGAAAGCGAACTGTCCACTATTATATCCCTGTCCCTCATTGTTGCTGTCACTTTTTGTTCGATCATCTTCAGCATTGTATTTCTCAGCGTCGTAAGAGCCTGTAAATGAAAAGGAAAGTTAGAGTCATTTGTCAAAGCTTTTAACTGAATAACAGGCGACAAAGCATCTATCAAATGATACAATTGGGATATTATGTGACGACGATTTTTTAGAAATAAACGCAAATGTAATAATGTTGAGCGTCGGTGGCTCAGGGGTTTAGGTCTTGACTTGTAATCTGCAGGTCCTGACTTCGAATCCTGCCATGTACTAATGTATTTTTCGATGTTCAAATTTTGTATGTACATATTTACCCGTCGCTCTTACGGTGAAGGAAAACATCGTGATGCAACATGCACATATTGGCGAAGAAATTCAAAGATATGTGTGAAGTTGACCAGCACTGGGACAACGTGGTTGACTATGGCCTCGTCACCGGGGACGAATAGCTGGTGATGATGATGTAATAATGATCCTTAGTTTTTAACAAGATTGTATGTAAATCTCTACATGTTTGTCACAAGCTTGAGCTAGTATTAATTATTGGTTGTCGATTTATTGATTTACGATACATGTTAGATCTTGTTTAAAATTTCAATTAATATTTAGCGCCGTTGTATACCATAGTAAAGGTTGACCTACTCACTATTTACGATGTTAAGTACAAGTCTGTTAACAAAATGCTAATTCATGTTTATTACTTTTGTAGTATAAATCATCACTGAATAATATACGTTTAATAGTCAAGTACTTTGAAGGCGAATTTTGCTATTTATGTTTTTAGTATTTATTTACGTTACCGTATTCTTCTCAAAATGCATAAAATTATTTTAGTACTAACTTCTTAAATACGCCTGTTTTATAACAACTTAGATTTGAAGTCGTAAAACAATTTAGTAGAGTTCAATGACTTAGCTTTTAACTGGTTTTCTCTCACTCTGTATAACATAAGAGCAATTTAAATATGTTTTTTTGTATTTTTACATTTATAAGCTGTGGTTTAATTTTTTGATGATTCCGTTGGATATTTAAATACTTCTGACCCAATTCTGTTTTAATTTTTAAACCATGTGGTTTCATACTAAACTACTAACGTATTAAAGTGGTTGTCTCAATGAATAAAATGTCGAGGCTAAATTAAAAAGAATGAAGCAAAAGTAACAACAATAATACGAACGCTTTGTGTTAATTTTATTTTTGTAAGGAACACACGGACATGCGTTCCCGGATGCAAAAATATTGAGTAGGTTTTACTACTTTGTATCTTTACTTGCTTGTTTATGGCCTTTTTTCTTATGATTCATACGTCGAAATATGCTAAAATCGACTCCAATTCATATACGTAGTCAATTACTCTGAGATTAATGCATTCAAATTTCAAATAAACCGTTATTCAAAATTTGCTAAATGTATGTTTATGAATACAATCACTTCACTTTTAACTATCGAAGAAACAATTTAATAGTTTATTTTATTAATATTACTATAAATTTCGTCAAAAGTGATCAATATCTCTGGGTTTATTTAGTAATAGTTTTGATTAATAAAAAATAATTAACTTTACAAGAAGCATTATTTTTAACGATACTTTTAATAGTTACAATAGAGCAATAACCACAATAAATATTTGAACACAAACCCCCTTATTCCGAAAAAATGTATAAAATACTGCGACAAACGAGGACCAATATATCGTCGATGTTACGATACTGGAGGACACTCGGAACTAAATAAGATAGACCAGGGTCTCATTGACCCAAAATATGTATTAGAAGAAGTACCAGGAAATAGAATGTTCTATATTTTGAAATAAATGTTATGAATGTACCAAATGTAGAAAGTACAACAGTAATAACGCTGATTCTCGATTCGGAATAAAGTGTAATGGTTTTAAAATAATAAATGGAATATGAAATAGAACGCAAAGAGCAGGAGTTAATAGATTTTGGTACCTATTTACTGGATGAGATTGAGAGTAGAAGTAAAGAAGTACTCACCATCATCCACAATCCCTCCAGCAGCTTCCTTAGCATTTTGCTCCAAAGACTTGAGAATCTCTGCAGGTATAGGATGAGGTGTTGGCAGATGATCTCCACTCGGTTGATATCCACCTTCTCCGGCCGTATACGTCACCTTATACACTTTACCATCATCTCCAGTATACGAATAACCACCAGCCGCTTCAATACCATTGACAGAGACTCCGTTCTCCTCAGCTGTTATACCGTTATCAGTTTCAAAAGCATAATTATATGCTTGAGGACTAACGTTACTTTCAAAGCGAACTATATTAGATACCTTATCAAATTCAGCTTGTGGTCTCGCAGTATTAAGCCCGAAGTTGATTCCTTGTTGGAAATTTTGTAGAGTTTGTGATTCGATTTGATCTCTTTGTATATTTTGTGGATTATTGAATCCTTGTTTGTTAGTTTTAAATGCTGCACCTCCTACTTTGGAGTTTGTTGATCCATAGGACATTCTATCAGCTCCAAGGCCTGTTTCACCAGCATCAGAGGCTCTGGTGCCTGGAGCCGCTGCATCTACGACTACTCCATCATAGTCGTTGTCGAAAGCTCCTTTCGGTAATCCAGTTTGTCCGGGGTTGAAGAGATCTCTCACAAGAGGTGTTTGTATGTCCCCAGCGCTACCGCCGGCAGTTTTAGCAGATTCCGGTGGAAGGTACGTGCGGTCCAGTTTCGCCGCACCGCATACCGCTATTAAAGCGGCTAATAACACCTGGAAATTAATATATGGATTATTAAATAATTGTTTTAATGATTAATTAAATATCAGGGTTTTAGCAACTGATTAATCATGTATGGAAAAAATAATCTAATCCAGAACTGAGGGTTATTTCTAAGCATTATCTAATTTGTGTAACAAACACTAGGAGAGTTGCTTTATCTCGTTACATAACTATTCCCAAAGACCACTGATAATGGCAACATTAATCACTAGTTCCGCTTTAAAGTTGAATAGAGTTACCAATTTCATTGTGTCCGTGTAGACCACTTGCCCGTATGGTTCTACAATGTGGGGTCAACCCGTACTGTGCTTTTGTGAACCAACTTTTGCTTTTTATACCAACTCTAAAGTCGTCTAAAAAACGTGCTCAGCTTTTTTCACAAACTTTTCACTGCGGTCGTATAACTTTTTTACACGTTAACACTTACTCTACCATCCTGTGCGTTTGTAGAGCTTTTAGTTTTGCGTTCATTTTGCTGGCCGCAATGGTAAGTTTGTCGAGATGAACGCATGGATTCCAAGTTCAAGTGGCAGCGAATATGCGATTTATAAATGTTATAATTGGAAAAGAATTAGTTACTGTAATCAGCTTAGGTTATCGTGAGGTTAAAATGTAAACTGTATAAATTAATTTATTAAAGAAATTATTGTTAATTGCAGTTTGCAGCTTCATAGTTTATTTGCTGTCATTCATAGCTATGGCATTCTTTTTGTACCAATTGTGTTTGTGAAATTGTTAATATGTCTATATTTCTGATATCTCCAAATTATTTAAACTAGCGCTTAACCACAATTCCACCTGGATTAAATGGCGATATGATGGAAATAATTTTGATTGAAGTCTGATTAATATCTACTCGTGTTTAATTTTCATAGACCAATCCGCACTGGACCAGCGTGGTTGACAATAGCCTAGTCGCCCCTTAAGTTAGGCTCCGTACCCCTCGGTGGGGACATATAGTGAGCTGGTAATGGTAAAGGTTCGCCATCGTCTTTCCGAGAGTCTGCAAACTTAATATCTATACTACTATTAAATAAAATAAAAATAAAATAAAAATGTTTTTATTTCAGCATAATCATTACATGAAATTGCAGGGGCTTCCCAAAAAGTAGTCGCCAGACACTTGTGTCGGGAATGCCTCGCTCTTCCTGTGTACGTTACTGATTTACTATTATAAAGAGATAAACTTTGCATTATGTATGCATTAAAATAACTGAAGAACTACTGGGCCGATTTCAAAAAGTCTCTTACCATTACAAAGCTACATTATCCCCGAGTAACACAGGCTACATTTTTTTTACGAAGTTCCGAACAACAGCTAGTATATGATAAAATTATACAATTAATAGCGGATAACCATTGCATAATTTCTGACATCAGTTCTGATTTGATGATTCAATTGTTGCGTATAAATGTCGTACCAGCTCATTTGAATTTGCACTTAATAATTAAACTGTATTCTGTCATCTATAAAGGTTTGTAGATCATATTAATAATGCTCTTTACGTTTATGTTAATAAGGAATCTTTCAAATATTCGTCATAGTAATGAGTCAAAGATGTATTTAATTATGGCAGAGTTGACGTATCTAATAGAAGGGTGAAATTTGCTACATCGTTGTTTCGTGAACATGTACAAAAACATATTGTTATATGTTTCTTTAAAGACTAGCGGAATCGTCGTCTATGGACCGAACCCACGTTGCACGGTGCTGTTTTCGAGGAGCACCTACGGGCGCAGCGCTCTTTTGAGGGCGCTTGATGGTAATCTCCTGAGGCGGGCAGTGGGCGTTGCGGAAGTTACTACCGTGCCCGCGGCGTCCACAATATGGTCAAGAGGGAACAAGGTGTTTTAGTGTGGTATGCCCTCTTGTCTCTTCCCGCTAGGGGAATAGACTATAAGAGGAAGATCCCCACATACCTAAATGTGCTCCCCCAGTATGCTAGGATCCAATGCAAGATTTCACCTTGTAAGAAAAAAAGGGTCTATATCCCGGGCGGCAGGTTCAGGGGCGGCATAATTCATATTTTACCGACTAATCCACAATTTCTTATTCACCTAACATCACCATAGATTAAACAATGGTACAACACACATCATCTGAAATTATAAAGGAAAACATAAATAAAAGTAGGTAAGGGCGGCATTTTTAATATTTCGCTCCCCTCCCCTCAGAATTGTAGATTATATACTCCCATAATCCGAAAAAAATGTATAAAGTACTGCGATAAACGAGGACCAATAAGTCATCGATTATACGATACTGGAGGACACTCGGAATTAAATAAGACAGGCCAGGCGTCTCATTGGACCAAATTATGTATTACTAGCGACCCGCCCCGGCTTCGCACGGGTGCAAAACTTATACTAAATACACTACAGAAAAACTGTGAACATTTCTGTTCTGTATTTTGGAATAAGTTTTATGAATGTACCAGTACCAAACGTAGAAAGTACAACAGTAATAACGCTGATTCTAGTTTCGGAATAAAGTGGTTAGAGCTTAAGTCTAGTATGGAAAAGGGTTTTTATCTTTGTTTTGTGAATTAAAATGACATGCATTTCGTGACTATTTGATGCTAACGAAGTCTTTAAGATTATGTGAATTGTTTGCGCTCTTGTATTCATTAACATAATACATAAAATGATGGGTTTTACCTTTAGTATGAACTCAAATAAGTCTAGTTTGGTTATTTCAAATAAAATACTATTCGTATTTCTTTCGTATCGCTGAATCGATGAGGCTGAAAAAGACATAAAGGAGCTCCACGTCCGCGATTGGGTCGGGATGGCGCGGGATCGCCAAGTTTGGAGAGCTTTCTTGTCGGAGGCCAAGGTCCACTTCGGGTCATCGTGTCACCCTAGTTCGTTTTTTTTTCGTATTTCTTTAGTAGGTTTTACTTATTCCTTTAAATAAATTACCTTTTAACTTCATTAGACCGAGTTCTTGACATATACAGAGATTTTGCTTTGGCGTAAGGTCGCTTTTTGTGTGACATCGGTCTAATGAAGCCCTAGATTTAAAATGATTAATCGGCCATAAGTTAGTCTAAACAAAGGCGATAAAGTCTTAATGTAGCCAAAGTGTATGCAAGTGTATAAAAAGTGTGACAATTGCGCCAGTAAATTGCCTATACGCCGTCATCACTTCTTACTTATTAATGTAATAGATATGCCATTAAATATAAACTTTTGCGTTACTAAAATGTAATTGTATTCATAAATACTACACTTATGGAAACTGGGGGATTACCCAAAGTTTCTTTCGATTAGCGATAACCTTGATGGAATCGATAAAATATATAAAACCGACAATGACGTTTGAAAAATCATGTGCTTGTCACGTGTGAGATATCGAACATGATTGCCAGTTCCATACATTTTTGATGTTCGTTATAGAATCGCTTTGTAGAAGTACTTTGAGTGACCCTAAGGTCGAACGTATAGGTACTTTAAGGTTCGTGTAATGATATTTTAATAAAGACATTTGTCACAATAAACACGAAGACTACACAAACACTTTTAAATTCAAGCTTAAGCAGGCGCCGGTTCCATGATGCAGTTATTTACAAACTAGGGACCCGCCCCGGCTTCGCACGGGTGCAAAACTGATACTAAAAACACCACAGAAAAACTGTGAACATTGTATATAACAGTCATACTAACAATAATTGAACCTGTGCGAAGCCGGATCGGGTCACTAGCTATATATATAACCATTTCTTATGAATCACTCTGTCTATTAAAAAAAACCGCATCAAAATCCGTTGCGTAGTTTTAAAAATTCAAGCATAAATACAAACATAAAAAAGCGTTATTGTTTTATACTATGTAACGATAAGGACAAGGCGTCCCTTTTACTGACAGCGGTTGCATCAGACGTTTAACATCGAGTTTGCAGTTCAGGTATGATTTTACAAAACACGGCAGACGGCAAACTGCAAGCGGTAAGGGCATTTGTTGGAACACTAGGCATTATTTTGCTCTACTTTTACGATACAAAGAGATTCGATAGAGAACATCAAAAATGTAACTGACAATGACGTTTGATATCTCACACGTGACAAGCGCATGACTTATCCAATGTTGTCAGTTCGATACATTTTTGTCGATTATCGAGTGATATCGCAAATCGAAAGTTACTTTGGGTTAACGGATAAAAGACTGCTGCCGAACGGCAATCGGCAACTTAAATATGTCCCGCTTTCTGAGAAATAGTATATTTTACTACTAATTATGTTAATCATAGAACTTGTCGTAAATTGTGTATAGCTCGTCACGAACAATACGCAAACACTTTTATCGCATTATTCCGAAACGAGAATCGGCGTTATTACTGTTGTACTTTCTACGTTTGGTACTGGTATATTCATAGAATTTATTTCAAAATACAGAACATCCTTGTTCCTGGTACTTATTATGATACATAATTTAGTCCAATGGGATCCCTGATCTATCTTATTTAGTTCCGAGTGTCCTCCAGTATTGTTTAATCGGCGAGTTATTGGTCCTCGCTTATAGCAGTACTTTATACATTTTTTCGGAATAACGGGGTATAAGTTAACGAGGTACTGCGTTGTCCTGCATGCAATGCGGATTGCCACATTATTGTTTTTTACCTCTAAACGGATTTCCTCGACTTGTTATCCTTCAACATTTCTTTAATAAAACGTTTCGTTTGAGAACTAAGGGCTACGTCATTCTAAAGGAGGGCTATCCAAAGTACTTTTCGATTGGCGATATCTCTGATGGAATCGATAAAAATGTATGAAAATGATATTGACGTTCGATATCTCCCACTTGACAATCACATGATTTTATCGAAGTCAGTTTCATACATTTTTGTCAATTCCAACAGCGATATCGCCGATAGAAAAGGACTTTGGGTAGCCCTAAAGGTCCATACATTTTTGACGTTCGTTATCGCTTCGTAGCGAATGTACTTTGTACTCAGTATTCATAAACGTGTCAGTATACGTGAATGCTAAGTGAATTAATAATATTCAAACATGATTTAGTATTCATGCATCTTGTTTATAACACCGCTAACATTTCATCATCGTTGTTCAACTGTCAGGTCGGATGCATCGCTAACTTAATTCGCGAGCAAGCACCTATACAGGAGGGACAGTTGGTTCCCCCTCCCTAATCTGATTACAGGATTACCCGAAGCACATGCGCTATAAAGGTATTCGATAATGAACATCAAAAATATATGTAATTGACAATAACGTTTGATCTCTCACACGTGACAAGCTCATGGCTTATCGAATGTCATTGTTTTATACATTGTTGTCGATTCCATGAGCGATATCGCCAATCGAAAGATACATTGGGTAACCCTCCAGTATAGTGATTGTACACAGTTGACATGGTTGTTTCAAAGATTATACTCCCTTAAACCAAACGTCTGGATTACTAACGTATTGTTCGTAAGAAACGGAATTATCAAACAGCTACATCGTGATAAGAATCCCGTTTCATACGAACTATATGTTCAAAATCTATGTCTATACTAATATTATAAAGAGAGCAACTTTGTATTTTTGTTTGGATTGAAATAACTCAAGAACTACTGAGCCGATTTTAAAAATTCTTTCACCATTAGAAAGCTACATTATCCCCAAGTAACATAGGTTATATTATTTAATACCACACGGACGAAGTCGCGCACAACAGCTCGTATTTTCATAAAGGCGTTTGAAGATGGAAATGATTAGTAGGCATCGTAATATTGGTATGTATGTATATGTTCCATTCAATTACTATGTATATCTATTAGTTAAAATGTCAAAACATAAATTAAATAACATATAATTAAGTGTACTCTATTATTGTTATAGTTGTGCTAAATACTACAATTAAAATTTGTAATCATTAACAGAAATCATTTGTTATATTTTGAAACGCGGCGCTAATTACTAAAACATAAAGCAAAGTAATATTAATTTAAATTAAATGTTCTACTAATGATAACTAAATTGTTTTTAACAGTGGTAGAGCCCGCTTTAACATCTTTGCACGTATTGTCCGGCTCGCCCGGTGAAATACCACGACCACAAAGAAGATAGGGCGTCAAATGGAAGCTATTCCGTGGTTCGTCTGATGAGTGTGGTGCCTGAGGCCCAATTTTAGTCCTCTTTCCCTTCCTATTATTTCCTTATAAGGAATAGATGGGATGGGGAGGTGGATATGGCAGGGGAGGTGACGTATAGGAGGAGGTGATTTCTTCTTGCTCGGCAACGCATCTGCAATTGCAGAGATCTTTGGGCAGGGGTCGTCGTGGATTTTTCAGCAAAACCTGGTGGCCACTTGCTCTGTTGCCACTATGTTTTATAAAAAAAAATGTCTTCTTTAAGTTTATTAAGGTTTTAATTACACTTCCATTAATTAATTGACCTATACTTTTAAGACACTTTACATTATTATTTTAATAATTACTGAAAAAAAGTCACAAATAAATTTATACAATTAAGTGATAAATGGCAAAAACAATTTTATGTGTTTTACACAAGCTTATGAAAAAAACTACAGCGCGGGCTTACGTGAGCTTAATTTTTTAACCTTTTCTTTAAGTAAAAGAGGTAGTATTTAAATATGAATTAACACGTTATCCTTTTAGTGTACTCAGGACATTTTTTAAAGGTCGGCATAAAAAAAGATTATTGACAAATAACATAATCTATACAAAGATTACCTCCGTAGATTAAGGGTAGGCAACGCATCTGCAATTGCAGATGTCTATGGGTAGGGATCGCTTCGTATTTTTCAGCGAATCCTGGTGGCCAGTTGCTCGTTTGCCATTTTGTATTTATAAACTTAAAAACTACTGACTCGTGACTCGTTTTATATAACTTGAACACGTTATTAGTTAAATATTTAAATAAATTATTATGGTATAATACATTCATGAGGTCAAAGACCTTTATACAGATGCATTTAAAACCGGTTTAGTCTTTTATTTAGTAAGCCTTGA
>QDHC01004456.1:98003-119560 GCA_013186455.1 Papilio dardanus tibullus | reverse complement strand
CTAATACAATTAATATTTAATGTTGCAAAACTGCAACAATGCCCTTGTTATTGATACAATGCATTCGACTTTATTCGAAGAATCATGAAAATCGTCATGTCTGTCACCTGACGTAACGCGGTGCTTAAAACATTTTTTTAATGCTTTCTTGTTGTCGTGTCGTGATATTGAAACAATTTAATACCGTGAATTTATGCAGGTCTTTGTGAAAAGGTAATCATGTTAGGTAACATTTTAGCAGCGAGTTAGAACAGATTGTGGAGAGCTCGCTAAATTAACAGAATTGGCTTTTGGAGCCGACAGGTGTTTTGTTTTAGTGCAATCCTCTGAGCGCTTTGAAGTGGTCCTTTATAAATTAGTTCGTTACATTGTCGGACATAGAACTACAATACTAGTGCTGACACTTTACTTGTTGTGAGCTGTTAATATTTTTATATTTCGCACGCTCTTCATAAACTATCTTATTTGTAAGAGTAACATTTAAGCATGAAACTACGTTTGTACGAGAAAATATAACAGCTACGTGCACGAAACCCTTATGATAAACAAAATGTTTTCGCCCGTTTGTGTTACGAGTTAAATTGTACGTGGAATATATTTAAGAATATTTATATCTTTAAGATGATAAAATATAGAGACATAGAAAATATAAACAACTTCAAAGATATTAAAAAATAACACACATGGCAACAAACCATTTATTATTGAAAATGTTTCGTAATGAATATGTGGGCAATAATAAATTCATGACGTCACAGAAAGAGGCATTGTCCGCAAGACGGAGGTCGGACAGAGGAATTACAAAAACGAGAGGCCGGAGCGCGCGGACACGGGCCTCATGAATCACGTTTTTGTTGCCACTAGCTCATATTCACTCGCCTATTTAACCATTGTTACAAAACAAAACCATATTTTAAAACTAAATACTTAATTAATATTAAAAAGAGAGAAACTTTGTATTTTTGTTTCTATTGAAACAACTCAAGAACTACTGGGCCGATTTCAAAAATTCTTTCACCGTTAGAAAACTACAATATCGCCCAGTAACATAGGCTATATTTTTTAATTTCACGCGGACGATGTCGCGAGCAACAGTTAGTACTTACAATAATACTTGCCAAGACTTAAGTACAATTTCTCATGTTATTGGAGTTATAAATACTGACAATTTAAATAGAAAATATTTAAAATACACTTAAATTATTTATATATGAGAATGGAAATTCCCATTGTAGTAAGTTATTCAATGGTAGTGCATTAAGCATTTCCCGCCGACCAGAAAACCCGCCATTAGACAATTGAAGTGGTACTCATTTAAAATGTACACGCGGAGTGCTCGTCCTCGGCGGGGGAGCGGCCGTGCCCCTCAACTATATCACATAGATAGCTGCTCTCTAACGTAAAATCCTCACTCAGAACCATTAATTAAAAGCTAGAAAGATGACTAACTAATCAAAACGAACCAAATGCTATCGACATTTTCATATACTTACAACTCTAAAAGGAAGAACTAACTCTTTTTTTCTGTTCGCTCTTTACTTGTCAGTCTCTATCACCTTCTAACGAAAGTAGAAATTTTAATAATCACTGAATTAACCCAAAATTGAGCGTTGATTTTAAAATCTGACAACTCGAGTAATTGCTGGATAATGTAAGTTGGCGGCAATAATGGCGACCGTCGCGTATAATTACTGCGAGAAGAAACTTCTAGTAAATTCACTAATCTCGACACGTACTCTACCCTCTTAAAATTCCTCCTCATTGTTGTAACTATTCGATTACGTACATTTTTTAAACGACAGAATAATAGTTCAAGGAAGAATTGATGGTAAACTGTGGACTTGGAGAAATTAGTATGGTGATTTTATTTAAAAGAACCGTAAAATATTATTAAATTTAAACTGCCATATAATTTCACGTGAACATAATAGTTTATTGAATAACGTTCGTTTACCTCTACACAAGAGTTGTGAGAGGTAAAGGAGCGCCTTTGTGTCGCTGTCAGCAACCGTTCCGCACCAAATACTATTCCAAAGCAATGTCTAACATTCTAAAACGAGCAAATAATGTTACTTTAATGTTTGATATTAAAATACGAATTACGTTTAAGCAGCTTTGTGTTATTTCCTGACGATCTTAGCAAGTCGACTAATTAGCACAACGTAACTTAATACTAATTAAAGTGTAATTTTAATGCTTCATGCTTCTTTTTCGAGTGCACTTTAATACTGTACAAAGGAAATTGACACAGGTATCTACAATAAAAAGAGCATAAGATAACTTGATCGTAAAATGTCGAAGCTGTAAATAGCTTTTAAACATCCGTGATGTTAAAGAGAGATTAATTTGAGTCTTGAACATACGTGCTGACGTCACGAGCGGCGCAGCGCCCCCTGCCGGACGGGACAGACATTATCGACGATAAATTAAATAGTTTAAATGTTTACCCTGATCAAAAATTGTAGATTATTTTTTTTTATTTGAATCTCGCCATGTACCAAAGTGTTTTTCGATTTTCATATGTACATATTTACCCGACCCTCTTAGGTGAAGGAAAACATCGTGATGCAACCTGTACTTAGTGGCGAAGAAATTCAAAGATATATAAACTCACGCAAAATACGCGCTAGTCGTGGAGTTACGGAAAATGGAGCCCTTACCTTACCTTATATTTTAGCTACAATATAAAGCTAAGTCTAAGCTAAGTTATTATTGTATGGTATCGAATACGTAATGAACAGTTAAGCGATTGGAGTCGATTGTGAATGCGGAGGCGTTGCCGTGAATGGCAGCGCGGCGTCCGGCTCACACGGACCATGCAGCTTTTGTTTGTTGCGCTTGCCCATTGTGCGGCATTAAATAAAAATAGGTTCGCTTAAAATGTCTTAGCTACCTGTAGAATTATTGATAAATTTAATTGATCGCTTAATGGCACTGTATCAATTTAATTAAAAGGTATACGTCACGATACGAATAGATACGAAAAAAAATAGAAGATATATAGGATATGGAGTGTGGATTACTCCGAATTATTGAAACCGTTAAAAATTATGTGTGCTGAGTGCTCATACCAATTTCTTGGAAGAACGAAATTTTGCAATCTCGACACCCATATTTGAAATTATTATTATAACATTGACTATTAATAATTTTAGATATTTAAAGCTCTCATGATCCTTTTGTAACATTGAAATACTAATTACTGTAAGAATTATCTATTTTTAAAGGAAAATGTCTTAACTTAAGTACTTCTTTCGCAGGTTGTTCATGTTAAAAACGTGAAGCAGCTAATTTAAAATCTCCAGCAGTCGTAAGGCACTTTAATGTACTATGTAAAGTGACACATGCGGAAGCAGTAAAAAGTTTACGTCCTTATTTCAAGACTCATCTCATATTGCTTTTTGGTCGTATATATTTCCGAAGAATAAAGTCGTTTCTTTTATTTGTTTGCACTTTAGTAATACAATTTATTGCAACCTATACAAGTAGATTCTGGCAGGTTTTTTTTTTAATGATATGACTCGATTTCGATTGATTAATTTTGGCAAATACAATCGAAGCAGTTTTTAAGACACTTTCACGTTTCTCGTGGAGTTAATAAGAATTCTAATATGCAAGGGTCTCGTTTCTCTAGTGTTGTAGGTAACATAACGTAGTGAAATTGAGTCGAATAGTAAAGTAATAAAGTAGGTTTATAGGGAGTATTATCGTGTACACTTTATGAGCGAATTGGAGCGAGCGGCGTGTGCTCGAGGTGTAGCGATTCCATTGGGACCACTCGCACCGTGTATCGCAAATATCTAACAATTGATCTCGTTACTAAACTGTTTGCTAAACATGAGATAGTTAGAAAACTGGAATTATGAAATCTCGTTCAGTTAGAAGAACTATGCCGTCGATAGATTTAAAAAATCCACCTGAACTTCGACTAAACTTATATTAAATTTTCATCAGTGAAAAGTTATTTTATCTCTAGTTCGTGAGCGTCTTACATCATGTCTTGGTTTGCGAACATAAAATTTATCGATTTAATTTAGCAAAGTGAACTACTGAAATTGAACCTATGTCTAAGTGGTGTAGACATTCCGTAACTTTTAATTAAATTTCGTATAAAATAGTGAACGCATAACAAAATTTATATTCTTGATCTTTCAAAGGGAATTTTATTAAAATTTGGATTTTTAATTTAAAAAACACGTATTTCTTTATGAATTTAAGCTATACGTTTGTTACTCGTTAAATATTTTTATAACAACGATAAGTCGATTTATTGAGAGGCCATTGTGTCAATGTACGGAGGCCACTCCGCGGCGCTCGCGGACACAATGCGCCGCTCAGACAGACGAAAGAAATATAAAGGGCCATATTCACTGCACCGCTATTATACTCGCTGCCTCACTCCGACTGTGATTGTTGTATTTCAAGTTTGTTCCTTTTTACAATATTTTAACAATGAATTAAATTTATCTTGAATGTCTAGACAGGAATATTTATATACCTTGTCATTTTGGGTTTCAGTGTAAACAATTGTTCTTAGATTTTTGAGTCTAAATTTTGATTTTTTTTTATTTAAAATGGAAGGAATTTCCTCCGAATAACCTTTAAATTGGTATTCTCTATAGCTTTAACAGTCACTAAGTGGTATACCAGGCATCAAGAAGGTTAATGTATTAGGGGACATATAGCAACTGTGACGTCACGTCCCGGGACATTGCAAAACATCATTAATTTCATTAGGGTACGATGTTGCAAACTAGTTTAAATGCCACGAAACTCCCTTCACCGCTGCCCGACCTCGCTTATATGAACTTTAAATTTATTACAAGCTTTTGGGAAATTTACTACTCGGAATAGCATGACAACAAAAATGATTAGCTCAATAAATTATACATACTTAGATATAATTTTTGCATTAGGTACCCTGTTTTGCTAAGTAGGAACATCACTATAAAACATGACAAAAATGCGTGTTCTTTGGTCCTTTACTTCAAGGTATCTCGACTGCTGATAAGTACAGGATAGCCCTTTATGACATGGCGTCTTGAGGCACTTGATTTTACAATTAAATTTCCATAAATTTGCAATTTGTTGACAAAGCTCAACACCCTGTATGTAGTCATACGATAGTGAAGGTACATCTTGCTGCACTCTATCATGTAAAAATTGTGACAGAAATTGCTTTCTAGATGAAAAAATCATCAATTCCCTTTTTCTATTTAAAAAAAATACGTTTCTTTTGCAGACAAGTTATATTACTGAATAGCAAAGAACATTTTAAATAAAAACTTTAATCGATACGGCATGTTTGTCCACATTTCTAAATATAAAACATTCAGCGATGATTGGACATTCAGTTGAGTAATTGAAAATATAGTCGACGTCGAGCGAGTCGAGTGTTGAGCTTGAAGTATGTGCAGGGTCCCTTATCGTAGAGCGTGTGTTCACTGTGCGCACGACCTAACTTAATATACACATAACAAATTCGTTGACCAACAATAAGATAAAAATATGGATTATTACGGAAAACGTTTTTAATGTTTGCGATTTCTTAACATTTTTACAACCTATTTGAATATTGTGTTTGGGTTTTAATATTTATGGGACGCTGCTTTACCCTCTTCATTTTACATGCTTAAATATTCATTGATTTTCATAGCCTGTAGAATACGTAGGAAATATTGTACTGAACTCCTATGTACCTGGAAGTAAAACATTCTGTAACTGTCTTAGAAAGTACCTAGTAGTTACCTACCAAGTGTAAATCTACGATTTTGGTTTCCAAGCGACTTACACAATAAAGATTTGATACAGGTATTTGACGCGCACATGACATTGTACTGCTTACTTAGCGTCGTCAACAATTACCAGCATCAAAGACCTATTATACTTGGCACAAGAAATTCGCTGAATGATGATCAACCTCCAATAATGGAGTGGCACAAGAAGAAGAAACAACTTTGAGACTAATATCGCAAATTACAATAACTTATGAAATCGTAGAATATCCTTATCCTTACATAATATAAAACAATAACGCGTTTATATGTTTGTCCCTATATATGCTTAAATCTTTAAAACTACGCAACGGATTTTGATGCGGTATTTTTTAATAGATAGAGTAATTAAAGAGGAAGGTTTATATATATAACTAGCGACCCGCCCCGGCTTCGCACGGTTTCAATACAATGTCCACAGTTTTTCTGTAGTATATTTAGTGTCAGTTTTGCACCCGTGCGAAGCCGGGGCGGGTCGCTAGTGTATGATAAAACTTAAGTATTGGTGAAGGTTAATTTTGTAACAGAAGTGACTGCGTCAAAGGTTCGATGTTCCAATCCGTCAGATCGGTCGGCGATGCGGCGCTCGTAAATTTATTGTGAGTGCAGTGCGAGTGCGGAATGCATCGCCAGCGCTATGTCGGTGCGGACGAGCTGCACCTCCACTTATGTCTAGGGCTGACAGTTTCAGTAGACTCGTACACTGGCAGCTAAACAACCAGTGAATTGTCAACCCCTTGAGACCTTGGTCTAGTAAAAAAAACAAAAGACGTTTAATAATCCTTACCAGTTCTTAACCCGACATGGATGTCTAAGCCGTAGCACGACTGTGCTCCAGTCAAACGGGATATTCGGGTCAAAGTCAAAGAGGTGACAGCCCTACTTATGGCTTAACACTGGAGTGATTGTGATCTACACTTGCACAATATGCGGTGGACGTGTCTGTTAACAGTACGAAGGTCATTTGTCAATCAACTATTATTCACTGTTAAACTAAATATTTGTGTAACTTCTAATCATAGTTATAATTCAACCAGTTTCAACTATTTAGATACGATATATTATATGTTGTAAAGTATGCTAACTCCGCGGCAATAAATATCAGCTGTACATGTGATAGACGTTGATAGAGGGGGATGGTAATGTAATTTCAAACAACACACGCGCACGAGCAAGTTAATAAGGATTACTGAATGCTAGTATACTCGTACTAGTCTTGTTATTTATAATTAAAGTTGTTCATAAATGTTTTAAGAAAATGGTACAATTTTCTGTAAATTGTACAAAATTAGAATAATTGTTAAAAAGTTAAGATTATAAATATAATCTGCAAATCTCTTTGAAAGCTTTTTTTTTAAAGAACCTTCGTTAATCTTAATGAAAACATATTTTACGTAACGGTAATTCAGGTATAAGCCGCGCTGAGCCGCTCACTTTGCCAAATTAAATCGTTCATCCTTCTTTCGATGGCACGAGACCTGGTGGCGGCGCGCCGGATACTTACAGGGGGGTCGCGAGCCTTATACAAACTCCTTTATTAAACTGATTAAGATTTTGCTGAAAGGAAATTAATAAATAATATCCATTGGCTTTAAGTAATTTGTTTTTACAGTAGCAGCAATGGACTCTAAAAGTTATTCTATAAATGGACAATTTAAATAAATCTAGTAGACTAGTCGATTAAGAAGGTTGATTTGCGACTCTGTGGCGCCATCTGACCTTCGTAAATCTATTATATTAACTTATTTATTTACAAATTCTATATCGGTTTGCCAAATGTTATTCATACATGACTTATTTAGTCTAGACTCAAGTAGACAATTCGGGGTTGCAAGAAAGTAAAAGATAGAAGACATTGAAAATATGACCTTAACTTTTGGCTTCATTCCCGAATGACTCAATGTTATTGTTCTGGAACGCTGTATGATATGGCCAAAGATTAAATAAAGTATTCTTACTGTATTCATATCTATTTAAAAAAAAATTATCATTTGTGATTTCTAGCCCATTTTGAAATGTAGTTCGAACCATGAAGGGCTCCGTTTTCCGCAACTCCACAACTAGCGCGTATTTTGCGTGACTTCACACATATCTTTGAATTTCTTCGTCAATATGTGCAGGCATCACGATGTTTTTCTTCACCGTAAGAGCGTCAGGTAAATATGTACATGAAAACCGAAAAACACATTGGTACATACATTTGAAATGCAGCATATTCAACGTTACTTTTTATCTCTTAAAAACGTTAAAGCCGATTTTATAACAAATAACCTAACAAGTTTAAAAGGTAACCAGAAAGGTAATAAATCGTTGTGAAAGGTGCGGAGTCAACATTTCTCACAGTTTTGTTCCGAAACATTCTACTCATCCAGGTACACTGTTGATACAAAAACATTCTTGTATAACCCTGACACTATAAATCTTTCTTACTATTACTTGTATTATAAATGTATGCATGGATGTTTATTAGAAGATATCACCAAAACGGTTTAAAAGATCTCGAAGTTTGAACAGATGTAGAACATAGGCTGGAAGGACACATAGGCTACTTACTACATTTTTTTGTCCCACGCGGGTGGAATTGCGGACGACCGCTACTTAGCAATAAGCCGCATTCAAGCTAACTCAAAGTAAAAACTTAAGAAAATAATAAACATAATTTATTTATATAAAAGCCTATCTGTGTAATAGACATGATATACGAGGTTAGTATTAAGAGTGAGGTCATGAACAACTGTAGACGCAATACAATCTCGCTCATAAATCCATTGCCGGCTCTGTACACACTGCGCACGTACTCAACATATCTCTGAGACCCCGACTGCCCAGCAATGGAACTTACACAGAGGAGAATTCATTGCTTATAGTATACAACAATCGAAATGAATTGATATAACAGGGGCGTTGGCCAAAGTACATGCGCTATAAAGCGATTCGATAGCGAATATCAAAAATGTATGGAACTGACAATGACGTTCGATATCTCATACGTGACAAGCACATGACTTATCGAATGTCATTGTCAGTTTACATTTTTGTTGATTCCTTCAGTGATATCGCCAATCGAAAGATACTTTGGGTAACCCAAGACTATAGAGTTTTTTTCTCGCGAAACGCGAAATAGTACTCTATTTCAAAGTTTTCATACATGCGTCAGTTTATCCATCCAAAATATTTTCATACAGTCCATGAAGCCTAGTTTAGTTAAGTAGTTTTTAATCTTCCATAATACATTGCCTACAAACCAATAAGAATTCGAACATTTATTCGTAGTTTTGAGGTTAATATGCTGGAATAAACAAGATCTTCCGTTGTATTGACGATTTGAGAGCTATTACTTACAAACATACTTTACAAAACCTTCACATTTAACTTAAGCCTTACTCGTTGTTTACTTCAGCACAATATCGTTTACTTATGACGTCGACGACAGCCTCCAAATTGATGTAGTTCCCAACAACGAGCGTTTCAATAAAATTAATGAACTGATACCAAGTTTACAGTTCATTCATCTTTCTATTGACAGCGTTGTGGAGTCGCTTGTTATGTTACGGATATGTCGCCAGTCATTTGTCATTTTCTTTGCTGTCAGCTACAATGGTCATTTTATGTGTACTTAGTTGACGTGGTGAATGTTGGATCTTATCAGTCTGAGAGCCTTGTCGTTTATTTCGATTTTTCGCCGTCACAGTAGACTCTATTGGATGTACCACATTATAATAGGTTCTAGTGTTCATACTTTGTACAGCTTTCGACAACATTAAGAATGTTGTCACTTTGAAGGGAACCTATCTCTTTCTAAAAAGCCTCTAGTGTTGCAGAAGTCTATAGGCATTGACAACGTCCGTGTTACAAAGCTCGTTTGCCCACGTTCCCTTCCAATATAAACTATATGTATGTTTATTTCCACGGTTAAGTTTATTCGCTGCGTGTTTTCTCGTCTGAGGTCAATGGTTCTTCAAAAATTCATTACCGTTATGACGGTAGGTATGCTGCTGTTTACCTAATTTACAAATTCCGACTGAGCCGCTCACTTAGCGAAATTAAACCGTTCATCCTTTGGCCGGCGCGCGATGAAAGCGAAGTTGAATGTTACAGAAAGTTTTGAGATGGGGCGAAGCACCCTGACTATGCCAGATTGCTCATCCCAACAAAATATGTTTTAAAGATTACAAAAATATATACAGCTATACAAGTGTGTTAAATTATACAGGGGAGAAACTTTTTTTTATTGCTGTGTATATAATTTTATAAAAAAGTGGAATTAACTGCAGACTAACCTAACTGAGTTAAACATATTTTAAACTCCATTCAATGCTATTTGAAATCAAAAACCGACTGAATGGTTTTCATGTACTTAGTTGTTGTTTGATGCCCTTCATCCCGGCGCGGCGTGCGGACGACGGACGGAGAACGGCGGACGGCAGACAAGACGTCGAAAAATCAATGATATAAAAGCAGACTCGTTAGCGACGATCGATTCGTATTCGCTTTCAATTCATTTGCGTAGGGCCGATGCGACCCGGTGCGAGGCGGTGCGTTCCGGCGCTATCCGGTTCGATCCGGCGCGAAGTGGCTTGATCAGTTCCCACGGACCGCTCTGCTCTAACGAGACCGCAGTCGAATTCGACTGAACATAACTTTAGCTGAATCGACGTTTTGAGTTTCCATTCCGTTTCTCTCAATTTCAAGTTTCATTGTAATTGATCTCAATTAGTGAAAATGCATAGTCAACGTACTGGAACGTATTTTACAGGATTTAATGTACCGCATCCACAGAAATTGCGTTGATGTACCATTTTAATTTTCTTTAGAATTTAATCTTCATTTAATGTAGTATTGTAACGAACTTTCAGTTTCCTTTTTACCACCGAACGCGTAAATTCCAAGAATAGGTGAACCATATTGTACAATATAAGTTACGATATAAATGACACAAACATTTTATTACTACGGTATTTCAATACCTACTACGTAAGTCATATATTTTTTTACATATAGAAATGGAAAGTGGATAAGAAATAAATTCGTGCAAAACCACGGAAAGTAGTCTCGCTAACGATTTCCGAGTTTCATTGAAAGTCGGGAACTAGTTCAGAAGTCGTACCTTGAGTTATAAATCTGTTTGTGCGAAGGTGCGAGAGACCTCGGAGTTTTATTCTAAACTTATTCCCTTCGTCAAAGTCACTTGCGGGTGACAAATAAAAAAAGTTTTCCGTTCGGAAACTGGGTGAAGTGAGGAAATCCGAATTGATTTCGTCTGCGTCCCGCGCGCCGCGGCGCCCTGCACTGATGGATTTGTAATAGTTATTTGGGCTACGCGGTAGGTATCCTTTGTCATTTACATATCTATACAGAAGACATGCTAGTCTTTACTCCGAAAATTTAAAAGAATATAACTTATGGCAACTTTATTTACGACGTATATAATCAGGTACAAATAAAGGTGACAACGCGGCGAGCAAAAAATAAAAGACAAGATCATTTTTTTCGATTGATCGTTTCGCTAATTTTCCGCTTGTCCGATCGCCGCTCGAAAATGATTTATGGACGAACAATTTCCTTAATGCGATTGCCCCCCGGCTACCGGACACTCAGCTGTGTTTTTGTATTGTGCGCTTTTTAGCACAAACACCGCAGTTAATAATATACTAAGAACGATGCTATGTAGTTAACGTAAAGTAGCGCATTTCCCGCGGCTTGAAGATTACATAAATAAGGCGCGTGACGTCAGACATGAGAAAACTCCTTTGTAAAGACGCACCTGTGTGGAGCATATTAATAAGCCGCTTATGTTCCTACTAGCGAACGATACGGGCTTAGTAACATCTAGAACCTTAAGTAGACGGTCATGAATTCTTTATTTTAATTATCGTGTCAAACAAAATATCAGTGATTAGCTGTTGTGCGCGACTTCGTCCGCGTAGAATTAAATAGTATATATAGCCTATGTTACTCGGGGATAACGTAGCTTTCTAATGGTGAAAGACTTTTTGAAATCAGCCCAGTAGTTCTTGAGTTATTTCAATACAAACATAAATACAAAGTTTCTCTTTTTATAATATCAGTTTAGATTATAAATAACTGTTAGAGCTAGCAATTGTTTTACAAAAAACTCTTGTCGACCTTCCACGTGAGATCTTCAGAGGAGCGTGAAAGCCCGCGCCCGAGCACCATCACGCTACGTTTGCTTCGGCGATAAACATTTATGATAAAAGTTGCAAATTAATTTTACGCGAGTTAATACCCCGCAGGGTTAACCCTTTGACGAGCACCCCCCCCCCCGCGTGCCCTCCGCGCGTCCCCCGCGCACCCCCGGGTGCCCCGCAGCCTCTCGATCGGAAACCCGAGGGATCTTATCTTGTGGCTCAGAATTTTTAATTTTATTATCAAGATACAAGCTACCACCATTTATTACATAACTTGACGGAAGTTTAGCAAAGTTTGATTTTATCGACAACTTTACGCGAATCTAAGTTGTGTGTTTATTTATATTAGTTTTTAAAAATTTTACAATATTATAGGGGTTTTCACGATGTCGATAAGGCTTTAGATTACTGAACAGATAGGGTTTGGAATCTTTTAATTTGAAACAGAATAAATCTAAGAAAACGAAATATCAAAACTATTATACATATGTTGTAATAACAAATATCATTTTCAATGTCATTAAAAGAATATCTTTGTTTATTCTATAATTAAAATTGCATGCATTGTTTTTTTTAAACCAAGATAGTAATTTATTCAATCGTGCTTGATTACATCGGTAGCTTTTTTCTTGTTGAAAGTTTGAGCGATGTTGAAGAAGCTTTGCTAGAAAATATCTCCTTTGAAGTCCCCGCGGACTGTCGATACAAAACAAATTGTTTTCAACTACATAAATTCCTGTACAATGTTGCGAAAAACAATATCTGAACAATGTTCCAGCTGATTTAAATGTTCACTGTTACCTGGCAAATATCTAGTGTTACTTTCTACAACGAGATTTGCTGTAGTTTAATAACTATCAGTCTTAGTAAAGTTATTAAGCTATTTCCATTACATCTGACGTGTAATTGAAAACAAGATAATTTGTTGGCAACACAAATATAACGTATCCGCAGATATCAGGCGGGTTTAATTCGGCAAGACAAACAGCGGCGGGAGCGCCGCACACAGGAAAGTTTCCGCTGGGAGCTGAGACGAGTGCTGAGGTATAAAACATCTAATAATTAAAATATTTATATTTTCTAATGATACATGTAATCCACGAATTTGAAAATGTATTAGTTATGCGTCGATCAAAAACGGGAACAAGAATATAACATAATCGACACCAAACGGCGATCGCCCCGTCTCCGGGCGTGGGACGCCGGGAGAGGCCACGGGACACTGCGCCTCCGCTGCCTCAATCTGTCCCGGTTAAGAAGACATCAGTTAATTCACAGCTAAGCAAGTCGTTATTAAGTCGCTTCACATTTTATTATTTTCTTAGTTAATTTTCACGATTTATTCGAGTGACTTTTATCGGCAGCATTAATTAGGAGCACAATGTTTGTCTTATAGAAAAATACAAGTAGTAATTTATGTAAGCCATAATCCCAATGATAATTATTTGTTATGTGTTTGCAAGAGTGTGCGCTATCATTGTCATCGTTGAGAAAAATATTTACACCCCTTGTTACATGAAAAGAATTACAGCAAACTGATTCTGGTTCTGTTTTTTGCACATTCTATTTCCACCGAAATTACATAAACTTTTCATCTTTGGACAATACGACCAAACAATGGGTCCTTAATGAAACCGTCTGGCGAATAAAAAGCGGAGTCGGAGTGCGAAAAAGGAATCAATCGAAGGGCATTTCCAATTTGCAGCGCGTCGCGGCGCCGCCCGCCGCCTGGCGGCTCATAAATAAAACTTCTGTCGAAGCAATCCTAGCGACGGAGTCATTCTCGAGCCAATGCATAGTTTTTAAACGGATTTTCCGGGATTGCAGTGTGTTTCACAAAAAGAGAATTGATTTCCCGGTGATCTGACTTCACATATGTTGCTCTGCGTTATCAGTGCACATGTTTCTGTTTCAAAAGGGACATTTTTCTTACAAGAAAAACACCTGTGGTGCTTTTATACAAGCAGTAAATTGTGAGTTAACAATTTAACATACATAAATAGCGACACTAAGAACGGAACAATGAAAGCTTTTACCTCAATTGTTTTTTGAGTAGTACTCTCTTAGACATACCAATTCAAGACCAATATTATTTAAGCAATTCAAAAAATAATTTATATAAATTGGTCACTTCTCAGGAATAAATACCGTGTATGTTTAAATTCGGAATCAGCGCCATCTATGTCGTAACGGCTGAAATATAATTCACATTTGGCTGTTTCGTTTCTAAAGCAAAAAGTAGTTTAAAACATTCTCGATAGAGGGCGGGGATTTTATGTTAAGGTAAAACAGGGCAGGATTTATTTGAATATAAAATAAAATCTGAATATAATATAAATTAATTATACTATAAACAAAACAATAAAAATTAATAAATTCCACTGTACAATAGCAATATTGCTGCAACATTTCAGGTTTGCGTAACATATATCAACTTGTATATTTTATTTTTATATAATCCGCTGTATTATACAGTAAAAGGATATCACTTTTACATTAAATTAACTGAATGGAAACAATTTTATCAAGAAGAAAAGAAAAGAGCAACTCGGTGAGAAAGTCAATTATATCTCAAGTCACGGATGAACTTTGAGGCGTATTTAATTAAAATTATTGCAGCGAGCGAGTTGTTGGAAGTTATTCTTGAACGCCAGTTGTTCAAACTTCGTCTTACTTTCGGCGCCGGTCCGCCCAACTTCCAAATCAGAATTTCTAGATAGAAAAACAGTTAATTTTTAGTATACGAAAACGTCATGTTTAACAAATTAATTAATTCTTAAAATTGTAGATAAAAGTTAAGATAAAACGAACAAAAATGTTGCGCTATTTAAAACTTTAAATTATTTAACACTAAAACAAAATTGGCAAATTAAAATCATTTAGCTTAATAAATTCACAAAAAAGATTTTTGAATCACATTTGTAGCACCAGACGAAGGTGTTTTCACAAATGTTTTCAGCGCCATCTGTGATCCAATAGCATAACTATGGTTACATTCACCAGTTTCAGCAAACGCTCAGTAGATGGCGTTTGTGAATGAGGTACTCAAGCAACTCAAGCAGCGCCATCTCTGGACAAAACTGTGCACCAAAACGATTTCAAAGAAAATTGTATTCACTTTATTGCCGATAGAGGTCTTTGAGGTTATTTGTTATTTAATTTTCCAATAGACGGCAGCACTATACGGGAAAGTTAAAAAAAAAAGACAATTTTGCAAGTCGCGTTTACATTGCCGTCTTAGTTTTTCTTTATGAATCGGATTCATGCGTTTTGCGACGTGGTGTCTGTAATAAGAGAACAAATGTTCCGAGAAGTAGAAGTAAAAATCCTATTCCTATTAGTACCTAACCGATACGAATAGGCTTTTTAAATTCATCAGTGTCTCAAAACATCAAAGAAGTAATTATTTCTGTACCGTAAACCAGAATGTTTACTGTTAAATCGGTATTTATGTACAACATCTATCCATACACGCGCTCGATTAATTAATGTAAAACTACAACTTAAGCCCTGAAGCTAAGCATGCAAACTTAATACCCGCTCGCACCGCTCCCCTGCCCCGCCCCTGGGGGCTGCGCTTTATGCATACATTAAGTGCAACTTTACTTAACTGTAAGCACTGATGAAGTAAACATTGTTACACTAAGCGTAGTAGGTAAATATATTGATGTTATTATTGTGGTGTTGATTAACATTGTAAATCTTTTAAATTCAATCAATAACAAGTGAAAGATTTTTTTATACCTCTGCTTTTTTATTGTAATAGATTTTGTAAAAGGTTTTCCTCGGTTATAAATAAACGTCGAGGGTGGAATGGCTTGGGGTTTAAAACGTTGCTAGTTCGATATTTCACCCCTTGCACTCGCGGGGTATCGAATCAATCCAATACCTTATAATATAACGCAGAGGACAAAATCCTTACAAAAATATGTATGCAAGTTTACATAGACACATTAAATGAACTTTTTTTCGCGTGACGTTAATCCTTACATAGTATAAGTAAAACAATAACGCTTTTTTATGTTTGTCCATATATATGCTTGAATCTTTAAAACTACGCAACGGATTTTGATGCGTTTTTAATAGATAGAGTGATTCATAAGGAAGGTTTTCATGTATAATACATTCACAATATAGTAACAGAGAGAGAGAGTAACACTGATAATTTAGATGTTTTTAATATGCTGTCGTACATTAACTCATTTTTAGCGCGTACATTGCAAACGCTGCAGTATTTAGTATCAGTATTATACCGATTTGCACCCGTGCAAAGCCGGGGCGGGTCGCTAGTAAACTCTAAAGAAATAGCGTTATCTTTCAATTAAATTGTCTTTGAACAAATTGTACGGTAATTATAACATTCTGAATGAGATCCCAATTAAAATTGTGTCGATGTCTGTTCCGGTTTCGTCAAAAGAATTGCGTTCCCTTTGCGATGTTGCGCCGCCCCGAGGCCGGGGCGCTGGCGCTGGTGTCGCGCCTTTGACACAAGCCAGGGAAGCGAAGGCTGATTCAACAACAAACGATTGTCTTACGAAACAAAACCTTTTATTAAATATCATAATTGAAGTAGGCTTCGATGACGTTTACTGTGATCATTGATGTTTTATGTTGATGTTTATATTAATAAAAACTTTGAAATTAATTTTATATCACGATTGTGAAGTATTGAAATGAATAAAAGTTATTAATAAATTGAGAATGTTGATAACCATTAATTTATATTAATAGTGATAACAACACTGTGAACCTTGTACGGTATTTTAAAATATATTAGGTAATAGCAGCTGACCGCATTCTTAACATGAAAAATATACATAATATCCTTTAACTTTCGTAATATTTACTAACATATTATAACATTAAGCGCGGTCAAAAGTAATGGTCGCCGTGTCCAAAAAAAGGTGGACAGATATGGCTACCTTTAACTTTTTTCAACACTACCGCATCACTTCAGTCAGCCCGTGACCATGGCGCATGCAACTGTGCCCAAATATCGGGAGCTCAAACATCTAAATCGTGTGAAGAATCCCGTTTCTTACGAACAACATGTTAATATCTTGAAATGTTTCCAACACAAAGAAAACATGAAAAAAGGATTTATGTAACGATTCCCTCGTTACAATCAGTATCCGTTGCGTCGCGTCTCTTATTATATTCGTTTACTTGAAAAACGTACAAAGACAAAGCGAAACCTTTTTCCTGTCACAAACACAAAGGGATAAAACATAAAAGAGGGTGAAGGGTAAATTTTATAAGCATATTAAGATCAGTGGCGGAGTGTGCGGCCTTTGTAGACGATAACGCACCGCGGCTCACAACTTAGACACATGGAGGTGAATTGGTGGCAGACGGCACACTTGTACCAGTGTCATACCACTTGCCTTTCAGTACAGGAACAGAAAAATTAGTAGAATTTCTTATAAAGTAAGATTTCTTCTTTATAAATAATTAATTTTCAAATAGTTGAAACTATGTAAATTGTATTGTAACTTCACTGTCGACAATTATATTTTTGAGAGGTAATGACTAAAACTAAGAGCTTGAGAGAGCTTACTAACACTTTTAACTTCGATATTGAATCCAAAGATAAATGAACAAAAAAACTACCGCATCCACATGTTTAGTATGGAGCGTCTATGATAAATGGAATGTTCGCAATCCCCCCCACATCTCTATAATCGGTCCGAGATAATGTGCACGATATTATTTGGTTATGACAAAGTGAACGTTTGCTCTAATCCTATCACAGTCCGCTCGGCGCGCGCCATTAGCCGCAGAGATTCGCCGCCACGACCTATTAACTTAATCTCCAAATATTAATCGCTTGATTTACGACGCTTCGTATATCATACTAGATCTCTACCCGACGACAGCCCAAACAAGCGGGATTACGTTTATATCTCCGCAAATTGAACATTATGTGTTGATAGAAACATCAACATTCATAGCCAAGGAATTAAGTAAGGGTTGATGTTAGCAAAGAATATATAAAATTAAATTATAAAAAAAATACAAAAGTTAAATTGCAAATTAATTTTATAATTTAATTTTTAAGAGACGACAAAAAAATAAGTGATTTCTTCTTCTTATTTTTTCATATTTTGTGTAGCAGTTAACATTTTTTACTAATCTACACGCCTGTGTACCTGTATCACACATTGAAATTACTGGATCATAGGACACGACATTTATACTTCCTTGATATGTAAAATAATGTAACAATGGTGATACAACAAAGCAAAATGCTATCAGAATTATCAATCAGCAAGCCTGAGACACATGTTCACTCAATTATTACTTGATCAAGCAATCACTTGTAGCTTATGTACGAGTATCTGCTCGTCTCTACATTGATACAACGCGTTATTCACTTCAACGATAATGTAGAGATTATGTTTAGCTTAGAGATCAATGTTAAGCACATTATCTGCATCAGTCTCTTCGTACACAAATTTCCTCAGATCTGCAATTTCTCCAAGCATCTAACTAAATAATTTGGTGTAAATATTTTTTGGCGACGCAAACAGAAAATATGAAATGAAAACATGGCGTCGCGAGCGTGTAATGAAGCACCGCGTACAGATTGCAATGACGATTCCAGACGGGCCTCACCTGTTGTCTCATTTACATTCGCGTCCTCCTCCCCCGCCAGGTGAACTGACGCGGCGGTTTGTAATTACACAGATATCATTTGAGCACGCTGTCCTAACGTTTACTACGTACCTCAGCAGAAGTAAAAAGGGTAAACTCTTCGTGGAAAATATGATGAAAAATATAACATACAAAAGTTCTTTCTTTAGCTTTTACATGCTCTATAATATACTATACTAGTTTAATTGACTTTGGAAAGATAATGGTTAGAAAAATCAATACTTTTTAAGGACGAATACAAATCTTATAAACACGTATCTGAAGTAAATATGAGAACAATTTAATTAAAAAGTGGTGTTGATGAAATTCCTCCTCAAATCCATTACTTACAGTGATACGCGCCGGAACATCGAGCGCATATTAATTTGAGCAAATGACTCACGTAGCGCTCCGCTACGACGCTACGCCTCTACGGCTCTACGCGGCTCCTCATTTCGCTTACATTAATTAAATGAAAACTATAAAATGTCATGTAATTTTAAACAGAGTTATGTTTTCGAAGTAATTACTTTTTTCGTTACGATTTTTTTAATGATTATCACACTTAAAGTTGCTGTTTCGAGCACACTATTCGACATCTCGTTACAAATTGTTTGCACTCAACAGTGCGGCTATCCCGACGCCGAGCGGAGATCATTAATAACGCAAGCGGCGCGGCTCCAAACAAACCCTTCGACAGGGAAATATCGAATTATTCTCATCTATTTCGCGGCCGTCAAAAGAATGAATGACGAAAAAGATATCAGGGGATCTCTGGGGAGGAGCATTAATATCCCTCAAAAGCATTGTTTGTAGAGGACGGCACAGATTTATCCGTTGCGGTGTTCGCCCGCGGCGCATAAAAAAACCTCAGCAACGAAGCTTCTTTATCCTAAGCAAATAACGACCAAATTATTTTCGCAGCTTATTCTTGCGTAGAATCGTTCGCGTTTTGAAGAATATTATTCTGTTTCTAGATTCAGAATTAAGCTCGTATTTACTTTGTAATGTTATTATGAGTCGAAGTTTGAGAAAGAAATACTTTTGCTAATATTACATTTAACAAGTAAGTAATTAGTTTTAAAGCAGGAAAATGGAGATAAAACATTTCAGCGCGGATGTTGAAGTCTTTGTTCTGTTCTTTGCTCTTTTGTCGGCGCGTGAATTAGAGAAGAAAGAACTCCGATAGCTCCCGAGGGTGTGCTGATTATTCAAATGTAATTGTATTTAAATACATTGGCTCGGAGACTAGGAGGACTACGAGTACTACGAGAAAAAGACTAAAAAATCTCTCTTCCCTGTAAATTGTCGCTCGCCACACTCATTATGTGACCCCGGGGATTAATATAATCCTGAACCATAGGAAATCTAAATCAGTTTTATTACATTTGAAGAAAAAAAAAAGTTGTAATGAACCTTGTTATATTACGGGTTATCGAGATCTACACAAGTACAAAGTAAACGAGCCGTATGTTACGGAAACTATTACAAAAATGTTTCGACAAAAGTTTTTCGTTTTATATAGAATCATTTTGCTATTTTTACCAACAATTTACAAAAAAAGGCGAAAAATAGAAAAGAATTTATGTTGGGAAAATCGTTTCGAATTATACTTCGATAAAAAACTGACATTCGGATAAAAAAATTAAGAGGAAATCCCGAGAGAGGGCGCGTAATGAACGTGTTCGTTGCCTGCCCATATTATTTTATCTATATTCACCCTTATTTTTTGCTAAGGCTTTACGGCGTTTGTCCCAACTATACACTTGTAGCGAAATTATAGATATCCCTATAGGAAGTATATTTACAATAATTTGTTAATGTAATTTGTATGCGCATTTTGTATACGTTTGAATGATGGTTGAATTATTTAATAGTTCCATTTACTAATACAATTCATATTAAATTCATACTCATTGCAGAATCGATGAATATTATAACAATATCTAAATCATATTGCACGTTCAAATATGATTACGCAGTTTCAGAGGAATTAATTAATAATTACTGGAATGGCAAGGTGTGTTACACTCTGTCCTCAGCGGTATTTCCAAACGGTTACGACTGAGGGGCCTTCAAGAAGAGAGCGTACTTCTTCCTCATAGGCCGGCAACACATCTGTGGTTCATCTGGCGTTACCACTAATTAATTTAGTTGATCTGCTGCTAGTTTGCCCCCTTTTCCTATAAAAAAATAGCCTCTGCCCAGGCGGGATGTTGTGTAGATTATTTCTATAATAATTTTAAAAAAAGCTAAAAATTATTATCGCTATAATTTTATACTTGTACCATTTTATGTCCGGCTTCAGTCCGGTCTCGGTACTATATTACGGGGCGCATAGATTGCGCCGTAGGATCCGGCCCTGGCGTACTTTCAGGACCTCATTATATGTTATAGATGGCCTTCTAATCTGATTCACGTGATAGCTTGCGGATAATAATATAGGAAGATATTTTATGTACATTATAGAAAATGATAATATGGTTTACATTAGTGAGTATTCCGCTCGATGTCTTTTCTCCTTTTGTATTCTAACGGTTCATTCATTTGGTCGGTGCGATAAAGCGTGGAAGCAAAAATATTATAGAAGTTTTATGACTTAAAATATAACTTCCGTGTTGTCATTTCTAACGTGGATAATTTCTTCATCTTAAAAATAATGAATTTGTTGATAAAACAACTTTAATTCAGATCCGCCACTTTTACAAAATATAGTTCGCGCCGAGCGCACTAGAGGGAGGCAGGATCGCGCGGGTCAAGTGTGCAGCTAAATGACTTCCATTTTACGCATTCAAGTTGTGCAAATCAAAAGGTTTCAGTAATTTGCAGCTTTTTGTGTAATTACAACGACAGAGGCGATGTGAATTATTGCCTCTAGTTACATAAGTCTCTATTTTGTAGAGTACAAAGAAAAATCAAAACGAGTAACACACAATTATTGGAAAACTTAAACATAAAAAATGTCAAAAATGGTCGTTGCATGATCGTTAAGTAACAAAAC
>QDHC01004456.1:82128-97484 GCA_013186455.1 Papilio dardanus tibullus | reverse complement strand
GGGCGCGGGGCGGGGCGCTCGGATCCTTTGCCGTCCGAACGTTCTTAATTATCGGAATGTGCTATATCCCCGCGCTACAGTATTGAGAAGCTAACGAGGCCAGCGACTTGCGGTAACAAAGGTCGTCCGATTTCTTGCTCACGAAAAATAAAAGTCAGCCCTTTTGTAGCATCCCTTTGCAGATTCACGGCGCGTCGATCACACGGCCTAATTAGAAACTGTACTTACAAAGACTCGACATTAAATTGGCAGACGTAAAAAACATTTCTTTTTTAAATTTTCAGATTGTCTCCATCTGCAACTATACAGAGAGCCCAAGGATCGCTACAAGAAGGGCCAAACGAAGGCGTCGCTCTCGCTGCAGCACTTCCTCGGCTTCGAGTCGGGCTTCACGCTCGACAAGGAGTCTAACACCATCGCCATCATCTGCCAGGACGTGATCGTGGTGCTCGCCTTTGAAAGCCGCGAGAGGCTCATATCGTGGCAGGTGAAGGTGGGCGGCCAGCTCGGATCCTCCAGGCAGTTCCTCGTGATGATAGGCGGCGGGGCGGCGCGCAAGCTGCCCGCGGGGCCCGCCCGACTGCACCTGCAGGGCAGGAGGTTCGCCCTCACCAGCGGCACGCCCCCGCGCCTCCTGGGCCTCTGGGAAATCGGACAGTTAAGGTAAAATTAAAAACTTTTAAAACCATTTTATTATCATTTATATTTCATTTTTCACATCACACTAGATTAGAAAATTATAAGAAGAAGTTTGAATGGAGAAAGTGTAAAATAACATAGTGAAAAAAAACATTTTACAATTAAATTATTTTGACAGACGATACGGAGTGGCAGAAGGACGATTTTGCTTCGAAGGCGGCTCGCACTGCGGCAAGGGCGAGGGCCTGCATCTGCTCATCACGGACCAGGCACAGGACATCACGGACGCCTTCGACCAGGCCGCCCAGGGCAACCTGTCACTGCAGCGCCCCGCTGATTCCAGAACCGGTGTCGTATATTTTATCAGTCACAACCAGCATTTAATTTTTTCTTAATTGCTTTTGGTAATACACATTCATTTATTTTTTTTGTACTTTTAGGTGTCGAAGGTAGCAGTAAATCTCGATCTAATCCTCGGTTATCTGATCAAAATGTCGGCGATCAGTCTATGCCGGATTACGCCAGTGGTATTTACGAAGATAATTTTTTTGGTGAAGAATGCGGGGACCCACCACATACTTGGCCGTCCGATGAGAGACGCGGATTGAACGAACAGGAGTTGGGACCTCAAATTCAAATAGGCGCCGAACCGCCGTGGACTGGCGCCGACCACGTCACCTTAGAACGCTGCAACACTTGTATATCAAAGCTCGGTGTGCCGACGCGGTCGTCAACGGTGGCGCTCACGCCTAATACAAACTTTAATCCCGCGTGGACAATGGATTCTGTCTCCGAGACCAATGCTGACATCTCCTTGCACAGGGCTGATTATTTGACACCAAAAACTGAAAGAAAACATATAGAAACATGTCATTGCCAGGATCGACCACCACAACGACCACCGAAACCACCACAATTCGATCAAAAGAGACCGCCGGCCCCTTTACCTGTACAGAGCTATGGCTGCAATACCAATCTTAATATTTTTACTAAAAATAAAGTGGGCCCCTATGAAAATTATGATGTTCCTAAAACTACTCATGCCGAGGTAAGCTAAATGTAACATAGCAAGTTATTTTCTTTATTTAATTACGACCAATAACGTTATTACTTAGATTGTTTTTTTATAATTACTGCAATAGACTCAGTGTCGAATATTGTTTTCAGGTCGACAGCGGTGAGTACTACGATACCCCTAAAAGACTAAAACAAGCCTTAGCAGAAGATTTATTCCAAGTCACAAATAAATCTTCACCTGGAAACCTCGTCTTAAAGAAGAGGTGTGGTTGTATTTTAAAGTTTGGATCAAAGAAGAAACCACTTATTGTTGAATGCGAGGACAACTTACAGCCTGTGGAATGTCCCTGTCTGAAAGTCACCAACTGGGCGAATAATTTGATTAGTCTTCCCTATTGTAACAAAAGTTCTAATACTGACAGAGTGAGCACGGAAGTGGCCGGAAGCGATAAGGCGGATGATACTGCTATATACGCTACTGTAGATGTGACACGTAAAACTAACCGTAAAAGCGCGGTCACTGATAAAGATTGTTCACACGAGTGTTGTAGTGAAGCAACCGCAGTGAATTATCAAAATATAGAACCCAAAGGCGATAAACAGTTTGAAGGTCCGTACGCAAATTATGAAAACTTTGAATTTGCCCTTTCTTTAGAATTTTATGAGAACGCGAAAGATTTGTTGAAAAAAGCAGGAGTTACACAGAGCGAATTAGATGCACTGAGTGCTAACATCGATCCAGCGGTAACAACACAACCAAAGAGATCTCGCGTGTGCACTAAATGTGTACATAATCCGCAAATGTTATCTAATGAACAAATGAAAAGAAATAAGAGCGATGAATATTTATTAATGGGACCGCCGAAAGAAGTAAAATGTGAGATAGTCAGAGCCACAAATTCCGGATACGCTCCGATGTCTCCTAATCCTAATTGGTCACAAAGCTTGAAACATCCCATACAAAGATTACACAGAGCAGAGATAGAGAAATCTATAAGTATTCCAACTCTGAGCTATACAACCGGACAAGACACACGAGGTCAGATTACTAACAACAACAAAGAAGCCATACAGAAGCGATCTAGCTCTGTTGATTCCGCAAGATTGCTAGAAGATTTAAAAGAATTTGACAGCAGCGTCGGCAGCCACGGGACTTCGTCCTCGCTGGAAACATTAAGAAACATGGCCATCGATAATAGAATGTCATCGCCTTGTGATAACGAAAGAGATTGCTACGACTGCTCTAAATCCTCAAGCTCGGAGAACAAAACGTCCGAGGAAAGCTCATCAAAAGATATTCTGCATCTCCGTAACAAGCACATGGACAACGCTCAAATTAAAAGATCTTCAAGTGTGCCATGCAAGTCCGGCGGCAACAGGGACTCGTCTAGTTCCAACGACTCCGGTGTGTCCAGCTGTTCCCTAAAGCGCGGCGGTGGAGAGTTCCAGGAGTTTGAAATGCCCATGACGTCAGTGCACTCGCGGCATCATTACATGGTTCACAAGAAAATGAGAGGTAACCTGACAAGCTGTCTGCATTCTTCCTTGCCGAGGAAATCAAAGTCATCCGACCCACTCAGGGATCTCTCAATACAAGTGCACAGAGCCACTGTTCCTGCTAAATCATCCTCAGCCGAGGCCGAAGTACCTGTTATACCTCCGAAACAGTTCAAAGGTAGCAAACGCTTAAGTTAAATAACTTCGTTTTCCGAAACTGCGAAGGATAGAGAGATTTTAATCCGGTATTTATATCTTCAGGTGTAATGGACACGCACAGCACGTCGAGCGGCACTTCCGACATGTCGGACTACATCGAAACACTTTCGCTCACTTCATCGCACTCATCTTCCGACACTCCGGCCGCACTGAGGTACGTATCCTAAGCTTATAATATGGTCAAAATGTTTTAATTCTACTATACTTTTTTGTCTCATATCACTGCAAGATTTTCATAAGAACTGGGAGAGACAATTTAAAAACTCCTTTGTGTCTTTTTTGCTTGTCAAATATATCAAAAACAAAATTTGTCAGACTGAGCCGTCAGCCGACGAGCACGCTGCGGCCGCGCTCGGGCAAGGAGTACCACAACCGGGACCCCATCCTCTCGTGCGTGTACCGGACCGGCAAGGAGCGCGACTACACCGACCTGCAGTGAACACGCTCACGCGCCCAGCCTGTACATGTTAACTATTATTATTATTATTGTATTACACAAACTAAACAAAACAAGTTACTTTGACTGATATTCAAACGTAATACAGCATAATTTATCATCATCTCATCATCATGTTCATCATCTACATCATCATCATCTTTGTATTCCATTGTATATTAACATTACACATACGTATCAAATATTTCTACAAGGTGACTAATATTTAAATATAGAGTTTTATTCCCTCCTTCTGTATGATCATGATATTTATTTAATGTATGTTTTATTTTAGTATTTCATCAAAAGAAAATATATTTTTATTTATGTTGATAATAAGCAGGTAAAAGCGGTCGAAAATTTGAATCCTTTTTGAATGTGAAACATTTCCAAAACGCGTTTCTTTTATTTGTCTTGAATTCGATGTAGCATGCAGCGATGCAGCAGATGTAGTAAAGTATTTTTAAAAATTATATTTTTGGATGTGACTAAATCTTTCTTTATTGAGCGATAATACATGATAAAGCATTTCATGTAAATGAAGTAGTTTTGCATATTGTAAGCGATTTTATTAATATTTATATGATCAATATGTCTCTCTAAGTAAATCAATCAAAAAAATAGATTTAAGTATCATTTTTATCGGTAATGTCTGCGATTGGATCATTGAAGACTTTCAATGTTACCTAGTTCTTATTTTCTTACCATTTTACGTTTCAAACATTAAATAAATCAAAGAATCAGATACATAATATTTAAGAATGATTCCTTAATTTATGTTATCGTATACTAAATTGTAAAAAGCTATATAAATTCTCCTAAAAATATTTCTGTATGAATTGAATCATGAAAATGTAACATTGATTAATATGATACTTTATGTTATTGTATTACAAATAAGACTGAATTAAATAATATAATTTTTCATATTAAAGTTATGTTTCGTGACGTTCGCTTTAATATATTCTAGTCAGTTCTCATTGTATTATAATTCATTTACAAGTAATATAGATTTATATCAAAGAAAATTATGTAAAATTGTAAAAATGATTCGGTAATGGTATACATTTGTGGATTTGGTTGCGCGTAGTTTGTAATTTGCATTTTGTACGACATTTAATTGGGAAAATATAAAAAAAATGTATAAAAACTTCTCGACGTACTAAAATAATGTGCGTAAATTAAATTATATTATTATTATTTTTTTTACTAATTGGTATTTATAATAGATTTCCAAGTTTTGTTTATAATTATAATTTTAAATCTGCAAAACTTAATACGACTTCTATTCGGAGTCCATTTGTATTTTTTTATTAAATTAACTCCTTGTAACGTATTTTTCTTAAATCATCTGGGGATATGAAAGTGCAATAACAACATATGTTTGTACCGATCTCAATATTATTTCTCATAGAATAAGGTACAGTTAGTTAAAACATTTCCTAAAGATTACACTTAAGGCAATTAATCAATTATATTCTCCCTTTTTCGATATGTCATACATCTTGTCAACGCAACATGCATCACAGTAACGTTATTAAAAAGCGAAAGAAGCAGAGATTGACAAATTATTGTAAAGTTGTATGGATGTATGACTTATATTTTATGTGTCATATGTATGAGTAGTTTCTTGTCTAGTACCTACCCGATACCGAGTATTCATCGTCTAGTTACCTTTATGTAAACTTGCAAATATATATTCAATTAATATAGTTATTTGTCAAGATTATATCTTTCATTGTGCATCATATTCCTCCTTATTAACATACTGGCTTATAAATATAGAGGGAGTCGGCAGTATGAAACATCAGGTGAGTAGAAACCTACTGCGAACCAATTTGGTTCGTCTCAAGTCCCAGCTGGAAAATTAACGGTACATTAATTATTCATAGCTTTCAAAAAAACTTTGCCTTTTTTTAGAAGCTGACCCTTTCCCTCGTTAATCCCCGAGCACGTCCCAGAGGTCCGTCATTTATTTCTTGTCAATCAGCATTTCAATTTTCGATTGGGCTTTTCTATTACCATGCGTTTATTTTCAGAAATGATAAAAAATAGCGTGTCTCTACCGTATAAAAAGCTTGACCTTATTGTGTGTGAAATATTTTATAAAGTATAGTAATTTTAGAACTATCAAATCAAATAACATTTTCTTAGACAATTTAAAAGCATATTTGTTGTAGTAAGCAGAGTAGTTGTAACGATGTCTACAGGAGCACACGGTTCATTAGGACATGTCGAGATATCGACAGCGGAGTCTGCTATCGAGCTTGCTTCTTATCTACGTTTCGTTTTGATACCTTTGAGGTTCCCGAGTACAAAGTATCTGGAATTGTTACTATTATTATTTGTCGAACTTATTAGAACAATTTAATAAACCTTTTGAATGCTGCTTGAGTTACTATTGCATAATACGTCTAAGCTTAAGTGACTTTGGAGACATAATGTGAGTATAAACTTAAGTATATTAAAATTGTCTCTAACAGGTCGGTGCTAACAGCAGGCTCGCATCGCAAGTGCTCTCGGGCGCAGCGCCGCCGTGTGTGCTCAGCCCTCCACCGGTTGTCTCTGCGCCGAGAGGGCCATTAGTGCCTTGAATGCTTAAATAGTGCTAAATGCACCCTCCACCCTTTGTTACGTCACGGGTTGTAACAATTGTATGCGTACTAACATCACCACTTGACTCTTTATTTTATTTTTTCTGACATCATTAAAACAATATCCAACAACTAAACTAAACATGGAAACAAAACTTAAAAACAAATGACAAACATTTTTTCAAATGTTGGTTTAATTCACATTTGTTCGACAACATTTTTGGAATGTCTCATAATCCTGATTTCAATGGAACTTCATAACTACCTTACCGACTTGATCAATATCAAGTCGTGAAGTATCATCTATTGACATGACTCCTGCATTGCTTTAGGTCATCCAATTAGTCAGGCAGCGGCCGCTGGGAGGCGCTGCTGGCGGCCTCGGCGAGTCAAGTTGTGCCTCGTTAGTATTCAATTTCAAACTGTGAATTGCTCAAAGAACATGTTTTAGTTATACTAAAATTTGAAATTGATTTAGAATTAGTTAAAGGGAACAATAGTTACTTCTTTAATTTTAGAAACGGTTAAGATAAGCTTTCACACGTAATTTCCTGTATCTGTATACATTACAAAGTAAATATATTTCAGTGAACGTCCGATACATTGCAGGTTCGGCGCTGCGGCTGTTTGAGTTAGCAAAGCTTAATTGATTCATTCTCGGAATTTAGTCGACGAAGTCGAGCGCAGAGACAGCGCTGTGCGACACACGACGTCTTATCTGAACATATTTAAACAATTCTGTACCCAAAGATATATTACACTATAGATGGAACACTCGAAGCCTAAAAGTAAGGCATTTTCTTAGACCTCCCGAGGTCTCACGTAGGGAGATTTCCCCTAGTGTTGACCTCTAAATTACATTTGCCGACATAAAAAGTTGACCGAATGTACCCTATTTTGTCAAATTTAAATTTTATTTTATAGCATTTACTAAAGTTTAATGTTATAATTAATCGAGGCATTTTTAAAACGCTAATTAAAAATTTTATAACAACCATGAAACAAAAATAGTCTTTGTTAAAACTTGTTTGGATTTAAATTGTTTTATTGTAAATAAAATAATAATAATGAAAAACGGTAATTAACATTTTAATGAATATTTAGTTTATTCTATTGTTTATTTTAAAAATTAAAAAAAAACACACATTTTCCCAAACTTGGGAATTTCTTTCATAATACTGGCAAGATTTTTCTTTTTCAATAATTTCTTTCGCGGCACGCATTTTAACGTCAAATTACTATGGAGCGCTCCCTCTATGTATAATATCACTTTGGCTGTACCCATTTTTCTTGAACTGATTTCCAAAATGATATCTGCTATATTATTATGCATTATGTTCTCTCATTTTTAACTAGATTAGGCAGATAATGGAAACGGGGATCCGGGTTAATATCCCTGGGGTCGTAGGGTGGGGGAACGGGAAGACGACTGTCATTTGCAAATTGATTTCATGGCGAATGTTCGCCGTCTCGGCGGCCACTTGCAAAATGGAATAACATAATGACTCGAGCGAGAAGCAAAACATATCAAGTTTACACTCCTTGCTTTGCATTATTGAGTTATCGTCCCCATCAGGAGCTACCACTGAACATCCGCGATACATTGCTTACATAATTTGCAGTTCAAGTTACACAATATAATATTTTAGTAAATTTGAATTATTTCAAATTGCATTGAGACATTATGATAGACAATTTTACGCTTTTGCTATTTAATTTAGAGATTATGTCTTTCATGAAACAAACTTATCATTTTTTTGTTTGAGGAAAGGTGTGTTTTTTTGTGCTTTGTATGTTTGTATTTTTATTATTAACCTACATTATCATTTGCGCAGAAAATATTTTGTTAATTACGTGTGGACGTAGCCGCAACTACAATACAATAGAAGCTAGTTAGAAGTAAATCAAAACGTTGATACTCGTATCACTATCGACGTACACAAATGGAAACATTTCCAATCAATAGTTGTGTTTGTCTGTATGAATGGTTGGTGTAATTGCATGTACAAGCACCGTTCAGCTCCACTGCATCGGAACAAAGCCCTGTCTGTGGAGACAGCTCGGGGGAATGCGGCTCCCCGCCTCGCCTCGCTCCTGCCTATTGCAAACGTCACTTGTGATTGATTAAAATATATGTCACCTATATTTTTGATTCTAAGAATTATAATTCATATATACGCATTTAAATTATAATCTGTAGCTTGAATGATTTAATAATATTTAGTTAATAACTCGTATAAAGGTAGAAATAAGATAATTTCCTCGATGCGGCAACGCTTTCCCAACTTTAATTAACCGTAATCATGATTAAGTCGTATCATATCGTCAGAACTGTGATGAGAGGAGATTAATTATAAGTTGAGCAGCCAGTACTTGCTGCGGTGAGCTCGAGCATTAGATGAGCAACGAGTGAGCAACGAGTGAGCAGTCGCAGAGCGGAGCTCCAATTAATTAAGTAATTTGCCGAGGCGGTGTCAGACAGTGACTCTGATTTAATTAACTTTGCGGTCCATTAGTCACGCTCATTATTAGTTTGCTCTCACAGTCGTATCGATTTGCTCAACACTTTGCCTGAAGAATTGGAGATACCGCTCCGAAAGTTTGTTCCATAACTTCATTTTAGTAATAAATTGGAGGCAAAATTACAGGAATATTTTGTTAATCAATTTGTTCAGTAAAATGGTTTGGTGACCGAGTGTATGTAAAATGTTACCAAAATAGCTGCGTCACCGGCCTGGCCTCACTTTGAGTCTCGGGGGAGAGAACAAACATTTTACAATACAATGGACTGACTTTTTGTGTTAAAAGGTTTCGAACAGTTATTTTACTTTGATGGCATTCCAAATTATTCACGGTTCTGAAACAGTTTTCATCGTAGTGGATTCAGATATAGATGAGTTGTTATTTACAGAACACAATTAAAAAAAAACAGTCCATCCACGTCGGTTTGAACGGGACGCGTTAGAATATAAAAGAGAATGACTCGGTTAGTTACTGTTTAAAGTACTAACATCTCTTTGTCTCAAAATACTATGGAGATTTTTAAAACAGTTTCTATTTTTCGTAAAATAGTAAGGTTGAACAGTTCGTGTGTTTGCGTATTGCGGTCGGCGCGTATTTTTCGCAAAGGTCTGCAGCAGCTGGTCTCCGCACCGCGCGCTCGAACGATATAAAAACTTCTATTGTTCGCTATAAACTTTACAAACACTAAATAAATATTGTTTATTTTCCTTAATGCACATATAAAAGTTTCCTTCTGTCCTTTCCTCTTGTCAGAATCTGAGCAATTTTGAGTTTACAATATTTTTTCATGCATAAAAGAATTGCAACAGTTGTAGCGGCCTGTAGAACCGTTCTAGGAAAGGAGACAAAGATTTCATAAATTCCGCGCTGGCCGTGCAATAAATTCGCCAGAGATTTATGAGTATTTTCGTTGGAGCATCGCTCGTCGTGCGCCCGCTTACAAAATATATTATTTTGCGATTTATTGCGCTCCCCTCGCTCCCCGCGCCCCGCCCGCGTCCCCGCCGCGCGCACATTATTACGCAACTTATCTTCCCAAACATAACGATTTACAAGTCTTCTCGGCATCTCCTTAATGGAATAGTTTTAAAGCCTTTCTGAATCTGTCTTCTACCATTAGTGCAGCTCGAAGCCGTGGCGTCAGGTTTATTGCCGCTAACATATAATTAGATTTATAATAAAATGTGCGACAAGGATTAATTAAACGATTTCCTAGACTCTCCCTCGCATCGTTGTTGCTTCGAGCACCGTCTTGTGTTTAATTAATTTCACGGGCCACCGCACCGGCGGCCGCGTCGATTATCGGTTTGTTTTGGAATTCAACTGAACCTTTCTCAAAGGAAACATCTCGGCGATCGCCGTACTATCTGTATCTAGACATGTTTTACAACTAACGGAAGGGGAAAGAAAATTGGAAAAGTTCTTTGAGTGGCGAATTAACGTCGAGTTTTCTGGTTCTCTTTGATGCGAGTTTAATGTCCCGGTTAAGATTTTACTTGATAATATTGTTTTGAAACAAAAGACGACCCTGTGGGTTTTTCTCTGTCAATTTAACTCGATACTGTTTGACTTCGGGAGGTTAAGATCGAACGTGGAATGTTGTACTAACACACACACACACACACACACACTGCTCAATCTGTATTGCATTCCAAAATACAAGTCAGAACCACACGTATGTAAATTCAAATGCTTAGATAGTAATTCCAAATGCAGCATATAATAGGCGGCAAAATTAGGCAGTTATTTGAGTTTCTGCCGAGCCCGCACCACGTGAGCCGTGTTTACCTGCACTGCACGGTACACGATGGGCGGAGTGCCGTGTGTTGTATACAGGCAGAGGGAATGGGGGGAGGAGAGCAAGCGAGGGGGGGAACGCGGTTTGTGTATCCGTATTACGCTAATAAAGGCATTAGCTGTTTGTCAGCACAACGCAAACATTTCGTCGGTATCGGTAAACGTGCACTTTCATATTCCTGTTCTAAACATAGTTAAACCGCAAAGAAAGTTATTGTTTATGTACGTAAATCTAGCATCAAAGGATTTTCTTATTATACTACAAATAAAAAATAGTTATTGTAACAGGCAAAATAGCAAACGGTAGGTTAGCAAGCAAACATTAAACTGCTTGAAAATCGTAAGAAACATTTCTCAAGGATCCAGAGAAGACTTTGCTACGTCCTAAGTGCTCGTCTCTCAAGGAAAGTATCGTGTCGTCGTGACGCCGTCTGTGTGTGTGTCCGCCGGTCGCGGGAGCCATTAGTGCTGAATGCTTAAACACCATTAAAATTCATCCGTCTCTCCTTAACTATTGAGAATTATACAGTTTAGTTCCGAGCGCAGGGAAAAAAGGTTTTTTAAAATTTCAAACTTCAAACGAATCATGTTTATACAGAAATGTTTTATGTCTGTTGCGCAATTGAGACGGAAAAGAGTCGCTAATGATGTTTTATATTTGTGAACATTGCCGGTCGTTACACTTGTACTTATTAAATTAAACTAACGCTTATTTTAATTATAATTAATTTTGTTTTTTATACTTTTTTAATTATTTGGGAGTGGAAGACACACTTTAAACTTTTATTTTGTACATTATAAACTAAGATCTTTTTTCATACAGACGTCTTTCGTGTTTTCCAGAGCACTCAAGACAAGTCTGTCTGTGTCCGTCGAGAGAGCCATTAACGCACTCAATGTTTAAATTCATATCCTTGTTTTTATCAACAGAAAACACTGCTGTGTACAATATAATATTATATTAATTTTGACTAGAAAATTAATAAGCAGTTTTTAGTAATGAAAAGGTAATATTTAGATAATAGACTTTAAATATTATTTTTACTACACCAATCTATGAAAAGAAATTAATTTACGTTGAGCGCAATCAAGTTCATTTATTTCGTTAAATAAGTTTGTCAGAACGCGAGCACGCGAGTTTCAATTCCGCGTATTTTTGCTCGAGTACGCCGGAAATTATTAAAACCAAGACTAATGTTTGGAAAAATGTTTTTATTGTTACTTTTAATGAACATAATTTCAACTGTAAAAGCATTATAATAAGTTGTTAATACTGAATTATGGTGTACAATTAAGAAAACAAAACGCACCATGATCAAATTAAGAGCACAAAGAAATTTAAATTTCTTCATTTCATCAATATCCTTTTAAAGTTACTTTGAAATTCTAATCAGTTTAAAATAAAAGCTTGACCAAGGGTTAATACTTGCGGAAAAAGCCATTAAAGAGTAAATTTAGGTCGAATTCTTAATGGAAGGCTTTCACTTTGTTCATTTTCTAATGAATCATGTTTTATTAAATCGGCTTTGGTCGGTTTTCGTTTGCGATTTGGCTTTGTTTTTTATTTTGCTTATTTTCAAGTGTTAAATACGGATACAACAAATATATTGCATTCTTAATTAATATTGGTAGTGACACAAATACGTTAAAACCATTATTATTTATTAGAGTATGCTTCGTTTTATAAATGACTAGCTTTTGTGCGTGACTTTATCCGCATGGAATTGAAAAACATAACCGATGTTACTCGGTGATAGTTTAGCTTTATAACGGTGAAAGATTTTTTGAAATCGGCCCACTAGTTCTTAAGTTATTTCAATACATACAAAAATACAAAGTTTCTCTCTTTATAATATTAGTATAGATAAGTAAGTACAGATTGCCAAAGGGGAAGAGACATTTCCTAATGGATGTATTAATTTTAGATCAGACAAAACGGTTCCCTATCAATTTCTGTTTCAGAGGGACCGATGGTTTTCAAATATTCAAATGTTGGATTGAAGAAACGTGTTGCGGTGCGGCGAGCCTCACGCAGACCAATAATTAAATGAACGTGGAATAAGCTTCATTTGCAATCTTATATTGTTGCATGGATATCACAACATAGTACCTCACCTAAAATGCTAGATAATAAACGATAGACTTAATCAAATTGTGTGTTTAAATGTTGGTCAAGTTGTATTTTGCAATAAAGTAGTTCCGAGGGAGAGCGGTGCGGCCGAAAGCGGCACTAACAACGTTAGGCCGCCGGTTCGTTAGTGGCGCGGAGACGGCAGCATCGCGCTGCGGCAATACAATAAATACTCTTTGTTTCTAGATACACGTACAATTATCATTTGGCTTTCAAGACGCGTACTTCTCTTGCTTGTTTGGAAAATATTGCATTAACAATCAAGATTGTAGCAAAATATTGCAATAATACATTGAAGAACTAACGTACAATTTTAACAAAGTTACGCAACTACGCTTAATAGAATAAAACAAAAGCATTCGAATTATAAAGCGAGCTAATGTAACGTATTCATTATTCATGGGGCGGCGACTGAATTAACTTTTTCAATGAGCCGCGGACGTCGTGCGGGCTCAAAGGTTCCCCTGCGGTGTTGACTGTGGACCAACCTTTGAATTCGCAATTATAAACTAGGAATCAACTTTTTCAGAGTATTTTTTTTTATATTTACTTAATCACATTTCATATAAAACTTTTTCTTACTTTTTGTCCGACTGTTAGTAACGTATTTCCTTGGGTATTTGTATTTTTTATAAAGGAAGAAAGTACCATAGACGATAGTCAGACGTGAGAGCTAGCGTGCGCTATGTCGTGCCTAGGGGCTACCCAGAGTACTTTTTGATTGGCGATATCGCTGATGGAATCGACATAATGTATGAAACCGACATTGTTATTCGATAAGTCATGTGCTTGTCACGTGTGAGATATCGAACGTCATTGTCAGTTCCATACATTTTTGACGTTGGCTATAGAATCGTTTCGTAGCGAATGTACTTTGGGTAACCCTACTTGTTTCACTAGTCTAGTGAGACCGAGTCGACATTGTGTATATCAAACGCATATCTTATTTTCTTTAGTGCAGGAGCTGTACTGAGCTGTATCGTTGTTACTTGGCAAGAATTCAATGAGTGATGCCAACGGAAATAAGTGAGTTAACTCACAGTGAAGCCTTGTACGCACTAGGATAGTATTTTAGTCGAGTAGCAAGTATCCGAACAAAGGATTTACTGATCAATTCTATCAAAATATTGCTGTTCGGACACGTTCAGTTACTAAATTACTACCCTTGTGCGTAGGTTTAGGCTTAAACGAGTCCGAACATCCTTTGTTTGGATAAATGCTACTTGCTACTCGACTAAAATACTATCCTGGTGCGAACAAGGGTTGAGAGCGGGAGCCAGCCGAGAGCAGGCCGCAGACAGGCGATACCGCAATTGGAATAAAAGACTTGCGGCCGAGCCAAACTGATCAACGTTCACTTCACACGCAGAGAATATTGATGTGATCCAACACATAGCACGCTTAAATGTGTGTTTCCACACGTAAAAAATAAACTAGCCTAAATACTCCTACCCTAGGGAAGTAAATCATTTCCCATCTAATAGCAGTTTTGTTGAATTGAGTAATATTGATGGATTCAATCCGCGGCGTCGATAAAAGATTTAAACGCCTAATTGAAAAAGCATGTCGCGGTCTGCGGCGGTGTCGGGGTGCGGCTGAACTCCCAACTTCATAGAACTTACAAATTCTAAGATTTTAATCGGAGAATTATTGAACTTAATAAAACTGAAAATAATATGAGAATCAACGTGTTATTATGTGAGGACGAATTTTCATGAAAAAAAGGGAATATATAAGAATGTTAGGACGTTAATCTTTTCGATGTCATGAAAAAACAAAATGTTCATAGTCAATTTATTTTTGGCTTAGCTCTGCCAATACTTCAACCGCGGGGCTCCGGAGTTCAAGTACAAAATGTATTACACACGGAAATAAATGTATCAATCATTGCTCGCACTTGGCGTTTCCTGCCTCTGCTGCCACTGCTACCCCTACTGCCGTTACTGCCGTTAGTGCACTATACAAAACTTTAAACGGAACAACATGTTATTGTGTCGTTTGCCAAGAGCGGGTCAGACAAAGCGCTGGTAAATATAGTTATAACTTGGCGTGAAGACAACTTTTGCATCCAAAGGAAGTGTGGGAACATTAACTCGCGCCGGCGACGCCGGTCGTGCGGCGGGCCTGCGGGGGCCTGCACCAGTTAATGGTTACTTCAAAACTGTTGGATCATTTGTAAATTTTCTTTCAGGAAGCTGCTTTTGTTTTCTGGAGCGATGTATTAATTGTACACATTTTCCCTGATAACATCGAAGTTGATGCCTCTGAGCTTAATAGAGTCCACGTTATTTTTATTTACTCAAAAAATGTCCTTCTCTTGGTTTTTTAAAGAACCTTTCCATAGTAGCATGACAATGTTTTTCCAAGACTTGAAACAAAACAATGCGGACTTAAAAAGTAGAAGTTTGCCACAAATCTGGTATTTGATTGTTACTGTGTGGGCGCGCGCGGCGTGGGCGCAGTGGAGCGGAACAGACAGCGGCTGCCAGCGCCCCGCGCCCTG
>QDHC01004456.1:66914-77292 GCA_013186455.1 Papilio dardanus tibullus | reverse complement strand
AACTCTGCTTGTCAAAGAGACGCTTTTATTCATGTGAGTGTACGATTTAACATAATAATACTTAAAGTGAAGATTTTATTGAAACGATGACAAAATAAACCCTCTTTTAAATGAAAGCAGTAAACGATTTCAAATATTTAATTCTCGGGGTGACACAACTTTTATTGTAATTAAGGTTTATTGTTTAAAATATATTTTTGGCACGACTGCTAAAAAAATGGCAATTAGTGCATTTTCACTAAATTCAACATTCATTTGCTTAAAAATGTCACATAATTTGAAAACTATTCTTCTGACACCTCGTGTTCGTTGCCAAGCATTTAAAAAATCTACACTTAATGAAGCTTGCAAGATTAATTTTAGTAGAAAATCTAAAAAAGTAAAAGAAAAAAATCACTGAATTATGATTATTTTAAAAACATATTTCCCAATGGATTCGCGTGGCAACGCTCCTTGGTTACGCAATTCAGATGTAGTTAGCATGCAGAGGCCGACAGCCCAGTTTCGTGACCTAAACACGTCCGCCGAGCCTCCGCCGAGCCGCCGCCGAGCCGCTAGCACAGCCACACGGCACATAGCGGCGGACCGCGGGTTTTAAAGCGAGGATTTTATTACGTTTGTTCGTAATGGTGTCGAGAGTTCACGCTAAATAAGTTAAATTAAAACAGTGCGCCGACTGAAGTTTACTCGGATTTTTAAAATGGGGTTAAATTTTATGGCAACTACGACGTACAGCGGGTTTCTTCCTAAATATCGAGTCGAATATATTTTTGTGATGTTATTTCGTTCAAAACTAGAATGCAAATGAAGGCAGAGCTTTGAAATGCAAATGCCGCGCGGAGCGCTCGCAGCGCGGACCGAATGTTTACCGACGCCCTAACTTTTTATTGCTTTTCGAATGCGATGCCCGAATTTTATTTTTATTGCTATTTCCCACAATTATCTTTTGAACTTGAACTTTAATAGCTCTTGTCTAACCCTTTGTTACTGCCGTCAGTGAGAGGGAATCTATTTATTTAGAATATTTTACTACACTAAGTACTTCTACTAATAAATGTACAGTTAGTGATATATGACAATGCCATTCGATTGACAATTGTATGCGAAGAATACATTTCCTCCTTGTAGCGTGGCGCTCTACATACCTGCGGCGACCGCACAAAGCTGCCGGCGGCAGGCTGTCAGGGAGTGCGGTCATCGGTAGCACTCAATACCTCAATACCTTTTCGGCTTCTCATTTTCTAGTAAAAACTCTATGAATACAGACAGAAGTAAACATTGGTAATAATTTTTTTAACATTCATTTGTTTATTAATTACGACAATTTGCAATTTACTTGTCAAAAACTAAACCTTTTTATGTAAGAACTTCCCCGCAGCGTATCTACAAGATAACGGCTCATTCGGCGCTCGTCTTTGAGCGCCGGCGGATCAAAGGCGACGACAATTACATTAATTACAACCTCCTCACGTTCCGCTTTGTTTAGCCGACTGACATTTTATCTGCTTATTTATCATCAAAGGCCTTTAGTTAGAAAAATATAACTAACATTGCCTACAGATAGATATCTTGTTGTATTTACTTGAAAACAAGTAAACTCTAATACAAATACCAGTACTTCATCATATTTCATATCTATATGGTAGTCAAATATCGGACAGACATTAAAATGTGTGGTTATTTTCAATATCCGAGAGCTGCGTCAATCAAAAATTCGATTTATCTGCGACAGTATCGATATTGACATCAAGTCTTTTCGAATTACATGGTTTTCGAAATATAGGTTTATTTTCAGGCCATACAATTTGTCATCATTAAAAAGTTACGACTTGGACTTCTCAGGGACAAGTTAGTTAAAAAAGAAATTAAAATATAGTCCCGTGTTCAGTTGATATTTATTTTTGTACTCAATTCACTTTTCTGCGGTCATTTACAAGTTACCAAAATTCTTATTTACTTTGTTTTTTATATTACACTCATCTCAAGTTTGTTACGTTTTATGTTTCTTTCAATACAAACAAAAAAAATCAGCATAATGAAAAAGCACAGATTTGTATCACAAATCTCCTTGAATCCTCTTATCTTTGTGTTAATCCCCACTCCCGGCACAGCTCGCAGCGCGCACTGCTGCTGCTCGTGCCATATCATTAACAAGTCATTATAATACACGAAAACAAATATTGAGTTTCGTTGATTGCAAATTAATTAATTACGCGCGGTGAGGCCACCCGCTACGCAACCTCTACGCGCCACCTACGCGCCACCTACGCGCCGCCTACGCGCCACCTATGCGCCACTACGTATTCGTAATAATGAGTTGACTATGTAATACTAGAAATATATTATATTAATTATATTATATTACAAGAATTAATTATTTAAAACTTAACCCTAATGGCATCAGGAGTATTTTGTCGTCTTTATTCATAAACATTCAAAATTATAACTATTCTTTTTTTTACCTTACAATTTATATTATTTTCATTTTATCAGAACAATTATTGTTTTCCAACCTCCGCACATGTCCACACGCATGTCCAATTTACGAGTAAATTTGTTCTGAGCATGGAAATGCTGCGGTGAGAGCTGGCAGGTCGCCTCAATAAAAATTTACATATTTGATTCAGGCGCGCGCCGGATTGATAATATTTTAAAATATATTCCGTAGAAGCCTGTGTTATGTTAATACCGTTTATGGATACGTGTTAATATTTGCTTTTTCATATTCACTTTGAGTTTAATATCTATAATATCATAGATATTAAACTCAATCATAAATTTAACAGTGGTAGAGCCCGCTTTAACATCTTCGCACGAATTGGCCGGCTCGCCCGGTGTAATACCACAACCACACAGAAAACAGGCGTGAAATGGAAGCAATTCCGTGTTTCGTCTGATGAGTGTGGTGCCGGAGGCCTACCCCCCCCCCTTAATACAGCATGGCAGTGGGATCTAAAGAGAAAGTACCCCAGGGGGGTACCACAACCGCCGGTTGTGGAGAATCCCCCTCCGCGCGTTCACGCCTGAACTCCCGCTTGGAGTCTGGGGGTGAGCGCGCGGGCCGCCCTGCGTATTCTGGGGGGGGCACTATTCCGCTCGCTAATGTTGGCCGGGGCAAACGAGGCAAGAATTTATCAACACCCCCTGCCACCCTCAACGTGGACTTCTGCAATATCAGGGGGATCCACTCTAACCTTGAGGCCGTCCACTACCACCTCCGGACGGCCAAGCCGGCCTTGTTGTTTCTGACCGAGACGCAGATATCTTCTCCGGCGGACACCTCGTATCTCTCCTGCCCTGGATACAAATTGAAACACTCCTTTTTGCCCCGGGCAGGGGTGTGCGTGTACGTCAGAGAGGATATCTGTGCCCGCCGCCTCAGCCTTCTTGAAGGTAGGGACCTATCACTTCTGTGGCTGCGCGTAGATGGCGATGTCCATCCGCGGGTCTACGCGTGCCTCTATAGGTCCCATAGCGGTAATGCCGAAATAGACCGACTCATGGAGCAAGTCCAAACGGCTACAGATTCCGTTCTGGCACAGATCCCTTCCGCCGAGATCGTGGTACTTGGCGACTTTAACGCCCACCATGCCGATTGGCTTGGTTCTCGTACCACTGATCACGCGGGGAGGTCTGTCCACGACTTTGCCTTGTCATATGATCTGACGCAGCTGGTTACCTCGCCCACGCGAATCCCAGATGTCGAAGATCATACACCTTCCCTGTTGGACCTTCTGCTGACCTCACATCCGGACGGCTATATGGTTTCCGTCAACGCCCCCTTGGGCTCATCGGACCACTGCCTGATCCGGACTATGGTGCCTATCTCGCGTCGCCCACGGTTTAAACCGAATGGCTTTCGTCGAGTGTGGCACTATAGGTCAGCAGACTGGGATGAGATGCGGTCTTTTTTGCATCTTACCCATGGGAGCGAGTTTGCTTCTCGCTGGATGATCCCGATGCCGTTGCCGACTCTGTCGCCGATGTGGTGCTTCAGGGGATGGAACTTTTTATTCCGTCTTCTGTTGTGCCCATCGGGGGCAATTCTCGGCCCTGGTTTGGTCAATCCTGCAAAGTAGCTGCGCGCTACAAGCAGGATTGTTACCGAGCTTGGGCTGATGCGGCGGCGGCTAGGGATGTAAATACCAGCCTGCTTAAAAAGAAGTATAACTCTGCCTCCAGGTCTTTCAAAAGAGTTATTGCCAAGGCAAAGTCTGAACACGTGGCCAGCATTGGTGAGAGGCTGGTGCGGCTTCCTTCGGGAACTCGTGCGTTCTGGTCTCTCGCCAAGGCTGTCCAGGGGAATTTCTGTAAGCCGTCTTTACCATCTTTGCGCAAGGGGGATGACTCGTTGGCCCACACCGCAAAAGAGAAGGCCGACCTTCTTGGCTCTCTTTTTGCGTCCAACTCGACTCTGGAGGACAAAGGTAGCTCGCCGCCGAAAATCCCGCGCGGCGACACCTGTATGCCCGAAATCCAGTTCATCCAGAGATCAGTGCGTAAAGTGCTGCAATCTCTGGATGTTTACAAGTCGAGTGGGCCTGACGGGATTACCCCATCGTGCTTAGGACTTGTGCTCCTGAGTTGGCACCGGTTTTAACGCGCTTGTTCCGGTTCTCCTACTCTCTCGGCATCGTCCCGAAATCTTGGAAGACTGCCATGATACACCCGATCCCTAAGAAAGGCGATAGCTCTGACCCGTCCAACTACAGACCGATTGCCATTACCACCTTGTTCTCGAAAATTATGGAAACGACCATCAATTGCCAACTCATGAGGTACCTTGAGGAGCACCAGCTGATTAGCTAGAGCATCAAGGTCGTTGTCGACGGTGCATGCTCTGACCCCAAACCAATTAATGCTGGTGTCCCACAGGGCTGTGTACTGTCGCCCACCCTGTTTCTTCTGCATATCAATGACATGTTGCAAATTAGCAACATCCATTGTTATGCAGACGATAGCACGGGTGATGCACTGTACACCGCCCGCGCTAACGTTTCTCGGGCTACTGTCGATGAGAACCGGACCAAACTTGTGTCTGGACTGGAGACCCTATTGGGTGAAGTCGCTGATTGGGGTCGAAAAAATCTTGTCGATTTCAATCCCAAAAAGACACAAGTATGCGCCATTACCGCTAAAAAACAACCCTTTGTCGTAGATATTCGTTTCGAGGGCACTCCCCTGGTCGCCGCAGCCAGTATCAGTATTCTCGGCGTTGACATATCGAATGACGTTCAGTTTCGCGGTCATTTGGAAGAGAAGGCCAAGTTGGCCTCTAAAAAGCTAGGTGTACTCAGTAGAGCGAAGCAGTACTTCCAACCGGGCCACCGCCTTCAACTTTATAAGGCGCAAGTGCGGCCCCACATGGAGTACTGCTCGCATCTCTGGGCGGGAGCACCCCAATACCAGCTTCTTCCATTTGACCGCGTACAACGTAGAGCGGTTCGAATTGTCAACGACCGAGCTCTTACTGATCGGCTTGATACTCTGGCCTTGCGGAGGGACGTTTGTTCCCTCTGCATATTTTACCGTATCTACCACGGGGAGTGCTCTGACGAACTGTTTGGAACAATTCCTGCCGCCGAGTTCCGTCTACGGACGACTCGCCAGACCGCCAGTTTCCATCCGCACCACCTTGATGGCTGGCAATCCTCTACCGTGCGGTTTTCGCGAAACTTCCTGCCTCGCACAGCCGCACTGTGGAATGGTCTGTCCTCGGCGGTATTTCCAAACCGCTACGACTTAGGGACCTTCAAGAAGCGAGCGTATCACCTCCTAAAAGGCCGGCAACGCATCTGTGGTTCCTCTGGTATTGCAGATGTCCATGGGCGTCGATGATCACCTCGGTGTTCCCGCTGCTCGTTTGCCCCCTTTTGTTATAAAAAAAAAAAAATCATAATTACGTATCATTAACAAGTGTGTCAATAATTAAGCAATAATTGAATAATCTCTATTAATTTAATGAGCCGTAAAATTTATATACAGTATTTAAATTCACAATCACAATAAGACTTCAGCGGGGCTACCTAAAGTATTTTTCGATCGACGATATCGCTGATGGAATCGACAAAATTGTATAAAACTGACATCGCCATTCGATAAGTCATGTTATTGTCACGAGTGAGATATCGAACGTCAATGTCTGTTTCATACCTTTTTGACGTTCGCTATCCGCTTCGTATCGAATGTATTATACTTTGGGTATCCCCCAGGCATGACTATTCCTGAATTGAAGACATTCAGATTATTTTTATTTGATAATATTTCTAAATACAAACGCAGTATTATGCTTCACAATTATTTCTGATGTTCTATTATCTTTATCCAAATCCGCACAATATTAATCGCAGCGGAAGTGTTTCATAATTCCCTATGCGAGAGTAGTTATGAAGATAGAGAGCTGAGTAGAGCACGAGGAGCTGCAGGGAAACTTGTTCAACAGAATAGCAGCTAAAAGTATGTCACATTTTTGAACATAACTACTAAATTAAATAGTGTTTATTGCTACTAGTGCATTCATTATATTCATCGTTATTATTATTGTAAGTCTTTTTGATATCAAGAATGATCATATAACCTGATATTAGTATTAGAACTTAATCGAATAAACGTTGTTTAAGTTGTACTTAGATGTAATATTCACATGCGAGGAAAGTACAGATGTAATTTAGTTAATATACATATTTTCGTACTGAATTAGTACAATCGGATGCCTCATACGAGCGAGCTCCGCGCGTTCGTTCCGCTTGTCACGCTCGTCACGCGTGTCACGTCGGCGCGTCACCTCCGGCGCGGCGCTCCGGGCTGTTCACTCGCCAGTTATTATATTTTGTCCCCTAATGTTGCTTCAATACGTGACGTGCATTCAGGTTTTTTTTGTGAACGCATTCATTTTCAGGAGACGCGTCGCTCGGAGCTAGCTCTACAATGCATGGAAAAAAAATTGAATGGTTTAAAACAAATAAACAGTTCGACCTAACAATAGTCACATAACGTATGAAATGGATAAAGTTGACTGACCTCGGGTTTCATTTTATTCTTTACTCACTGACTCTACAGGGTATATTGGAAAATATGTTTGTTTCAATCTGAGCTAAAACAAACAGTACAAAATAAAACAAACAGTGGTCACCGCGGACAAAAACATTTATTTAAATATTGACTTTACACAGAGCGGTGGTCACCGGGGGCAGAGCTCGCTATTTTGTACTAGTGTTACGTTGAATAAAACATATTATTATATCCAAAATGTACTGTAATAACTTTTATTGTGTTTTCAAGCACGAGAATACTCTTATATACTGTAATCGATACTGATTTCTGTTTAAAGATTTGTATCTCGACTTCAGTAGAGTCGTGACGCGGAGAGCATTTGTCAGTGCCATTCGTGCAATTAATCACTTTCTTAACTTCTTTACAGAGTTACTGCTCTTGCAGCATTCCTTCCCACTCTCATTTTGACATTTTATAATGTGTTTTCTGTTCTCATTATATGTAAATAGAAATAAACGTAGTGTTTTATTTAAGGGCATGAAAATATTAAATAAAAGATTAACTTATAAAACAAAATTAAATAAACTTATGTTTTCTGATTGAGAAATGAATTTAACGCAGTAAAAAGAGCTCAGCCGACTGACAGGTCGCTGACCGGTGGGATATAACCAGTTCTAACCGGATTCGCTGACGTCACGTGCGCAGAGCACGCCGCTAAGCCTCACAGATGGAGGCAGCCCGTAAAGCTCCCGCTCCGCCGCCTAAATCTCATACTAACTTATTGAATATTCGTCGCACTGGCACTGCGTGCGTAGTAGATTTATTCACCTCAATAAACTTTCAATTCTGATGTTTTCAGTTGATTTCAGTTGATTTGTATTTTTATCAAAAGGTGTGTTTTACAATCAAAAATCTAAGAAAATACAAAATAAATATTTTACAAACCGCCAAGCGATATAGACAGTCGTAGCAAAGTGCTCGAAGCTCGTAGCAAGTGGCGGAGCGCGGCGCGGTGGTGCGAGCGCGATGCTCGGTGGCTGGAAACAAAGCGCCGTCGAAAGCAATTCGCGCCGCCGATAGCCGCAGCGGATATTACTCTCAAATGCATTTTTCACAATTCGCGTCGGCCTTTGTAGCTGACCCTGCTGCCTTTATTATTTTCTGAATACATGAGAGTTAGCTAACATATAGCTACAGCCGTAGCTGTCTGATGGTATATTGTGAGCCTAAGATTTGTTTATTAAATAAACCGACTCGAGTTTTACATTTCCTTCTCTTTAACATTTCTCAAACGAGGCGTGACGTGACGTTTCACTCGGCAGAGAGTGTGAGATCACGCAGCGTGACGCGCGCTCCTGCTGATTTACGACACGGCGCCGTGACAGCGTCGCGCAGCGTGACGCGTGTCACGTCCTCGAAATAATCATTTGAAAGACAAGTAAATAAAAACGAAGAACATTTCTGAAACGCTATTATCTTACAATAGGTTTCAACGGTATTTTTATCTTTTGTTTTGTCAAAGAAATTATATTTTGTATCATGATTATTTTAGTAAAGCAACAACGTAAGCCGGCGACAGTACGCTGGGAGCTGTCGGCGCGCTGTACAACTCAAACGTTTATAAATGTATGAATGTACGCATGTTAAAGCCGAGTATTAAAGCCGTAGCTTCGCATTGCTGACGTTATTCACTGCTATTGAATAAATGTTTTGTAAGCAATTTAGTGACGTAAAAATACGCAAACTCAATACCATGTGACTGTAGGTATTGATTATGTTTCATACATTTTCAACTTATACTTATAACTACATTGAATTTGCTTCAACGACCCGACGGCGTTACGTTTATAATTTGGTGATTAATAAATCAAAGCGTTTTTGGTCCTTGACGTTTGTGAGTCAAAAACATCGAATGTCACAAAAACAAGGATTTCCTTATTCTCCAAACTTTGAATTTTCAAGGCGAGAGAATCATAATCAGAAGTTGAACATTGAGCAGAAATAATTTAGCGAGCGACAGTCCGTGTCGAGACTGGTGACGAGGGTGAGGTGACGAGGAGCGCCGTGACGCCGCAGCTGATGGATTTGCTAAACTAAAAGCTTTGTCAGTTTTCAATTTCGCTACCAACGAGACGTTTCACTTCATTATAATTTTATAAAACTGGTAATGTTGAAGATAAAAAACAAGTTTTATTATCAAGTTCCATTTGAGAGGAATAAAGGAATCTCCCGGGGCGAGGTGACTCTAACATACCTATAAATCTAACGCCCGCATTCGCTGTACTCAGGTTATGTCGCGCTCTGCAAGCGGCTCGCGTGCCATTTGTTCACGTGTGAAGCACAATACTTGTCAGCGATCCCATTACAACATATTTATGTAAGCTCCCTTCAGGAAAATAACTTGACATTTTTGTAAGGTTTTACTTACAAAATAGAGATTTATATTACAACTAGCGAACCGCTCCGGTTTCGCACGGGTGCAAATCGGTATAATGCTGATACTAAACACTGCAGCGTTTGCATTATAAGCGCTAAAAATGTGTTGATTTACGACATCATATTAAAAACCTCTAAATTATCAGTGTTAGTCTACTATATTGTGAATGTATTATACATGAAAACCTTCCTTATGAATACCTCTATTTATTAAAAAAAAACCGCATCAAAATCCGTTGCGTAGTTTTAAAGATTCAAGCATTATATGGACAAACATAAAAAAGCGTTATTGTTTTATACTATGTAAGGATCACAATGTGAAATACACAAACATGTACATATATTTATCTCATCAACCACCAGTTCATTAAACATTTAACCATTCTTAATTATTGTATTTATGTGAACCGTTCTATTTATACGAGCGTTCGTCTTCATAACGACCAACTAATGAAGGGAGTTCTCGTCAAGCTAATTATGAGTAATTAGAAGTGAGGCGGTCGCTGCGAGTCCTCAACGCTTCCTCACAGTTTGTGTTGTGAGCGAGTTGAGATCGATTCTGGCAATGGACAATTACACAATAATTACACTCTATATTTTATGCTATAAGTCTTGTTCTTTCTATGTAGAATTAGAAATATTAAGTGATTTCGCAGGTAGTTAATCAATAGCAGGTTGTCCCGTGTGTGCAGCAGGCGCGGCTGACTGGACATGCGGGTTTAATTGGCACTCTCCTCTCTGCGCTTTGTTTCATACTATTGTAAATTTACTTTGCCATCGACGCGCTTTCATACTATTTGCTGTCCGATTTGTTCTATAGTACACACTTTTAATTACTCATGTGTTTTATTTTGATACGTTTTGTGGTTAACGTTGTAGATACGTATTCTGTACATAAATTATTTATTTAGTGAGCATTATTTACCAAAAGATTGTTTTATATGCAGTT
>QDHC01004456.1:50248-66558 GCA_013186455.1 Papilio dardanus tibullus | reverse complement strand
TCGAGGACCACTCGACCTAAAATAATTTGCAATGATTGCAGAGCTTTCGGGCGTAAGATCATAAATCCTAGAAATTGCTTCATTTCCAAGTTGATCCAAGTCAAAGTGTTTCGTGATTGTGCGGGCGGGGAGGGGAGGGGCGGACCGGGGAGGGGAGTAATGACGCTCGCCGCCCTCTTATTTGTTGCCTTCATTTGTTTCGTTTTTTTTCAGTTAAAGTAAAACACATTACAAAGATTTTTTTATTAATTTTGTTTGTTGATAGCAACATTACTTCTCAGTCATTAAACTTGTGTCAACCAATCAGTTGAGAACTGTTTCCACCTGGTCCCCGCGACCGCTCAGATGGCTCAGATGTGGGCCCGAGCAATCTGGGAGCCCTCTTGGCGGCTTGTTTTAATTTACCAGCGCCGGGGCGTCGCTGCGGGCGGCTCAGGTGCAGCGCGGCACACTTCTAATGATGATATTATTCCTCCTTTGTTAGAAATTATGGCAACATTTTTTTTTATTTAAAGAAATGGATTTTTATATTTCCTTCATCTACAAATGTCACAAAACAAAAATCCTGTCAAGATTTCTAAAAATGAGCTATGGTTTAGGAACTTTAGGCTATTTACAAAACGAGCGCCTTAATAACATTACATTAAGACATTGCTTATATTTAATTTGGTTAAAATCGATTGCTTTTTATTTTTATTAGTTATTTATTTATTTAATTATCTGCATTACTCTTTAATTGCTAAAGATTGTTGGTAGAGTAGACTTAAATGTTTTCGAGGTAATGAAAATCCGTAGCGCTACGTAGCGTTGTGTAGCGCTACGTAGCATACAACAATTTCGTAGACACGTTACATGATGCCGCCTCGCGTTCTCTGCGCCAACTTGAGAAAACAACCTTATTATTGTTAAATAAAGCCTGTAACAGCTGTTAGCTTCACGTAACTACTTGTTACATGAATTTCTCAGCTTATTATTTAAAGGTAGGTTAACATTTTATGTAAACAAGCGCAATCTTTTAGCGTGTGTGTGTATTGCTTATAAATGTGTTGCTATTTTTGTTTGGTACGTTGTTTATTGCCCGTTATTACAATGATTTTGTTTAATACATACTTGTTGAATTTAATTTATGTCTGGTATTGTCGATTCGTATCCAAATAAATCAAAAACTGATTTATTTACATAAATTATTATTCACAAATAAAGGATGAGTACAAACATAAAACTGATTTCACAGAAATGCAGAGGTAGTGGAGAGCCGACTGCAGAATGCTGACTGCCGACTGCCGACTGCAGCGGACGTACAATTATCGGAGCTTCGTACTGACTCCTGACAGCAGCTTGTTTTCAGACAATACGCGAACGCCCGGCGCAGTATTGGCATTCGATTGTCTCTGATTTACATTAAAAATATGCTTATTTCGCTTATGTATGTTGTAGAGATTAGACAGTACAATTATGGGTATAGAATTTTTAACACTCAATTATATTCAAATTTGATGTGGTTGACAAAGCAACTGTACTCCGTCTTACTTTCCTTTAAATAACGCTATTTAATGAACTTAATTAAAATTGACTGTAGCTGTACTTCAGAGGATTGCAATTAATTTTAGTTATCTCTTTTTAAATTAAAAAATTAAAAGGGTCGGCTCGATAAGAAAGTTCGGAAGGTAAAGCTACTTCATGTTAATTAAAATAAATCTCAATGACGGCGGCGACGGGAATGAGACGCGGTGGCGACGAGGCGAGGACGCGGCGTGTTCGCGCAGTTTTAGTATCTTACGCGCGGATTTCTTTCTGTGCGACAAGAGCACAGTTTGTTTGCTGTAAGGTTAAAAAATCAAGAATAAATCCCTTGTAACTTTTGTGACGACCATTGCATATAAGAACCAAATAATTAAAAAGGTATAAGTACCATTGTCACAACGAATTGAGAACGTCTACCTTTTATAATGGTGTGAGAATATTATTAATAAATTTCTAACAACAGCAAAATGTTCGTCTGCGTTCCTGTGCACGAGCGACTCATTTGCAATTCAGATACGGTTATTATTGCACAAAGTGAAATCAAGTGCAAGCGCAACTTTAAAGTGTTTTTTCATTTGCAGCTTGAAATAACTTCCTGTGATAACTTTAGTTTTAACTTTTTACAAATGCAAATTATTTAACAACCAGCTACGTGCGGTTACGTTTAATGAACACAGTTGATAGTATTTTGTTTGCATTTTCGAAATGTGGTCGATCAACTGCAAAAATATAAAGTTGAGTGAACATCAACCGCAAAATTAACCAACAAAACTATGTAATGTAATATTCGTGAACTAAAACTCATCCATGTTTACTGTAATTGACCTCTCTCTTAAGCGTACAAATATAATACAAATGCAGTACTTCAGATTTAAGAAGTACGACAATATGGTGAGATATTCTTTTCAACAGTACTCAATAGACTGAAGCCGAGAGCTCTACGTCGCATCCTAGCCGGCTCGTAGCTCGCGTAGAGCGGACACTAAGCCGCCTGCCGTCTGCCACCTGCTGGCCGCCGATACAATACCTTTTGTGGCTCCCTGTGCGAGATCGGAAGCTCTCTGGATATTCAAATTCAACTTTGAAATAAGTGAAACAAGTCAATTCGACAGGCGAAGAGTATTCTTTAGGTTCCATTCTAGTTTGAATTCTTGATCTAACTTTTAGCAATCACTCCTTGGTTTTTGATGATCACAAAATCAAAAGTTATAACGAAGTACGACGTTTACGTTAAGGTAATTTGTACAATACATGCAGATAATTTTGCGGTGTAGCGCGAATGTTTTGTAAAACTTTACCTTCGTGTTTGAATTCAAAACGAGTATCGTTACAGCGTCAACTAATTAAATATTCAAACAAAACGTTTTGAGAGTTCATACGATGTGAGAACAATTGTCACGAGGCGGGGGCGAGGCGGCGGTAATGAGCACGTGTAGAGGTATGCGACCCACTTGCGGACGTAGCCGCGCGATAATATAGGTGTGTACAACAAAAAAATGAAATATGAAATGTGTCACCGGAATATGTTACTGAAAAGAATTGTCACATTTTATTTAGTTTGAAAAATATCAAAGAGATTATCACTTACGTGTAGTGGAGTTCTTTATTCATGAAATTGTATGGAGTTATCAAAACTAATTTGCATTAACTTCATTTAAATTTATCATTTTGCTACGAACGCAGTCTACACGTTTCTTATTAACGTCGAGAGTTGTATTTGTGTACAAAGTGTAAATGCGAGCTGAGGCTTTTACCTCGTTAATGAGTGCGTGTGGACAGCGCAGGGTGAGGCCTCTCCTCTCGGCAGCGCTGCACGGACACTCATACTTTTAATGCCAGCATAAAAAGAAATGTCTTCTTACAGAATGTACATTTCAAATATGACGTTGCTATGCAGGAAAATACATACTAGCAAATTCCTTATTCAAGGATAAATATTCTCAGTAGTAAACATTTTTATAACTTTTCTATAAGCTTTTATACATTCATGTAGATTGTTTGCGGACGAGCATCATCTCTTGCATTTATTCAATAGCGTTTAACCTACATAAGTCGCAACGGGGTCACGATGTCGTCCAAAGAATCGCAACGTTGTGTGTGTTTATGACAACAAGCTGCTGCGGACGATCCTTTGCAATATAAATATGTGAATAAACAACTTAACATACAAATACAAAACATCCCTTTTTATTATATTCCATTTTTTATTCGGTATAAGTACAGAAAGGCAGTGGACACAGGCTGATGATGGTAGTGATGATATAGTATTCTGCAGACGTTCGTATAAATGCAAAAGAAATGATGATAAATGGAAATGTATAATCTCTACCTACCCCTTTAGGTATGTAGCACTACAATCAGCTCCGTCAATCGGGTTACTTGTCCATGAAAATTAATAGTCTTATTTCTTGGTGACGTCACAGAACGCTAACAACGAGCATGAATTATCCGCGTAGTAAACTCCGAGAGACGTCAGAGAGGTGACGAGGGTGTCGGGACTGAGACTTGACATTCCGTCAATGCGAGCGCGGCGGATTTGTCGCGCTAAAAGCTTGTCATCTTCTCTTCGTCACTAATGACGTCGTAGACGTAACGGTTTTGAGCGCTGGACGAACTAAACAAGAGTATTTTATAGACATCGTAAGTGCGAGGGCGTTAAAAAGCGCTAACGCCGACGTTCAAGAACTGTCCGTGTAAATGCAAGTTAACTATAATAACATTGCAAAGATTTATTCACATTACAGTAGATTGTTACAATATAAAATACCAAATGTATGTAGTCGCACCAGAAGATAACTATAGGACATGGAATAAATTGTACTTTACATCATGACGTGACATGACTTGTACTTGCGCTGGTTTACGCCGCACGTCACCTCGTGTGAATCTGTATAGGCGGTAAGTGCTACTATTGTTGTACAGTTTACCGAAATGATATCCCCGGCCACATCAGTTTATTTATTTTATAAATTCGTGTATCATTGGTGTAAAGCATCTCATTATCTTCTCATTAGAAGTTCTGCAAAGAATTTACAGCAGAGGTAAAGTGTGCGCCGACACTGTTGATCGACAGCGGGCGCTTTGCAATTCAAAACAGAGTTGAGCATAGCCCGTAGCGACGTCAGCACGTCAAACATCTCGGGAGCGATGGTGGATAGTTCTAGAAAAAACTATTAATATATTACTAGTTTACAAAATATTTAAACTATATTTTTTTAATACGAGTATTTATACGTTCTAAAATAAATTGAAGTCGACGGTCTCCAGTCTCGTGTCATGTGTCTCTTAAGATTATTTGCTTAAATATTTTCCTAAAAATAGATTGTTTTCCTCAAGTCATCAAAGGAAATCAGAATAATTATGTGTGAAATTTAAAGTCAACTCTGAAGTTGATACATATTGCAACATTGTAATTGTGCACAGAGGAATGTTCCAAAATAATTTTATTCAAAAAGAAAATTTTAACTATAATTCAATTGAATTTGTAAACACGTAGCTAGGTAGTTAAAGTATGTGTGTCTGCATTCTGTAAGAGGCCAACTTGTTATCGAGTATTCCAAAAGAACTTCAACTGCTTGATTAGTTAACAAGTTTTCTGTTTCGAGGAAAGTTCCAACAACTCGAGACTTTTACGTGCTCTCCTTAAACTTGTTTCTTTTATACTGATTACGGAATTTAATTATATTGAACAAAGGTTTATAAAGCGATTTTTTATGCAAAGAATTGTTATAATAATTCTGAGATATAAAATAATTATATTTATTTATTCAATATTAATACAAAATGTTCTATAATAATTTGAGATGATCCAATACATATTCTGGACTATTTCGCTTGTTGAAAACTGGTCAATTTCTATACATAATCAAAGTTATTTACCTTGTATCTATAGGGGTACATAAACAAGTAGCATTAAACAACTACCTGAACATTAGCGCCATGTATTTGATCACAACCCGCCGCACGCGCGCAGTCGTACTTTAACATTCTCTTTGTAACATCTCCGAAGACGTTCCCCTTCCTGTTTATAACTTGTATTTCCTCACCCGCATTTAAATCGTGTCTGCTCTCGCAGCGGAAGTGTACGTAAACTTTTTGTAACTTAACACACTCGCTTTATAATGAACTTTGCTCCAATCAAATTCTATTATTACTTGATTTTTTTACTGTGTTAAAGACATTTTCATCAATTAGCTATTGTGTATTTTACATTAATAGTGTACTTATAAAATGCTTACTTCTAATGTTTAAATAAGAATTTTCGTTTGTCCGCTGAAAAGTCACTAATTAAAGAATACACGAACAAAAAACAAGTTGTTTTTATATAAAGTTTGTGCAGTGAGCCCCGCGCACCCCGCCGCCCCCTGCTGGCCTTTGAAGATCTGCTTTGAGAATCCTCGTAAGCGGATTACAGCCCGACTAATTTAATTTACCCTCAGATGTTGTACCCGAGTTCCACTTTGCCCTGATTCCCATTTAAATTTTGTGTTTCACCTTAATTTGTATCCGCGCTTAGTTACATTGTAAACAATGTAAACGACGCGCTCGGATCTCAAATAAAGAGTTCGTGTTATGCTATGATCCGTTCTTCACGTCTTAAAAAAATGGTATATGTTTTAAATATGATTAAAAACTTTGAGTTTCCAGTTAACGTATAAAAGGCAGCAATTATTTAAAGCGGTTTCGAGGCGTCTGGTTCGCGAAGTAAATTGACCTAAAACTCAGCGCGCAGCCTCCGCGCTCGCTCTGCAGCCTACATGCAACACTCTGCCGACACTTGTGCAAGCCAACACTACGATATCGCTGCATTTAATGTGTTGCTGTCACCAACTAAGTTATAAATTCATTTATTTTGTAGTATTTTAAACATTGATTTTTTAATTTATTTTGACAGTTTTATTTAAGAAAAATAAGCATATACACAGACTTTGTACGAACAGCTTTGATTAACTAATTATAAAACGAACGAATGAATTTAACTTGCAGCTAATTAATCAAGTTTCGACGCAGCAATGTTTGACTACGCTTTGACTTGACTTTTATTTTCCTTTCAATTAATTAGTTCAAAATGCTTATTACCGACCGCACCAAAAATTAAGCTCAAAAAGTATATGAAGCCTTTCACAAACTTCAGCACAAATTTGATGACATTAATTTTGGGTTCTCCTTTACAATTCTACTAATTAGAGTCACTTCAACCACACAACATTTTCAAACATGAATGATGTGCTATACGCAATAATTCTATCCTTACTCGTACAAGTCGTATTCAATTTAATCATTTTTCCTGAGGAATTTAAACGAATGTTGGTCGCGGCGAGCACAGATTGCAGTTACAGTGCGGTTGCGTTGCGACTGCGGCGCGAGTGCGGTGCGGCCGTGCTGCTGCTGGCAACAACCCCTAGCTGTCGGCTGGCGCTGTGCCTCGCTTGAATTAGTCTAATCACTTAACAACCTAATGTATGTTAAAACGAGCGAGCTTTATGAAAAAATCATTTTGAAATGTTATCTCATAATTTATACTGAAAGAGAGTACAAATGAAATTTCAAAATTTTAAATTTAGCTACAAGCCTTTTATCTTTTCTTTTGTATTGTATTTGGTAAATTATATTTTAAACTAAATATAAAAAGATCGTAACTTCCCGCGTTCACAAAAATACCTGCAGTAAGATGGAGATGGTATTAGATATCCTTGACGGTCGCAAGAAGCGCTCGCTTCGACCCCCATTGTGCGCAGAAAGCTCTTTAAGAAAACTGTGAGCTGCACCTGACGGGGAAATATCGTCTGTTCTGTCCCGCCGTGTCCCGCCGTGTCCCGTCGTGTCCCGCCGTGTCCCGAAGTGTCCCACCGTGTCCCGCAATGTCCCGCAATGTCCCGCTTCGCTCTTATTGTCCAGAGCACAATGCAATCCCTTCGGCTCGCGACCGCGCTAATAAGGGTATCCCGATTTACAAACGATCTATCATGCTACCGTAACTTTTGAATCCAATAGCTTTATATTTTATTACAGTTTATATCTTCTATGAATTTATCTATTATTACAGCCCGCGGTGACTTTCTTACCTCCAGATATAAAGTAAAGCTAATAACAGCTCGTACCTGCACTGTGTAATGGCTACAGCATGCCTGTGACATTATTACACGGACCACAATAAAAGACCTATTTAAAAACTATGAAAATCCGAAATAAAAGCCTTAGCGGGCGCCGCGATACCTTCAGGAATACGAGAAAGGCTGCATTAAACTGAAGGCGCTGAACAAAGCGCGGCCTGCAGCCGCCGCTCGCTGCCCATTGTTACACTAGCGCTTGCCTTTCATTTTTACAAACAAATCCACTTATTCAACTCGTTCCTTATTACCGACTTTTCACAGATTGCAAAAAGCTACCACAGAGCCGGCGCAGCTGCATGTAATTACACAAATTCTTTTAACAATGGCGCAGCAACTTGCCTGTACTTGTCCGCACTCTGGAATGTTTAGTAAGTGAAAGTTTAATTGTTTCATTAACTTGTGAGGGGCCTGGGGCGGGGGTAGAGGGTGTGCAAGAGCCTAACAAAGCCTATCGCATGTAGCGAGGCTGCGTCAAGTGGCCGCTGTCCGCTGGAGGTCCGCCCGCGCCCGGCCGCGCGCCCCAGCGTCACTCGCGCGGAGACCTGATGGATGTAATTATACGTTATTGCCGATTCACTTACACCGATCAAACGTTATTATAATTTATGAGTAAAGTAAAAGAAATATTATGATGATTTTATAATCATTATAATATTTCTTGATGGTTTAAAATAAGAAAAAAAAATGGTTCCAGAGACTCGCTTACGAAAATTAGAAAAAATATCGAAATGATTTAATTTAAAATTTTCTCCTATCTTCTTGTAGCGCTAGCTTCTTAATGTATTGTATTTAATGTTATCAGAGTAGATACATTCAGAAAAAACATCCATATTGAAATTCAGCGCGAATGTAATATCATTAAAGTTATCTAGGAAGGCGTCCTCGTCGAGCAGTCGCTGAGGTCATTAGTAGATTGAAATGTTCGCAAAGACCAGTCCCGGCGTCCCCGGGGACCCGCGCACTCTGATACCATCGCCGACGTCGACTACTTTCCTATTGGATTCTCGCGACTCCGCGCTCGCGACACATTTATACAAAACGTGTTGTGATTTAAAAAAAAATGCACTCACTATTATTACTTGTGTGATTAAATGTGGTTATTTATTTAATGCAGATACATAGAACCATGGTATAAAGTTAGTCTGGGCTTAAAGGTAGATTCCACAGGACGCCCGCCCCGCGCACCCCGCGCACCCCGCGCACCCCGCGCCTCTGGCCACAGACGTCATTCAGACATCACACAAGCGGCGGTAGCGCTGTGACCGCGGGCTCATTGCGCTGGTAATCACTGTTTGACTAGCCGCTGCCCGCGCGCCGCGCTGCCTGCTACTGTAGGGTTTACCTTTAAGAACACAAAAGACCCTTTAATAACAAACCTTTACAAAACTCGTTGGATACAATACGGTGTCTGATTGCAGGGTTTTGTATACTTGGAAACCGAAATATAACATTATTTAAAGAAAATAAAACTAAAAAAGTTTTCTCAAAGATCTCAGTAAGAATTAGTGTGGAGGGAGACTTTATGAATGTGTAAATAGATCCGCGAGGGAAAGTTAAAAGCCCATTAAAAGTTTGATACGAAAATATCAAATAAAATATTTTAAAACTTTCTGAAAGCGAATTCAAATGAATTTCATTTGTGTCGCTTTCTCAATGTGACTCGAAAGTTATCCCTCCGTCTATAGCACGGCACAGCGTGTGCCGGCTCCACACACTCCAAGTTCATTTGTACGTCAAAAATAAATATAAAAATATCATTAAAAACTTTGAACCTATTTACCATTTTTGTGGCTAACGAAAAATACGATTTATTGAAAACATTAGCCTTTAAAAACAAACTAAATAGACGTCGTTAAGGGAATGAGTGCGCGCCGCGCGGCGCCGGCGATCACTGCAGCCGCGACACGTTTATTCAATTAGACTTAAATACTTTGAGGCTTAGCAGTTTGGATCCTTTATAAAAAAAGCAAGAACCCCCGGATGCGTTCATGAAATTAACAAATGAAGAGATCGGATATAACATTTGTTGTTCGTTAAGAGAAAACTTTTTTATAGTTAACAAATTTCTAAAAGCCGTACATTCCTTATTAAGTGTTAACGTAAATTCTCAAGCAATCTGCCTTATATCACTATAACCCTGATTTAAACCGCATATTCGAAATTAATCACAGAGTTTAGGTAACAACAAAGTTGTTTCTCAACGCTCAAAGTTGTAAACTTGCGCGATAACACTCCGCAGAGATGGCGCTGTCGGCAACTTGTCCACGACGACTTTATGTGTTTACTACACCGAGTACTTTATTATTATGACTTCATAATACATCGGAACTGAGAGAATGTCTGCAATATAACACACGACATGTTTTGGTCAACGGAGGATTTATAATGATTTTCTACGGTAAATAGCAAATAATTTAGTAGTCATACTGTAAGGCCGGAAGTTCGGGAGCTAATATTGTGAATGCGTCCTTTGTTGCGGGAGTTCAATTCGCTTCCAAGGAGTCCTCGAGTCCCCGCTTTTATCCGATTGGCGCGCCCGGACATTCCAAACATCGCATATCTTGATATCGTCCTCTTCAGATGTCTTCTATCCTCGTACCGTTTACTTTAATGATCTTGAAATAATTGTAAACGGATTCAGTCCGTTTATCGTGTGTTTTAAATATTCCGAGCCTAATTTGTTGTCATCTTAACCACGGGTTTCCGGTTAAGATGACAACCATTCGTCATAATCCAATAACAATTATAATTTACAAACAATATTCCAAACTTGTCGTCCACGTCCATTTATTTAACATTTTATGTTGTTTGTATTTAAATAAATAGACGTGGTAATATCAAAGCAAAGCTAACAGCGGTCCCGGTCACTACTTTAAACTGATTATCTTGCAATCTGTTAGTGAGCGGGACAGGGTCGGACTCACGAGGGCCTCATTAAATTAATTAGAGCAGTCCCCCCCCTTCCGCACCTCTCGTCCTTCCTACTTAACTTTATCTAAATATACATTTACTTCGTTTTTTCAATGTTGTAAGTTTGAGCTAGTTCTTTTAAATTTTAATGCAATAAGGTAACATTTTGTTTCCATTAATCTTTTCCTCCGATTTTCTACTCCCTTGACGATACTGAAGATATAATATCCGTTGTCAAAACACAACATAATCTTACATGAAGGTTAAACAAATGTATAATTTTTTATCAGAACATCTGAAGCGATTGTTCTTTGTGGGGTAAGCCGAGAGCCCGGGGCGGCGAGTCAGTGTGACACTGGGGCTCGCGCTCACAGGACCGCGCTATATAGGTACTCTAAAATACACATTATTTAATACCAATCTAATAAAAGTGACTACTACTGTATTGTAAGAAGTACTCGATAAGAAGAAGTCACAGAAATAACAAAATGCATTTGAAATTGCAACACAATGTCGGCTGCTGTTTCCTCGTGCTCAGTTAAATAAAACGGTGCGATTACAAGTTAACTGTTCGCTTGAATAGAGCCTCCGCCGACCGCGTACAGCCTGCCGACTGCTCAGGCTAATGGGCGCCGTTCATTTGAAGCTATTCAACTTGCACAATTAACTGACGGCGAGCACCGCGCGCCACCGCACGATGCGACACCGCGGCGACCGCGCGGCTACACCGCCCCGGAACTTGTAGCTCGTAGCCTGTGCCCGTAGAACGCGCTACTAGCGCCACTAACTTTATGCTTGCGTCATTAACTTATTTCATTTTGCAAGACTTCCAGGAAAAATACGTCGAGTTCCTACAACTAATAACTTTTGTGCAATATTGTTCTTGTCTTTTAAAACTTTATGTTGAGTTGTTGTTTTTAGACAATGTTCTTATTAATCCATCATTTACTGAGGTTCGATTGTAATGTAATTAAACAGATACATGTCTCTACGAATATAATGACAAATGTTAAATGAGAACTTCCTCTTGTTAACGCACTTCAGCCGTCAACTTTACAAATTGTTCCCTTTGAAGCTATGACAATGGCAAAATTTTCCTCGTTTAAAAAGTGGCCGCGTCACGCAATAGCTCATCAGTTCGCGAAGCGTCCTCCCCGCGTCCCGCCGCGTCGCCCCGCGTCACCCCGCGTCACCCCGCGTCACAAAGGCACAATGGCTGCTTAATGCTTCCGCTACACTTGTCAATCGGCAATGAACATTAAGATAATTATCATGATGATGACCTTTGTATGCCGTCTTCATTTTTGAAATATTTTAGGGGCCGGTTCATTGTGAAGACGCAATCATTAATCAAAATAGGATTTAGTTAAAGTTACTGCATAAGCCAGAATTAATTATAATTAAAATTTTCTCTTGATGTTATAAACTAGTACTAATATATTTCTAGCCAAGACAGCACTCCGCGCAACCGACCGTACACCAGCTTCTTTACTCCTATTTCATAAAAGTGTCTTAATCACGCGAGCCCAAGTTTTAACTTGCTGCATTTTTTATCATTTTCATAGATCAGTTTTAACTAACAACTTATATTTTATGTTTTTTTTTCACAATTATAGCAAACGATACACAATTTTAGGTTGTTGTGACTAATTAACAAATAATAAATACATTGTGAGACTGTCGCCTTCATTTAGAAATATTACACATTTACAAAACAAGTAATTACTGTCCCTATCGTAACTACAACATCCGCAAACTTGGGTAAATAAATGTGATCGTAAAGTCATTCATAGCACTGAGCTGTTTGTTTATTTGACCGGTGAAACCCCGCACCCCGCGACCCCCCGCCACGCGCCCGCCCGCACACACACAGTTAACAACTAATGAATGAACGTCAGTCTGTATACTTACACCACAAGTTTCAAGTAACAAATAGCTAAATGTATGCTGTACATACAGACACTATCTAGTCTAGTTAAATGAATAGTATTAGTTGTGCGTACATTTCGTGAGGATTGTTAAAGTCGTCTATTATTCATAGTAACCTGCCTCACCGCGCCTGCCGAGCTACAAGTAAATCCGCCGGCTTTGCGCACATCGGGACACAGCCTGCTATGGCGACACGGCGCTGCGGTGGCGCAATATTTGTAACGCAATACATTGTAAATATTGGAGCTTTAAGCGCCAAATGTGCTTTGCTTGTGGCCATTTCTACTGCACGCCGCACGCCGCTGCATGCTGCCGCATGCCGCAGACCGCACACTAAGCGAGCGTGATTTAGTTTATGAGAGTACGCGGGCGTGCACGGACCTTGTGCAGTTGTTTTTATAAATGACAGCAAAGTACAAAAATGCAATATCACTATAATTAAAGTAATGCAATAATGAGCGGCGAAGAGGCCTCGTCTGCGCTGTTCCCGCGCCGCGCGCCGGAGACTCTCCGCACGCAGCTCCAATTAAAAACATTTACAAAAATAACAGATAAAGAACGAGAGATATTCTGTACTTAACAGGAAATGTTTGCATAAAATGAATGCAATGATATTTTTCAAGGATCGTCTCGATTGTTTCGAATTGAAGCGCAGCGGGACCCGCCCTCCTGCTGCCGCCCGCCGCCCGCCGCCCGCCGCCCGTCGCTTGTCACCCACCGCATTTTACAATTTTAAATTACATCGATTATGACATTTACGCATAGTTTTATAAGTAACATAAATAAACACTTGTATGAAATTAGCACGATTAAAAAAGGATATGTTTATGTGTGTGGCGAGGTGGGTCTGTAGGGCGGGCCGCGCCGCGCGGGACCCTCGTCTTTAAACTGTTTACATTACGACTTCCCTTGGTTTGTATCATTTTTAACAAATAGACAAAGTAGAGTTAGGAATTTCCTGACAACACGAGCACCTCACATGCAACGATGATACAGAGTGTGGGAACAAACTCATTTAGGGATGTAGAATTACTCATTTAGCTGTATTTAATTACTAATAATAAATAATTAATGTTGCATTAATCAAGGTAATTAAAATTCTACTGTACCAATGAGCCGATGACACACATTCGCGTTATTTAAGTTAAAAAGAATGTTTTATCTCATTTTTTATACAATAATTTCATTCATATATTTTTTCTCTTCAATTCATTTCTATTCACTTCAGCTACTATTTATAACGCAGCTTTATAAAGCTAGCGCCAAAGAGAAACAACATTAATTAGCTCTTTGAAAACATTTAATTAAAGTTACGTTTTTTCCTTCCTTCCTGCGAGTGTAACTGTGAAACATACAAACATACAGGCATACTGGTAATTAACTCAGTGGACAGCGGCTGCAACTAGGCTATGAAAGGCCATACTACATGTGTTGTGAGGACATTTATAACTTGAGAGTAAAGTTTTAAAAAAATAAACAGTTCGCTTTCCGCTCACAGGTCTCAAGAAGGGAACCCCACTGTTAAGGTATGTAACGAATATCGACTGCTGCTTGTCCTGTTGAGATCATTTTTTGAACAATGGAGATTATAGATAGATGAGGGATGATGACACAACGACACACAGACTCGTAGGAGCGTCATCGGGACATGGATTGACGGGACTCTTTACGATGTGAACGCGGTCCTGTCTGTGTGTCTGTCTCCCCCCCTCGGCCCCCGCCGCCCCGCGTCGCAACATCGTAATTAACGCTCTGAGCGCGCACTCACTTCGGAGCTCTAAAATTTCCTTTTTTTATTTAGTTCGTTAAAATATATTCATGATTTTAATTTGAGACTTGAAATAATTTTCGAATAGAAATGGTAAAAAAAGTCAAACGGTTATCCAGTTTTCCCCGATTTAAATAAAAGGACGAAACAGTAATGTTGTAAAAACAATGGGTTATTACAATAGTTCGTGGGCAATAAAAAATTGTATTTGTTACGAGTACAGAGTGTTGCTATTAAAATAACGTTAAAATTAAAGACATAAACTACAATAAAATTACAGAGAATCAGTTTAATCAAATAAATCAAATTATGTACTTAGATACAAAACAGTATATTCTCACTGCAGTTAAATCGACAATTTAAGCATAAATTATGATCAACGATTCATTGCGAGACAGGAACGAGTTTTTTATTTGAGTCGCTCTGCGCTCGGTGAGGGTTGTATCATAAAAAAGTAATATAAAATATAAAAATAAAAGGCTTTATTGTCCATCAAGCCGGTATACAGTCGTAAACAGATTAACGAGCGCTCGCGTCGCGGCGTCGCTTCTGATACCGTAACTAAGTCATTGTGTGAACATTAACTGGATTTTTATTGAAATAACATCAACCGACCTTATCTCATATAAGTCTTAAAATTATATTATTTCAACGTGAGACTTTATAAACTAAAAATAAGCGGATAACCACACACGTGTTAATCTGGCGTCGGCACCGACTAATTTAGAACACATCGGGGCTCGTGTGCCTGCGTGCGCCGACATCTGCGAGTGTTTAATCCCTTATTAATACTCTAAGTCCTAAAATCTTGGTTTAATGTTAACACGAGCATAGAGACAACTGATTGCTGTTCTACATTATGACAGTGCATGCATTTTCCGCAGGATTTTGTTAGTATTGTACAAATAAACAGGACACAGTGCCCGCATGCCGTGTCGTGCCATGCCGTGTCGTGCCGTGCCGCGCCGTGCCGTATGTTGCACGTCTGCAAACAACCCACATTCGAGAGAACAAACACACCATTTTGTTGAAAGAAAAAAATATTACTCAGAGAATTAAAAGCGGATTTATTGGTAATTTCGGCAATAGTTTCTTTGTACTCTTATTAGATCACAATAGAAAAAATATTTTTGTAAAGTTTTGCATTTTTTGTTTCACATCTATCAATTTAATTTTAATAAAAACTATGTTTTCAGCAGGTTCGTTATTTCAACTTTTATCAAATTTAATTCCTCTTCCGTTGCGCACAATGACGGATATAATTACGAAACTGTATGGCTGACGGCACTTGACTCGCTCTGTTCGGTGCAGTGAGGCTCAGTGCGGCTCAGTGAGGCTCAGCGGGGCGCGGTGACGCACTGTAGGCACAAATAAAAAGGTGCGCAGACATAAGTGACTCCTTGTTACGCATCGATGACCACCTCGTAGCTACGGCCGCTACGACTGCTACGGCTGCTGCGCTGCACAGATAATGAATAATATGGGTCCAGTTTATTTAATATTTTGTTATAAAAGTAAACAGAAGTACGTGGTAAGTAAAATAGAAGTCTGCAGAGTGAGAAATTACTTGATATTGTACCTGTTTAACTTAACGTTAAAAGAGAATATAAACAACACAACTGAGATCGGGGAACAAATCGTATCACAGTGAAGTACTGCGGCTAGGATAGGGCTAATGAAACAATCGTCACAATACAAATACTCGGCGAGTGGAGCCAACAGGTCGGCCCCGCGCCCCGCGCCCCCCCGCGTCCCGCGCCCCGCGCCCCGCGCACCATGAAAATAATGAGCCCTCCTTTGATCAAGCGTCGTTGAACACAAAGTGAATTCATTGTGTTACTGCCTGTACTGCGGTACTATATCACATCCTATTGATTTAAACTTATAATAAATTCTGTAGGTTTTCGGCAAACATTTTTTGAACACGCTTCCATATTGCACGCGCTGGAGTCAACACTTTTGATAAAGAAATCAATTTTGAAGTTAGTTAACTTGAAATATAAAAAGTTGTCCTTTATAAATCTTATCACAAACAATTAGCATTCTGTGAATTAAGTTAGAGCGCA
>QDHC01004456.1:39893-49930 GCA_013186455.1 Papilio dardanus tibullus | reverse complement strand
CGCCCGCACCATTGGAATTAAGTTATTCTTCATACATTTTTACATTGTTTTGGTTACTCTGTCAGTAATTTAAATGAGTGGCAAAAAGTCGAGAACAATAAAATAAAATAATGTTCTGTTTGATGTAACATTTGTGACCGCCACCGCCCGCGCCGGCGGCGGGTGGTAGCGCTCGCCTGTCCGTCCTCGCACAATTATGTATGTTAATTTTATAACGAACCTTCGCCGCACTCACATTTTACTCGTTCAAAGCAACAATTGTATTGTTAATCCTCCGACCGGACTGATAATATATTCCCGCAGCAGTTTCACGTCGACCGCAACGTGTGACACGTGCTACTTTTGTATATTTAAATATTTTATTTATGTTTATAAACATTCCCTTGTACAATAATAGTTGATAGGTAACTGGCAGTATATCTAGCTTGGATATGGCAGAGGGGATATGCGGGAATATTCGGTCCCTGCGGCAGATCAGAAGCACCGGAAGTGCGCGCCACTTCCGGTCGGCCGCCGCGCCGCTGTGACGACACTCTTTATTCTTTAACGATAGCTACAATGCGTTGTGGAATTTTGAAATTTCACAAAATAAGTTTAACAAATAGCAAAATTTTTATCATCCAAAAATCATTATTGTCTTACAAGAGCAGCCATGTTCTGATTTATATAACGTAAACTAAACGTATATACCGCTATAGCCAAATTAATCCAAACAAAGCGCTCACAAAAGGCTCGCTCGAGCCCGTGACACAACCTCCTTCACTTCGCTTCGTCCAGAGCTTATGTAACCTAAACATGTTTGTCGAATATGGACGCAGCCGCGCCCAGCCGTCCTCAGCCGAATTCTAGCTGACAGATTATAAAACATATTTACGTGTACAAATTTTAAGCACTTAAAACTTTTTATTCGACTTACTAATCTAAGCTCATGTGACTGACGCGTTGGTCCTATGTGTATTATTACCAAGTATCATAAACCATCCACATACGTCCCACAGGACGCAATAAAACTATTGTGAATATTGACAGACTGATTGTTTCACTTTAAAATAAATGGAGTCTGTGATTGAGTGCGCTCTGTTGATAAGCTCACGCGCGCCACGAACCCTCGCCCACCGACCATTTCACAACGATCATATCAAAAGTTTGATAACTCATTTAACTTGTATGTTATTCTACGAGTATTTTTTTTTAATTTATTTTATTCACAATACATAACACCATTACAGACCAACTTGGCCAAATTAATAGTGGCTCACAAGAATTAATGTGTAAATTAATGTGTTTGCACTTTTAAACCTCTCAAAACATCTGTACCAGAAATATCGTAGTGCAGGTGGCCTGTGCACTCGGCTTCTGCTCTCGCAAACAACTTCGCAACTTTTCATTCTTCAAGTCGGTTTCGGCGTCCAAATAAAACTTTGTACAACTTGTAGAAAAGGTTTCCGAGGACTCGTGGAAGTTTGATTGTTAACCAACTTCCACATCTTACCTCACAATAATTACACAAACTAAGTTGTAAATATGTACTCACTTAGACGTCCAGGTACGTTTTACAACTTTGATATGTCGAATTACAACTTTGCAAGTCGTAGAACCTATTCGTATTTAAAGTCCTAACCACCCCTCCAGGCTGCCGCCCGGACGCGCTACGCCAACAACCTGTCTGCCGCAAGCGCTCATGTTGCCTTGTACCGCGTCAAATGTTAACGGATTTAAGCTCTCCTAAACATTTACATAATGTATCCTGCTCAGTTTACTCTATTGCTGATATTAAGTGTAGTTAAACAATAAACCTTGACTTGGATTATAATACGATAATGAAAGCTACCGCATGCCGCACGACGCATGTCGCACGATGCAGAAAGACTTTTACGATCACTGCTTCCTATAGTCGTAACTGGTCATATTACGAGTATAAACTGACAATAATCCGCCGACAATTCCTGGTTAGTCGCATAAAATGTCGATACAACAGTCATTCATTAAGCAGTAGTTTTGTATACAAATCCTTAAATAAAATGGTTTTGTATTGAAGGAATTGAACTCGAACACGGCGTGTTGAAGTTTCACGTCGCATCGTCCCGCGCCGCACGCCTCAACACGCCGTGTCACGTCCATCGCGGTCAATGTGTCACGTTTAATGAATAACTTTGACTTCTGCACGTGCCGCGGTTACGCGTTACCTCTCACATCACAAATTGGCTTTGGTCATAAAGTGCTGTGTAGTTTTGAATCTCACTATATCCATAGTGAGAACACTACTACACTAGTGAAAATGTGTGTCATTTATTAGTGTTAGTCGTCCCCTTGCCCAGCGCCCCCCGCCCCGTGCGCCGCACGCAGCCTCCAATGAATACACACGCGTTTAATTGGAATCGTATGCTCCGTTGCTTTGTTTTATTAACCGTTTATAAATGTATCTGCCCGCGTGTTGCCGCTGCCGGTCACATGCCCCATGTCTACATGCTCACGTCACGGTGTCACAATAGGAGGTATTGAGTCTGAGTGAGAACAGAGGTCTCTCTAATTTTTGAGATTTGGGATTTTTGGATCTATTTATGTACGTTTTACAATACTTTTATTTTTTATTTACGTTATTAAACTGTTCTCGTGTTATGAAGGGTCATTTATAAAGATTTCCTAAGTTTTTTGTACTCATTTTAAATCAAATCTGCGTTCGAACAACAAACGGTTTTGCGGTATACGTTGTGACGTAGAATTATGAAGATATCTGTGCACAAGTTGGCACATGGGGAGATGCTAATACTAACAAACAACTCGCAAAGCCCGTAATCGGTTTTGTACAACAAGTCATTTAGGTCGTCCCCGTCTCCGCACCGCGCCCGCTACCGCCGCGACTCTTGTAGGTTCACATTAACCGTCTTAGTTCTAATGTTGAAACAACTAGCCGCATAGAGACAAATTGTTAAACTGTTTTACAAGTCTAGAATATATACTTTTAAATAAACTCTTAGCAAAATGTAGGTAAACAATAATAACGAATTTCTAATAGGAACTTCGTGTTAGCGGATATCTTGCAGCGGCGGACGAATTTGCAATTCAGAGGCGGTTATTATTGCACAAAGTGAACGCTGCTCGCCGCCGCCCAGCTGCAGGAATATAGCAGCATTTCAATTTTCACCAAGAATTCATCGAAGACCGCTTTGTAATATAATATTTAAGCCAAAGAAATTGAAACACATAATATAACTTATAGGAATCTGCTAACAACACAAGATTGAACAATTTCTTGTTTAGTCTCTTTAAATATTTGCTCTATTATTCACGTGAACTATTTAATAGAATTTGTGTTATGAATGGCTCTGCTTTAGTGACGTGAGGGCGAGGGGGGCGAGGGGGGCGAGGAGGCTGCTCTCTGCGTATCCATTACACTAAGCCGATAGCTCCGGTGCGTCCCCCCCCCCGCCCGCACCTCCCCGCACCTCTCCGCACAACAATTTCACTTCACCTAAGCCGCACAAGCAAGCGCCGTAATGAGCTACACCTTTACTATTTGCTCGCTCGAAGCAACACGAGACACAAAGCGAGTGCTGCCGTTACATCACACACTCGTTCGCCGCCTCCTCACACCAGAAGCGAATTTTACTCAATTCTTATTTTGTTAGTACTTTCGGGTGTCAGTCCTCTCGGAGTCTAAATTAAAATTGTACGCCCGACGCGTCGTAGTCTTTCTTTATCGCAACAATGTGCAAATTACAGGGCTCAAGCTTCGGCCTACGCAAACAGGCTTTGTGTCCCGTCCCGTCTACCGCACGGCCTTTATTAAACTCTACGCCGCCCGCCGCCCGCCCGCAGCCCGCGTCGCCTCTGCAATGAGGAAGAGCGACTGAAGGCTTCCCTGCACACACCGCACAAATGCAGTATCACGTTATTAACAGGAGATGATAAATGGCTACCTGGTGAACACTCTAATATTTGGAGCATTTACATTTATAAGTTTCAACTACAATATAACTATTCATTCTATACCTGCACTGTCTTAATTTCGTTAAAAAACAATCAGGAACGTACTAATTTCTACAAAAACCACTGTTAATTCAAGTAATATGATTTCAATTTTCGTTTACAAAGCTACGAAATGAGGAAAGAATTAAAATGTATGAGCCTCGATGTAGTTCAAGTGAAGTGAGTTCGCATGATGAATGGTAATAGCGCTAATGGAGCGTTAAGTTGCCGGGTCAGTGGGCGCTGGGCGCTGGGCGCGGGGCGCGGGGCGCGGCGGCGGGCGTGGGCGCTGGGCGCCGCGCCAGCCGGGCACAATGGCGCGAGGAATGTAGGCTACGGAAAAGTTCGGACTCACTATTTGTACTGAAATGAAATATCGGCCATTCAAGTCAACCTAAAACTTTATTGCGTTTACTCGCAAACATTTGTTAATGGATATCGTTCTTAAAATGGCACATTTTTTTGTTTAGTATTTTATTTGTTATGTGCTATTGTTGAATTTATTACATATAGAATTACGTAATGTACAAAAGTCTTGAGACATAACAGAACACGAGCCAGAGCGACCGGCCCCGCCGCCGCCGGTGGCCCTTGGCGCAGCGCTAGTGGAGCGTGCAGCTCGGAACACAACGATCAACTATCACATTACACGGAAACATACCTTTAAAGAACGCGGACATTTGTTACAGCTTCTTTTAAACAGATAAACACAGAAGACAGGCGTGATGTGAAAGTAATTCCGCGTTTCGTCTAATGAGTGAGCATGGCGGAGGATTCATTTTAGTCCTCTTTCCCTTCCTACCGTTTTCTTATATTATTATGAAACATTTCGTATTTGGCGGAGGAGGTCACGGATAAGAAGAGGAAATATCCTCTTTCTGTTCGTTTCTACCTCTGTCGATTAAATGTATGCTAAGACATCTTCAATTACCGATATCTGAGGGCAACAATTGCTCGGTTATTTTGGCAAATACAGGTAGCAACTTGCTCGTTTGTCTCAAATATAAAAAAGAACTTGTAAGCCCTCTGTCGGCGTGCTGTGCTAACGATGACGTCTTGTTACGGGTGGAGGTGCGGAGGACGCGGGTTGTCTCCGAGCGCCTTAGCGTCGGCTTTGCACAACAAATTGCACGCGCACCTCCTAATGCCCTCTAATGAAGCGGATACAACTCTTGTTTCCTGCACTACGCTTACTGCACTATGGAAAAGTAACAAATACATTTTAAGAGCTATATTTTTTAGGAAAATATATTTATTTATAAGAAGATTCCAAAACCTTACACCGGTTGATTATTGTAACCATTATTTCTCTCTTCTCATGCCGGCAGTGCGCTGCGTGGCGTCGGGCAATAATAAAAAGTAGTCAGATTTGAAGTCAATCCATCATCCGGTGCTTGCGTTGTAAAGTCTCCGCGGATGGAAGTGGCCGCATTTATCAAAGCCTCGCCTGCAATTTATCAAACTTTCCTCAAAACTATTTATATTCTTTTGTGTCGGCGACGTCTTAAAATGGCAACTGGCGCCTGCAATCATATTAATTTTATCCTTCCAAAAGTAAGAATTGGGTACAAAACAGAAGTTTATTGTTCTGAAGATAAAAAAAAGAAAAGGTAAAAAATATTAAAATGAGGTATTAAAGTGATAATCCACTTTATACATGTTGTTATTAACCGTGTGATCTTTGTACGCAAAATATCATCGCTTTTTATAAATGAAATGCCGAGCATTCCACTGTACAGTTTAAAGCGCTTTGTAAACAAACGCTCCGAAGGGGAATGAGGTGAACGGGGGGAGGGGGCCTCGCCAAAGAATGTGTAATTAAACCTTACAGACGACAAACTTTTTACACAGCGCTGCGGTCGCTTTGTGACAGAGCGTGATGTGACAACACGGAGCCTCCGCCCTATGAAGTTACCTACATGTCACTACTGAGATCAAAAATATCCAGAAATCTTATACACAAAACCGCCGTGAAAACCCACTTCAACAATAGTGAAATGTAATAACATTTCAATAAGCGCGAGTTCTTAACATTCGTGGCGGCAATCGAACTAAAAGCCTCCGACACTCAATGAGATGAGGTCTAACAAATAAAACACAAAGAAACATTTCAATCAAAATTAAAGATTAGACATTTTATCGGAGTTCAGGCAACACTTAGCAGGCGACGACTTGTGAGCGGAAACAAAACACATCAATAGAAACATTAGAGAGGCTCAGCTCGCAATCAAAATAATGAATTAGTCGCAACGTGACATTGTGTCAGACGCCGACTCAGCTCAGCTCAGGTCGGCTCAGCTCGGTGCTCTCTCACTGATGGAAATGTTAATGATGAATTTGAATTAATGGAAATGTTTCTTTGTGTAACACAAACAATGTCGACTGTCGCTATGCTTTATTAATTAATATTTCTTAATAAATTAGGCATTCTGTACGTTTTAATGCGTTTATTTCTTTTAGCGATTGGGCGATGAAGCTATGAAATTGCTATATTATACGTGACCGTTATATCTGTAGTGCTTAGTTTACATCCTAGGACTGTCTATCTCTGCCTACTCCGATACGATTAAAGTCGCAAAGATTGTGAAATATTTTTTATTTTTATACTCGTGCAATTAGTAAAATTCAACGCAGCGACACAACGGCGCAGCGTGCAATGCGCACTGGTAATTAAAATGGCACGCGTCAGCGACGACGCTGCGTCGAGGGGCCGTGCATCCTCTATGTGCCCCCGCCTGTCCCCGCGTGTCCCCGCGTGTCCCCGCGTGTCCCCGCGTGCTCTCGCGTTGCCGGACAACTCAGACTCTTTGCGCGTCCTTTACAACTTTGAATTACGATTTCTATGTTTACACAAAGATGGAATCACTACTCCGTCTTGCTCTCCGTCTCCACACTCGTGTACTTTCTCTTTGTATGAATTGTATGAACGTGTAAGACGTTCATTAAAAACGTAATGTTTTAAGTTTTATTAAATTGGAATAAAGAGGGACAAGATTTCGTTTAATATATTTAAGAAGATCATTTACATTCACGTTTTATTTACATTTTTTGTTTAATTTTAAAAGCGCACGTAACATTGTTAAAATTAGTACAAAGGTCGCGACCGCCGCGTAACGCCGGCTCCTATGTATGTATGTATGTATCGCAGTGTAATTAGAGCAGGCACCGCCGGCTGCGGTACGTGATTCCATTTAAATATTAATTGCGCACACAAAATCTCTGTAATGTTTGATGTATATTTTGTGTAATCTATATAAAATATGGGACCTGTTACATTATGTTGGTATCTGATAATTAAATCCCATAGTTTTAATTCCTATCTCATGTTCATGACAGGTTCGTGTCTCATGTATGAATGCCAAGAGGCAATAACTAATGTTCCGAGCTCCGAGCTATCCAAATCTGGTGTTTAGTTAGCCTCCTCCCCGCTCCCCGCGGCCCGCGTCGCCTCGGCCGGCGCGCGGCGGTGACAGGTGACAGGTGACAGGCGACACAGGTAAAGCCAGTGATATACCGCGGCATTATCTTGTCGCCGACAAATTAGATGTACGTAGAGGAGAGTGACCGTCCTTGTCCGGCTCTGACTTGTCCGGCCCGTGACTGTGGTCCGGACAAATTTTACCAACTAACATGCATCTGGCAAATAAATTTGTCACTTTGTTTTCTTGCCAGAAACAGTAATCGGCTTCATAGAAGACATACATGTGCCTCCAGGAACATCACTCGGATAACCTACTCCACATATCGCGAGCGGGCGCGCGGCGCGACGCGCGTGCAACGTCCCGCATGCCTTGCATTGGTACATACATAATGATGTACATGTAAGGTTAATCCCGCACTGCCGCTATTCTGACGGTCAATGGGAAAGTTTAATTCAACAATACTAATTGTGAGAATGATAGTACATATTATATTTACAAGCGTTGTTTGTTAAAGTCATGATGTGATTAAAATTATCGTAAAGCTTAAATTGAATTCGACAAAGAATTTAAATTGCAAAAACTAATCAAATGTAAAGTTTAAAAAGGTCTGAGGCGGGTCAGATATCGGGATTGTTCAAAGCGCTCGCTCGCCTCCAGATAATCTGCGGGGCGCGAGCGTCCCCCGCCCCGCGCCCCCCGCGCCCCCCGCGCACACCGCGCACCGCACGCTAACAAGACGGAATCGATCACAGGCGCACAACAAAAAGATATAAATCCCGTAGGATTTGGAGTCTTAAAATATCCGAAGGGTGAATTGCACGCCTTCTATTGTTTTGTTTGCAATTTTATTTTTTGAATGTCATCTGATAAAAACAATAAAATGCCCGCTTATGTAAAATCAGATACAACGAGCAATGTGTATTGTAAGGAACAACTTCATGTGCAAAGCGTCAACGTTCTGTGTCGCACACACACACACACAGTGTAACAGTCTCCGAGACCGACTTACTTAAAGTTAACGCAACTTGAAACTTAGTTTATCTCACACTTTATCCGCGGGAACTTGTCACTGTACACACTGTGAGCTCGCGGACGTCACTCCGAGTGTCGCAATACAAAGCTATTTACTTTGTTCTCACGTGAACATTGCAATTGCATTTCTCCATACATAATTACAGTGGAGCGGAGAGGATGAAAGTGAATGTGTAAAACACAATAGCCCGGCGGCGGCGGCGGCGGGCGAAGTGTAATAAAGAATTGTGGACAGTCGAGGACGATGTTAATATATTTTGTACACAAAGTGGAACTCATTAAAAGTGGGATTTTTGCGTGACGAGAGTCGGCCACTCGCTCAGGGGGAGCTCGAAAGGATTTTAATACGAGTTAGGGGGCGGCGGGGCGGCGGGGCGGGAACAATATATCGCTGAAACAATGGCAGATTCACTTTGTGCATCGCCTCCGCTACGACATAATACACCCTCGTATATCTTATTCAATACTTAAATCAAGTTACGATTTCATGATTTAAATATCTCGGTACTGATAATCAAAATGATAAGTTTCAATTCATTCACTCCAGTGAGCAGGCTGCCACTGAATCTGTGCCGCCGTGATGACCGGCGATGTTGCACAACATGTTGCGTGACATGCTGCGCGACACGGCGCGCGTGTGCGCTCGCAGCGACATCCTGCGAGCCCTCCGCGTAATTTATTCAAACAAATTCGGAGAGCTCGTGAATTAAATTACAACTCGGAATGATACTTCAAAAGGAATATTTAAATGTAAACATTCACGAGCTCAAGTTAAAAACATTATATGCCGCACTTTTTGCTCATCCTTTTTTAAAAAGTTTAAAATAAACCCCCAGCAAGGAGGTGGGAGCTCATAGAGCGGAGCCACTAGCACCACTAACCACCTGATACTACTCCCTCTCGGTGTAAGTCATTTAATATTTGCAATAATAAAAATTATTATTAAGCGACTGTGACAATGGCTGAGAGCTACCAACACGGCGCAGCAGTTCGCGGGTTCGTCCACAGAACATTTAATAAAACATTTCCCAGAGTAGATAATTTTGCTAAATGAGAACTAAACGACACCCCAAATAAACATGTAAACCTTCGCAGACGAGGCGACGGTATGCGTCAAATCGCAAATCGTCAAATCGCAAGAAGAGACCAAAGATATTGTGTTAGTGTAAACATTCTCATTTGTGTTTCATTTCATATTTATAACTTTGCTTCGCATTACAAATAAGGTGAGGTAAGGTTCGACCCATGATGGGCTCCATTTTCCGCAACTCCACGACTAATGCGTATTTTGCATGAATACACATATCTATAAATTCTTTCGCCTATATGTGCAGGTTGCATCACGATATTTTCCTTCACCGTAAGAGCGTCGGGTAAATATGTACGTATGAAAATACAAAAACACATTGGTACATGGCGGGATTCGATCTCGGGACCTGCAGTTTACAAGTCAAGAGCTAAAGCCCTCAGCCACCGACGCTCCAAATAATTAATCAATTAACATTTATTTTAGTTTGTGTTTATAGCACAATCCTTTTTATTACTTTAAGCACTGAAGTGGGCCGTCGCACTTCGACATTTTTAATTTTTAATGAACTTGTAGTGCCTGCGGGG
>QDHC01004456.1:2066-32697 GCA_013186455.1 Papilio dardanus tibullus | reverse complement strand
AGCACGGGCCACTGCCGCGCGCCGCGCACCTGCGCGTTCAGCTTCACCTGCACACGCCCACCACTGAATCACGGCACCACTGCACCGCGGCACGCTACCATGCTCACTTACAATATGCGGCTCGGCTTAACTTGCTGCTTCTTTATAGAATTATCTGGACCAATAAAATATACTAAAGTATTTTGGACATTGTTAAGTCAAGTCTTCTTTTGCTCAGTAGCAACTGCCGTGTTATTTCTCCGCATATCTGTGACCGACGGTGATCGCTTAACATTTCTCACATCGCTATGTTTTTGCTACTGTATATTAGCACCAGACGGTGCTGAGTGAACGAACCTGCCACTGCATGAGACGCTCGCGCGTCTCGAAGGCGAGCACGGCGGTGTGGTCCCGGCAGACGAGCGCCAGAGTGTGCGAGTGCTTATCGAGCGTAAAGGCCGCCTCGCTGCCCAGGTAGCGCTCCAGCGAGAGCGAGGCCGTGCTGGCGGCGCCGGCGCAGCGAGCGCGCGCGTCACGGTACACCTGCAGCTGCACGCAGTCTGCGCACAGAGCACACGCCACGACCCTTTTTTATATTATCAGGTGGCAAACGAGCAAGCGGCCTGTATTCGCTAATATAGCGAAGCGACTGCTACCCATAGACATCTGCAATTGCAGATGCGTTGCCTACGTAAATAATTAATCTTAATCTACGGAGGACGAGGCGCACAGGAAGATAATAATTTCTTTCCCTATACGTCCCCTCTCCCGGAAAATCCACTTCCTCTTCCCATCATTTCCTACGTGAAAAGGATAGGAAGAGAAAGTGGATTAAAATAGGCCTCCGGCACTACACTCGTAGGACGAAACACGAAATTGTTTCCATTTCACACCTGTCTTCTGCGTGGTAGTGGTATTACACCGGGCGAGCCGGCCAATTCGTGCGAAGATCTTAAAGCGGGCTCTACCACTGTTACACTCCTAGCCACATCTCAACGTCAATCATTAGCAGAGTAATGTTTATCATTCCTTTAAACTCTTTATTTGAGACTGCACATGTGACTTGCAGCCGCCCGCTCTCGTCTACGAGAGATCACGACGGATCCGATAGACGGACGCATTGACTGTTGTGTTGTATGCTGTATGGAACAATGTATCGGCAGAGCTCAATTTATCTTTCGTCCTCGTTACTTCCATGAGGTATGATTGACTTTGATCAAGTTAGAAGAGGGCGGCGGGCGGCGGGCGCAGCCGGCTCACTCGCGGCTGCTAGCGATCATTTTAAATTCAAATTAGTGGGAACGGTTTAAAATTGCACGCAGCAGCGTCGCCGTCTAGTCGTGCAATTAATGCGTGATGCAGCGCGGTGCGGCGCTCGTTACACGCCGCCGCCGCCGCCGCCGCCGCCGCCGCCGCCGCCGCCGCTGCAATTTGCGTTTCGATGAACGCTTTAATTAACAAAGTACGAGTGCCCCCCGGCGGCGCGCCGCAGCCTGCGTCCGATGGACGAAAAACGGCAAAGCGCCGCATACGACTCTTGGATTGTTTTAAATAAAATGCGTCGTCGTGGCCCCTGCACGCAGGTGACGCCGCTCTGTCCGCCCGCGACTTACATACTATAGTTATTGGCAAATACGTAAATACTGCAAAATGCAAAGAGTATTATAAAACACAAAGTTGGTGGCCAACTGTCAGTCCCCGTGTCGCGTCGTGTCGCTTGTTAAACATCATCTAGGCTTAACAAATCTTTTAGCTTCGGTTAAAATGTTTAAAATAATAACCTTAGATTCACGCGTAACATTTAATGAGTAGGCGAGGGCCGGGTACGAGTAATTGAGTGGCTCATGAGACTGCTGCCGGGCGGCGGCGGCGCTCAGCTCGATTTACGACTAATATCTCAGAATTTGCCAACGTAATGAGTCAAATGGAAGCAGTACTCGGAACTTTGTAATTGTCGCTTTAGTTCAACTATCGATCACTGATGAATATAAAGTTTCTGATATTTGTATAGAACGTTATTTTCTTATTTGTGCAAAAGTACTATTTTTTTCTAATCACTCATTTAAACAATGTACGGCAAAGAAAATGCGCCTTTGCCAAAACTCACGAAAATAAAATTTCGTAGCGTGAACCACGTAGCACATAAATGTGGCGCCCCCCCTCCCCGCCGCGCCGCGCCCCGCAAACAATCACTGCTGCTTAGTATTCAGTGCAGTGGAGCCTCGCGCCGATAGACTCGGAGCTAGGCGGTTGTCGCCTACGAGGCTACTTCGCCGGTAGCGCTACGTCGCTACGTCGCTACGCCAGTATTCAGGGCGACTTGACGCCGACTGGCGTTTTGTTCGAGCCGCGCCATCATAAATTTTCCATTTTAGTTTGTAGGTGCGTTTCTATTTAATTTCCCGGAGCGACGCCCGCAGCCGCCGCGCGAGCTCTTTCAGCTGCACGCATTGTGTCCGTGAGCGCCTCAATACATCACATCGGATAACGTTTTTGAAAAATGTTAGTGAAACCGCTGCCTCGCATTATATCTCTTACAATTTTTTTCAAAGAAAACCAACGTAACTCGTTTCGGGAAATGATCTTCAATTATGTGGTACGCCGTCTGTTACAGTATGTAAGCATTTCTACTGAGCAACATTCGCAGCATTTGTATGTAAAGACCGGGGCGGGGGCGGGGGCAGATAGCACCGGCGACGGTTGACACGGGACAACGGTTGCGGCTAGTCCTAGGGGAGCCGTTGTGCGGCGCGGTGGAGACGAGGCGCCGCCACAGATTGCTTACTTACAGCTCGAACCCTTATTGCTTATCCTTTCTCCCTTTCTAACAATAAAATGTTATTTTATCTTTTAAATAAACTTAATATGAAAAGCCATCTACATTTGTCTTCGTCGAATACTTGTCATTAGGTACGTGTAAATTATTAAAACTACAGCGAACTAAAACATTTTGTATGTCGCAGGATACAAGCAATTTCCTCACAAATTGCCACAAATTTATCTCGGAGGTTCCCCGCCTCACGCTCGGCCGCTTGGCATGACGTCACACGTTCATTAATTAACTTGTAAAATATTAACGACACCGAGCAAAATGCATCACAGCAGCCGTGGATATACGTTGTATGGATTTCGCAGACTATTAGAGTAGACCGAGGCCGGGCGCGCAACCTAGTGCATCACAAGCAGTATACAGGTAGAGGGCAGAGTGGAGGCACTCACCCGCCACCGGCGACAGCTTGCGCATCACGCACCAGCGCGACTTCCACTGCAACACACACACACGACTTATTGTTATCTGCACCCACGACATTACCGATATTGCCAGTGTTAAACTTTACTCCTTAGCTAATGCAGCTCCTAGTGGGCACAAGTGACACTGATAAACAGTAACCATCTATATCTAAACGTATTTACGTTCAGTTAACACTTGGCATTGAACTAATCAAATGTAAATTCTTTAATCTACAATTGAACGTTCAAATGAAGCGCAATGATTTATCATTAAAGTATGACCATTCAATCAGACGGTCGCGGGTTCGAATCCGACAATTCGTCTACATATTAATTAAACCTAATACGAGCCTAGACCTTGGTTCAATAACTTCAAGAAATGGCATAAAGAGAGAAAATGAAGGTGGAGACGGTTGGTGGTATCGGTGGTGTGCGCCAGTGCCAGGGCCTGACCTTCTTGCCGTCGCGGAACTTCACCGTGCCCTCGATGATGGTGCTGTCGTCCGCCATCGCGCATGTCGTACTACAGTCGCCCCGCAATCGCGTCAGTCGCCGCCGCGCGCGCCCGCTGCCCGCCTCGCCCGCCTCGCGCGCCCTGGAACAAAATACAATACATTCATACCTTTACAACAATATACATGCAATAAATAATACATGGTATGCACCAGAGTGTACATTGTCTTGCATTTGTTTCTATCTCGTAAAGCCGAATTCTGAAGGCGTGGCCTTGTCATTGCATTGAAAATACTGTTATATGTTTAAATTACGTTTCAGAATTTACCTATTAATCTCTTTGATAATGTACAATAGCTTATCTGTTAATAATCATTTTTCTTTTGCGATACCAATAACGTTACTAATACAGTAATCTTGATATTAATTGTTAATCTGAATACGAATGTTTCTATGGATAATGTTTGTTGGCAGGGAAGCCGCACACGCCTAAATGGATTTAGTTATTTGTAAGAAAGGCAAGTCACGGCGTGCAGTCTGCGTGGGATAGGTTTGCTTTTGAATTACACATTGCGACGTAGAAATCAAAAGTGCTGTAAAATTTTACAAAAATAATAGAATATTCTATTCTTGTGTTTGACAAAATTAAATATTGTCAGTACCACGCAGATGTCGGCCGAGACAGGTTTCAGACTAGTCGTACGCCAGATGCCTTGCTAGTGCTACCATCGACCAACAATCGGCAACACACGAGGCGCAGTCACTGAATGTGTATCAGATAAGGCCGACTGACGCGACCACAATATTTTAATTCTTTTATGACTGTTTAATTTCGTTTCGAGGTCAGCGATATTCAGAGACAATCGAAGGTCAGCGGCGTGGTCGAGCGCGATAACGCTGTCAACATGTAACAGATCGCGCATAATCTAGGTGATAATGCGATAAGGAGAGGCAAGACGCGGCTAGGTGTCGCGGCGGCCGCTGAAGGTCGCGCTCGCGCGGCATCTACGCGGCACGCGGCCGATACCAACTGCTGGCGATCGTTTCATAATAATCTCGTTTTATTGCTGTTTATCGCTAATTTTTTAAAGGTATCTTAATGACATTTTTATATACATTTCATAGTATACTTTAATGACATTTTTTGTTCAGGTTGCAATGTTTCTATTTCAATTTACCTATACCTACAGTAGATTATTTCATAAGAATTACAATGTATGTATTGTGCGACAAAGTGTATGATGTATTGCCGCACCCGCAACATTGAGCCGTTGCAGTGAGCTCGGGCTGGCCGTCTCTCAGCCTCCGCTTATACCAACACGCTACGTCCATACATTTACATAAAAAATGTTGATGAATAGATAACGTGAGCAGAAGTCCCGGTTTGAACGGGACTGTCCAGAATTATAGTCACGAGTCTTTGCGTCCCCGAAATAATTTCGGAATTTCGAAAGAATTTCGGAGAACTCGACAGTGGTGAGAATGTCATCGCTCGCACTTTGTTAACTAATTTTACAGTTTTTTGGATCGCCTAGTTTACGACATGTGTTCTATTGTCTTGTTGTGTCATGCTCGTTCCTTGACCCAGTTTCTTTTGTCTCCAAATGCCTATTAAATAATTTAACTTTTCATTCCAACTTTTTCGAAATGTTTCGTTTAACTTCTGTTTAAAAACGTTTCTAAAAAATAAACCAATATCCCGTGTTGAGTACAGAAAACATAGTCACGTTATGAATTGAACCATAAATCTACAAATAACACGATCAAATCTAGTTAAGTAGTTCACTGGAAATTCATCTTGTTTTGATTTTTATAAGTACTACTAGTATAAGTATAACTACTTTAGTAGAGATACTCGTTTGCGACTTAGATTCGTTTTATAGTCAAGAGTCTCAATCTTCGAGGACTGAGTTTGTGACGAGTGCAGGCGGCGTGCCGCGCGCTCAGCCGCCGGCGCGCGCTCAAAACGTGGAAATAAAGGTAATTATGCACGAATCTGTAACTTAAAACTTGCTTAAACACTTAGTAAAGTTCTTTGAAACTATGCAAAATAATCCTTTTCAGTACTTAAAAAAAATATTAACAGGGTTCTTGCATGTTTCTACCATAACATTGTACCATTTTAGAATCTTGATGAGATGCGCCAACTTTTGTAACAACATGCCACGGTACCCTCCATACATTTTTTTTCACGGTAACATGACAAAGTTGATAAAAAGTTAAAATATTCGAAAATTTCAAGCAAACTGTTAAAGTAATTATTTTTTTGTACTTAAACTACAGATATTTAGGTTCTGTTTTCAACTGCAATTATTTGCTATGTTACTAAGCTAACCATTACAAACAAAAAAGCAGGGATATCTTTATAGCTGAAGAAACGGTGGCTAATTGAATGGGGTAAGGTATCAAAGTACAATTAAATTCAAAAAAGTTAACATAACTTTGAAACAAAAATAGTTAGATTTTTTTTATTAATTTTCCCTATGCAGGTACCGATCTGGTGAAGCACTGGCACTAGCTTATCGTTGAATTTTGGGACACGCTGTATAGTGGGCTTACAGAGAAACTTGCAGGTTTTATACTTAAAGGTAGCAATCACTGCATCTTAATCTAGTAACATTATAGTAACTCGAGGTGCGAGGCGCCGCGAGCTGCGAGCGCGAGTCGACCTGTAACTTATTAGGTGTACGAGGAAGTCGCACGATACAAAACCTCATGTGCAATATAATGATTAAAAAAAAAGAAATTGTAAGCTTGAAACTTCACCGATAACATAGGTAATTATCAATTGAACTATGAACGCTTACCGTTTTCACGCATTATAAACTTTTATCTCACTATCGCTTAGCAAGCTCCCCCCGCATCATCACAGTGTCATCACTAGAGGGTTCGCACCTCTCCTCAATCCACCGCTCAATCCTTCACTCGCGTGCGGCCTCAGCTTCGACTCACTTTACGAAAACTTCGCGCTCAAAAGTGTACCGCGCCGCGACACTAATCAGACCGTCAGCGGCGAGCGCGGCGTGCGGACTGCCGGGCGCCGGGCGCCGGGACCGGGACCGGGACCGGGACGCCCCTCGGGACTCGGGAGTGCAGCGGGGAGCGCGGCGCGCACGGGGGCGGCCAGGTCGAGGATTTCGTCCTATACTTCGAGTTACTTGATGTCCCTAGAGAACTGTTTCCTTGATTTTTGTAACGTCAGCGAGAGGAACCTCTCTTCCCGTATTATGCTCAAGGTACAATTTATCAACTCCACACCGCCCTACGATAAGTGTAGCTATTACCTATTTACGGCGCTAGTTTTACGGTTTTGTTTTCATAAACGTGGTCGTTATCAGTAGAATTTAGTGTAAATCAAAATTACCATTGACTAATAATAATATTATACTTATTTTACATTATGTATCTATATCACACGAGTAATGAAAGACTCAGCTTCATACAAACGTTGCCGCTGGTGCTCTACACGCCGATACTGGAAAAAACCGGTTTACGCGAGTGTCGCCGGTGGATAATTGTATAGGGTTGACACGACGCTTTCTTCGAAAATTAAATACGTTTTTTTTAACTTACAATTTTATCAATTTTATTTATTAGAATTTTATGTATATTTCTAACGGCATCTGTTCCATGGTAATAAACAAATGTATTAGAGTAAGTAATTCTTATAAACGTGACACCAAATTATCTAAAATATTTGTATACAAAAACATACCTGATTAAAACTATTTATGTGTTTATTATCATATTACACTTATTTTTATTTTTAATAAATAATAATGTTTTACGCTTTTTTTTTTAATTGTGTCATCCCTACAAAATTTGAATTTTGAACGTTCTATGAATCTATTCCTCTGTACACTTTATTTAGTCAAGTGCCTGTATCACGAACACCGTAGAACATTTTAACTTAATCTTTAAAAATAAAAATAAGTTATATCAATACTTACGATAGGTACAAATTATATGAAAATTTCTCCGTCGGATGTTATTAAATCCGTTCAGTTAAAAATTCAATTTCCCGAAGCTATCCCGGCATTCATAAAAGCTCTTTGCAAAGTTTACGATCTCAATATGGAGCGCGGGAATTATGTCCTTCATTCGCCGGCGACTGCTCGCGTCGCATCGCATCGCATCGCATCGCATCGCATCGTATCGCATCACATCGCGCACGCCGTGAATACGATATTCTTCTAAATTGTTAAGTGAGTGCAGGCAGTCTGCGCTGACTACAGTCATTGACGGGGTGTTGACGCGTCATCGTTAATCGTGGAATGTTACGATAACCTAGGTATACTTAGTTTATTTATTTATTTACAAGTAAGCGGGGTACGGAGTCGCCGCCGCAGACCGCAGTAGCACACTCCGCCTCTCCGACAGTCCCGCGTCCCGCGTCCCGCACCGCGCGCCACATTCTCCTCACATAGGATAGCTATTACGCTATTACTGACAAAAAATGTATTTATAAATATAGTAGTTCGCGGGGCTAGGCGGAGTGAGGCGGGACGAGGCGGGGTGAGGCGGGGCGAGTCCGGCAGCCGCTAAGCCGATGCTCGAGCTCGATGTAATCTATATGCCGTCTTAAGTCCACGCCGCATTATCGTTATAAAATATTTATACAATAGATAAATGTATTTCAATTAGCGTAAATTGGTGCTTTATGAAATTCTGCAAAAAGGCGTTAGCAGAAAATTGAACACATGTTCTCCTTTATGATAACTAACAGTTATTTACTAAGTTGTGTATCGGGTAATGTACTTAGACAGTGGCTAGTGGCTAGTGGCTAGTGGCTAGTGGCCAGGTAGTTTACGCGAAGTCGGTGCGCGTTGCGATGCCGCGTGTAGCCAATAATCCAAAATGTCGAAGGATAGCTTCTGTCGCATCATTAGTAAATATATTTTAAATTAAAAATTTAATAAAAATTAACGACATCCAATTCATTTTAATTACTTTTATGTTACAATCTCCCGCCACAGTACATGTACTACAGTTACCTACCGCACCCGTGCGAAGTCGGGACGCGTCGCTAGTGTTGCCTGTCACACTTTCACGTGGTCAAGAAAACATAAACAAATGTTACTTATTCAAACTATGCCTAGAATATTTTTCATATCTACGAGCAGCTTGTTTATAAAAACAGCGCACTCGAGACGTATCGGCAATAATCAAAAATACAGCAAATCGAAGGGCATCCTTAAGACCTCAAACCTCACTTATATTTACAAGCTTAATTTATATATGATTAGATAGTATGTATGTACGTATGTACTATAAGCGAACGGGCATCAGTTATACATATTGTCCAGTGTGAACAACAGCTTTGTGAATGTAAATATTTCAATATTTACTGCAACTTATGCCTCATACACACTAGGATAGTATTTTAGTCAAGTAGCAATTAACATTTATCCGAACAAAGGATTTTCTAATATATTCTACTAAAATGTTGCTGTTCGGATAAGTTTAGTTACTAAATTACTACCCTAGTGCGTAGGTTTAGGCTTAAACGAGTCCGAACAGTAGTAAATCCTTTGTTCAAATAAATGCTACTTGCTACTTGACTAAAATACTATCCTGGTGCGAACAAGGCCTTAGCGCGTGATTGTGCGAAACTGCACAACTCGACAGGATAACTAATGTCAATTCGTTTATAGTACATACGAGTCTTATCTAAACATATTTCAATACATCTTTTGAATACAAATGTGGGAATGGAACGTAAGTAGTATGCATGAAATGGAGTTAAACGGAAGTGTGAGCGAGACGGTGAGCGAGCGAGAAGGAATGAGAGTGGAGGAGTTTCCGGCGAAGCGCGAACGACGACTGACGACGAACGACGATCTCTCTTGTGTGTTATTAAAGTGATTATTTTCAAAACGAGTATTTTACTTGATATTGATCAATTCCATTTCTACATAAATGAGTTCTGCCGCCTTTAAGAGCTCGATTCACAAGAGCGTGATGGATTAGAATAAAGTTATAATTGTTATTTGTTTTAAGACTTTATGTTTATAATGTTCTATGAAATATACTAACTACTACTTGTTTTATAATATTTTTATATTTTTACTCTTTTGATATCTGATGTAATGTAACTCTTTGATGATTATGAAAAGAATGACAGTTCTAAAAACTATTGAGCATTTTATATAAGGCCCTTCAGGTCGGAATGTTGGTGCTTCTGGTTGAGAGCTGCTGTAGCAAATAAATCAGAGTCTCGAAAGTTAAGAAACCTGTTTTATATTCCATTGTAATATTATGTATTTACTAACCATATGATTTTGTACCTAGACCTTAGAATATTAAGAACAATTGGGTTGTCCGCTAAGCTGTGTCAATGTTGACAATTATGTGTCTTTAGTTTTTAAAATGGATGTTAATAAACTTGTGCTGGTTTCTATCTTAGTGTATTATTCAGTATCAGATCTAATAAACACATTTCCCAAGGTTGTTGTTGGTTTGTATTGTATTTATGTCCCCGGCAGCTGCACCTAAGGACTCTTAGCTGTTACCTTTAGACCTTAGTAATACGTATTGAGTAGCGTATTGAGCAATTACACACGACCCTTGGGGCAAAATGACCTTAGATTGATACAGAATTCCACAAAACAAATGTAGAAGTACCATTTTTCTTAATACAATAGTAACGGTCCAATTTTAACAAGCGCGTTCGAGCGCGGGTCGGCTGACGCTTGCCGAGCGCCGCGCCCGTCCCGCGCCGCGCCGCGCCGCCCGGAGCAGTATCGCGCCATCTATCACAGGATTAAACGACTAAATCCCTCATTTACACCTAATAAAGTGACCAGACCGATACATAGGCTACATAGACATTATCTCGTTTTAGTACTCGTAGATACACTGTGACGACAGTAGGAGAGTTGTATCGAAGCGGCGCGGGCCGGGCCGTCACGTGCCGCGCTCACATCCGGCTTCGAGAACATCGATTACATTCTTATCTACGTATTAATAATTAATATCATGCTAACAACTATTGAGTCGATAACTGATCGTATCTGTGTAAGTATTAGTGGCACCGGCGATCTGATAAGCAATAATTATTGTTCAGCGCTGGATTACATCGATAAACCAGAAACAGCGTGACGTGCCGTAACGTCACCACGTCGCCACATGCTCGTCTCATACTGCTTATCTGCTCGAATTATTTTATTTGCCTACAGCGACGAAGATAGCCACACGACGCGCCCGTCCCGTGTCGATGTGCCCGCGGCGGCGGCGGCTCGGTGCTCCCCGGAATGCAGATGCACATTGGAAACTTACCTAAAGGATCAATTCGCAAATGAAAATACAACGCTCAAAGTGAACTTTAACTTTAGCTCTATATGTAAAAGTTAGTGTTTCGGACGTCTCCCCTGGGTCGTGACGAGGTTCAGTCGCAGGCGTGCAGGCCGGGGCCGATGCAGGCGGCGTAGGCCATGAGGTGCGGCAGCTGGCTCTGCTCGTACAGCCCCGCGAACATGGCGTGCTGCGGCCCGCGCGCGAACACCGCCACGTCCTCGCCGCCGTGCGTCTCCGACTCGAGCGGCACTGCGGCCGGCGCCGCGAACTCCACCGCACCTGTCGCATATCGCACCACACCACATATAGCGACTCGCACAATGACGGACTGCTCCGAGCTAACTATTGTATGTTTATTTTAAACATAAGAAATCATAGATTAGCTTACCTTTCAAACTGTAAATTAATCCATGCCGTTGTGTATCATATACTTAATAATTTTGATGTAACTCCACGTTGGAATTTGTTAATGTTTAATACGTTATACTGGAAATTAAGACTCTTTCATAGGTCAATACGCAAGACTCCGGGACTTACGGTAGTCGTCCTGCGTGACGTCCCGCCGACCACCGCCGTCCGCCGGCGTGCGGTAACCGGGCCCGTTGGCGTACGATAACGTCATGTAGGGAACGCCGTCGTCTCCCAGGTCGTCCGAGGGCCCGAGCACATCCCCGCCGCGGCGCGTGTACCCGTTGTAGGTCATAACGTGCGCGTGGTCAGCCGTCACGACGATCAGCGAGTCCTCCTCGGCCAGCAGCTCGGCAGCGCGCGCCACGGCCGCACTCAGCTCCAGCGTCTCGTCCAGCGCCAGCTGCGCTAGGTTGTCGTGGTGCGCGTGGTCTATGCGTCCGCCCTCTACGAACAGGAAGAAGCCTTTTTCGTTTCTTCTCAGAGACTTGATGGCGACCTCTGTGAGCTCGGCGAGCGTGGGCTCCGTAGTCGCATTGGCGAGCATGTGGTACTGCATGTGGCTGCTCTCGAACAAGCCGAGCAGGTAGTCGGGCGGCGCGGCGGCGGCCTCCAGCAGCTGCGCCCGCTGCCACACGTAGCGGTGGGTCGCATTGCGGCTCGCCTTGTCCAGCCGCCACTGCTCTATCAGGTCTTCGCCGTCGAGCCGCCGTCCTGGGACGCCCTCGTCGTCGGTCACCGTCGCGGGCAGGAACTCCCGCCTGCCTCCACCCAATATCACCTTTAATCAGAACATTTGAAGTTTTTGCACTGGCTGTAGATTATTTTGTTCCATTTAGTTAGATACAATTAAGAAAATACTTGAATTACTTATTTACAAATATTTATAGTTTCCGGCCTGCATGCCGGACTCGCGTCTACTCTTTAACTCGTGTGACTCTGTTGATGTCGGCGGTCTCTTAGTATAAATGTATAATTTGCCTTGAAGCGGTTGCCAGGGTACGCGTGCACGAGCTGGTGCGCGATGTCGCGCTGCACGCTGCCGGGCCGCACTCCGCGCATTCCCCGCAAGCCTGCGCGCGCGCAATCAACGCGCACGTTCGCGTCACTCTCCCAATCGCGCTCGGCGCTGTGGGCGTACGCGCCTGCTGGCGACGCGTGCGTCACTCTCGTCGTCGTCACTATGCCTGCATTTCGTTCATCATAAAGTTAATGAACTGTAAATACGGATCGTTTATTTGTGATTAGGGAACTCCAAAAATTTAATTTATTTTCGTGTTGTAAATTGGAATATATTAACAATTTCGTAAAGAAAGTAAAGCGCGACCGGCGTCCCTGCCGTCTTGCAGCGCCCAGGCGGCGATGGAGGACAGGTGGTGCGCGGGCGCGGCGGCGGCGCAGACGCCGCGCGGCGCCGCGCCCGTCAGCCCCAGCGTGCCCAGGTTGGCCTTGGCGCCGCACAGATACGCTGTCGCTGAGCACGCCGAGTCCGCCACTTGCGCGTCCACGCAGTACGTCTGCATTCACACCACGACATACCACTTTACACACACCATATTATATTAAGCTTAAACACGCCGAACGTATCATCACTTATTTTTCCACGTAGCGTGCTACATTACACCTCTTGACGTTGTTCTATAGCCATTTTTAAACCGATGAAATTAATAACATTACTTATTCAATGCTAAAACGGTCAAACATTACTATTAGTAATTTATAACAGTGGATTTACACTCAGTCAATTGTTTATGTTTTAAATACCATTTCTTGATGCAAGCTTTACTCGACAAATTAAATAATTTCTCGATACTTGACAGTCGAGTGCTCACCTTAGCAAGACCTACGGTGGGGAACTGTTCGAAAGAGAGCTGTGACTCCTCCCCAGTGCGGCCCTGGCGCTGGCCGAGCAGCGTGCGCGCCGCCGCCAGCGTGGCCAGCGACATGCCGTCCCCGAGGAACATGACGACGTTGCGCGCGCGCTCGCCGCCCGCGCCGCCCGCGCCGCCCAGTCGCGCGCGTCTCGCCCGCAGCGCCGCCTGCGCCTCCGCCACCCAGTACTGCGCTGTGCGCTCCCGTCCCTCGCCCTCCGCTCGGAGTCGCTTGCTACTCTCCACCTTGTGATATTCATCGTACCCTGGAACGTGTAATTAAATAAAATAGTTAATTATAACATTTTGTACGTTTCAGGTACAATTCACATTTAGTGTGATAAATACAATGTTTTAATAAACAATGAACAACCTCCCCTTACCTGAACAAGGACGTATGATCGTCACTGACAAAATTATAAAAACTGTACAAAACATAAACCGCAACATGGTCAAAGACACGCGGTCACGTCGTCTAGGCGCGCGGAACTGCGCAGCATCCCGCCCTTGCTACCGCCTCTCGCCTGACACCTGTCACCTGTCACCTGCCTATCTGATAACATCTCGATGAATTGATAAATAGATAAAGAAAATCATCAGAATCGCAAAACTATTTTTTTTATATATAAGAAAAGGGGGCAAACGAGCAGCGGGAACACCGAGGTGATCATCGACGCCCATGGACATCTGCAATACCAGATTATTATTAAATAATTATTATTTTCCAATAATGATTATTTTGGTACATGAGATATTTAACTGTACATCCTCTCTTGTGTTCCTTTAAGGACAGGCAATGCATTTGCCAGTTATGCGTTACGTTACGCCAAGTAGTCGAATCCTGTCGGCGTCGCCGAGACGTCTTCGAACAAGCGAGATTTCCACTGCTGACCGGTCAGATGATCTTAAAAAAAAATGAAGTCTCGATCTTAGTTGTATTTGATGTAAAAATAATTGTTTTGTAATGATTATTCTACATAATTTTATATTGTTTGTACCTTTAAATATGAACAATGATGTTCTTTGGTAGCTTCGAAAATTAAAAAGGTAGAAGCGTACATAAATATTTCATGGACCCTAAAACACGTGATCTCATACTATCTAAATCATGAGTCTCGTGCAGAACACGGTTCTATCATGCGTGAGCCATCACGACTGTAATAAAATGCTTTCTGTTGATAAAATTCATGGCAATAATATATAGTTATACGATTAGATAATATGTTTTGTGAGTTTTGAGAAACATCAAAAAGAAACGACATTTTATACAGGGACGTCTTTCATGTGGCATTCAAATATAGTACTGTGGTACGTCGCCTGCCTGATGGCCTTAGGCGATGGCGACCGATATCATCCCGAGCGATCCGCGTCACCGAACGCTGCACGGCCGGTGGCGGCGCCAAACGTGGCCGAGTACTCCGCGCAGCACTGGGTGCAGGAGGCGCAAGCGGGCATCCGCGCCCGGCAGCGCGGCTCGCGCGCCTCTACCGCCGACCCCAAAGCGCGTAACGTCGTCATGTTCCTCGGGGACGGCATGTCGGTCACCACGCTGGCGGCGGCGCGCACGCTGCTCGGCCAGCGCCAGGGCCGCACCGGGGAGGAGTCTCAACTAGCATTTGAAACATTTCCCACCGTGGGATTGACTAAGGTTTTAACTGTTGACGTTTTATAAATGGTTTTATGCCTTACTACTGTGTGTGTTGTACTTATTGTGTCGATTTTATTATAGACGTACTGTATAAATGGACAAATAGCGGACTCATCCTGTACGGCCACCGCGTATTTGTGCGGCGTGAAAGCCAACCGAGGCACCATAGGCCTGTCCGGTGCCGTGCCGCGCTATGACTGCGCCGCCTCGCAACAGGAAGCGGCGCGCCTTAGGTCTATAGCGGCGTGGGCTCTCGATGACGGACGCGACGCCGGTAAGTATTCGGAAGCCCTGTCAGGTTGGGAATTTCCTTAATCTGTGAACATTAATCAGTAAGCATAAATCACTGCATATAAGATACAAGTTGAATACTTTCAGGTATCGTGACGACGACACGCGTCACTCACGCCTCGCCAGCCGGAGCATTCGCCAATGTTGCAAACCGTCATTGGGAAAATGATGCAGAAATTCTTAAAGATGAGCAGGATCCGAACTTGTGTCCGGACATCGCCCGACAACTGGTGCACTCATATCCTGGAAATCATTTTAAAGTAAGTCATCGTATATATACAATATATCTTGATTTTTTTTATTTATTCTCCAAAATTATTCAGTGAAACTAAAACTTTACAGGTAATTTTGGGTGGAGGTAGACGAGAATTTCTACCGATTTCTAGTGTAGACGAGGAAGGATCTGTAGGGAAAAGAACGGATGGCCGCAATTTGATCGAAGAATGGCAAGCGGATAAGAGGGCCCGAAATGTAACCTACAGCTATGTGTGGAACCGAGATCAACTAATGAATGTTGCAGAGTCTTTACCAGAGTACCTTTTGGGATTGTTCGAAAGTGACCACCTGCCGTACCATCTGGAAGCTAACTCTGCGAGCGAGCCGACACTCGCTGAACTAACGGAACTTGCGATTCGCTCTTTGAGTCGTAATGAAAAAGGATTTTTCCTGTTCGTGGAAGGCGGGCGAATCGACCACGCCCATCATGACAACCTGGCAGAGCTGGCGCTGGACGAGACGCTGGAGATGAGCGCGGCCGTGGCGCGCGCCGCTGAGCTCCTCTCTGAGGACGACTCCCTGATCGTCGTGACGGCGGACCACGCGCATGTGATGACGCTCAACGGTTACTCGCCGCGCGGCACTGACATCCTCGGACCTTCCAATGATCGCGACGAGGCGGGCGTGCCCTACATGACGCTCTCCTACAGCAACGGGCCCGGATTCAGGCCGCACATCAATGGCAGGCGTGTCGACGTCACGACCGAGTCTAACTACAGTAAGTTCCTTCTCGAGACGGAACACTGCACACTCACACAAATGCCTTCGTATTCTTTGTAATAAAGGTAATTTGCAGGACGAGCCGAGTGGATGAGCCACGTGGACGTGCCGCTCGAGTCGGAGACGCACGGCGGCGAGGACGTGGCGGTGTTCGCGCGCGGGCCGCAGCACGCCATGTTCGCGGGGCTGTACGAGCAGAGCCAGCTGCCGCACCTCATGGCCTACGCCGCCTGCATCGGCCCCGGCCTGCACGCCTGCAGCGCCGCCGCCTCACACCTCTTGACTCCGGCACTTCTCACAGCCGTCGCTTACATGTCTTTAGCAAAGTTTATGTAAAATAGAATTATAAAACAAGTAAGCATTGAATTCAATGAAACAATCATATTAAGAAACGTCTGTAAATTACTTGGCGTGTTTATTATGAATAAATTAAGTAAATACAATTATTATGCATATTTACCTACAAAAGCAATGTTTTGTTTAACTATCTATTTATTATCGACGTTAATAAACGTTACACCGGAATACAAAAGTCTCACAAAGAAAATAAAATACAAATCTTAGTTTTTACTAATGTATTTATACCAATAATTATAAATGCTAAACTATGAATGGACGGATGGATGTTTGAATGTATCACCTGTATGTAGAACAGCTGAACGGATCTTAAGAAAACTTTGCTCGTACGTAGAACATAGGCCACTATATTTCTACGATTTTCATTAAATTCCACGTGGACGGAGTTGCGGGTGACAGCTAGTATTTTAATGAGCAGAGCGCTGTTCGTTTTTTCAATATTTCTTAAAAAACATTTACATGCGATTGCAGTTACATTTTTTGCTTTATTTATTTCTGTGGTAGACTTACGGTTAAATAGTATGTGCACTACAAATACAAGTTCGGGTCCTGTGGCACAGCCTACCCTGTAACTACGCATGCACAAAGGATTACGTAATATTGTAATAAAATGGATAAGGTGGCAGTTACCAACTCGATGCACTGTTTCCCGTCTGCTGATGCCTAGTAATTCCGTCAGAGTCAGTAAGGTCAATAATTCTTAGTCCAAAAGTCAAAATGCAGCGCTTCACGTAATAGCGAACCGTATTCGTAAAGGAAACCGAAACCTTCAGCGACCCTGTGCGCTGACCGTGCGCATCGAGAGAACGTTCCAGAGCCGACTGCTATGACCGAAGACCTCACATTAATCCGATTGCCGCCAAATTTAAACCGTCATCTGATAGGACAACTCACGTCATCTGTACCGAACAGAGTAACATTTATGATTGTTGATGTTTAAGCATTTAAATTCAACGTCTATTGCGTTAATTTGAATCTGCTCGTAAACATATTAAATAACACAATTGTTAAAAAATTAAATAATATTTTTGCGCATACACATTCTTCTTCACACTAGAGTGATTATAGTGACTTAATGTAATTGATAAAGATCAATGAATGTGTAATATCATGTAATTTATGATGTCCCTTTTTAAGGCATTACTAGAGCGCGTAATAGAACAGGCATACGCTGACCACCGCTCTCGCTCGCCAGCTTGGACGTGTGGACTACAATGTCGGTGCACGGGTACCGTACATAAGCCGTGACAAAAACGTCGTATTGTTTCCACGTCACAAGTCATATCGCTATCGACACACTCCGTCCGGTTTTCTATTATATTATACATGAATATTTTAAAACTAAACAATTACCATGTTATTGAATTATAATTATAATGTGGTTTGCAAGGATCGTTTAAAAGATAAGATTAGATAATAGCAGTGGTAATAAGAGTTCCCAAAGTTATAGATCGCTAGTCAGTGGGGTGGGAAAACCTTTACAATGCGGTCGCACCTGCACTTTTGGTTCGTGTTAGTCCTAACGACGTTGGCGACGGCGGCAGCGGACGACCGCTACCACCCCGAGCGCGCATCTTCGGCGCCCTCCTCGCGGCCTCTGCCCGAGCCCGCCGAGCTGACCGCGCAGCACTGGGTGCAGGAGGCGCAGGCGGGGATCCGCGCCCGGCAGCGCGGCGCGCGCGCCTCTACCGCCGACGGCACTGCGCGCAACGTCGTCTTGTTCCTCGGGGACGGCATGTCCGTCACCACGCTGGCGGCGGCGCGCACGCTGCTCGGCCAGCGCCGGGGCCGCCCCGGGGAGGAGTCTCAACTAGCATTTGAAACTTTCCCTACTGTGGGCCTCACTAAGGTTAAACTTTTATTATAAAACGCAACGTGTTACTTGAGTACTATAGAGTTTGCGCGCATGAATCTTACATTTTTTCAATGTATATTTGTCCAATTTTGTAACAAGCACTAAAATCTAGTTGTTATAAAACGTAATAGGTGCATATAACTTTATAAAGACTAAATGAAACTTTCTTATAAATAAAGCTTTGTTATTATCCGTGTCCGGTGTAAACATCGCACAATTTGTAATAAGAATAACATTCTTTTGAATGTTATTGGAAATATTATAAAGCCTCAAAGGAAAATACAAAGACTAATAATATCCTTTGAAGTAACTACTGATGAATTAGCGCTGGTTGCTTACACCAAGAACGAGCACGCTCCTTTCAACTGCTTTCACGTGATCAACGTGAATATATAATAATATACTTACATACTTAGTGGTAACGATGACATTGCTAAAGGAAGATCGATTAAAGGGTGGTTTATAAGTTTATAGTAATTTATCTACAGACATATTGCGTGAACTCCCAAATCGCGGACTCTGCATGCACTGCGACAGCGTACCTGTGCGGCGTGAAGAATAACAACGGCATGCTGGGCCTGACGGCGGCCGTTCCGCGGCGGGACTGCGCCGCCGCCGCCGACCCCGCCGCGCGCCTCGACTCCATCGCTGCGTGGGCGCTCGCCGCCGGCCGCGACGCCGGTACTTGTTAACTAGCTGCGCCCCTCCAAACTCTGCTCCTAAAGTGGCATTTTGTCAAGTAGACTGCTGAGTGTGAGAAAATTAGAATCCGATTAGAAATTCTCTTGTGCAGCGAATCTATAAAAACTTAATAAAAGGAACAGACTTAGTTGCGCTGAAAAAAAATGTGCTTTTGCCAAACTTTCTTTTATTAGATCTCGTCGTGTGTTATTAAAAATCATTATAGCAACAAAACAAAAATATGTAAAAAATAATAGTGTTATGTGGAAGAAGTTTAAATGTTTTCAGAACTGTACATACGGCCCGGCCGAGTCCTACTTCTATTGATCATGTATTCAACTTGTATTGAAGGCATTGTGACTACGACGCGCGTGACGCACGCGTCGCCGGCCGGCGTGTACGCGCGCGCGGCTAACCGCAACTGGGAGAGCGACGCCGACGTGCGCCGCGACAATCAGGACCCCGCACTTTGCCGGGACATCGCATATCAACTCGTACACTCATTTCCCGGTAATCAGATAAAGGTAAATACTTAAACCTTCGATGCCAACAATAAACCAGAGCAAAACCAGTGAGCCACATGAAGAAAACAAAAAGTTGAATAAATACATATTTAATATCTATAATCTCCAGGTCGTTCTGGGTGGTGGACGAAGGGAATTTTTACCTACGGCTAGCGTCGACGAAGAAGGTACGCAAGGCCGCCGGACCGACGGACTTAACTTGATAGAAGAGTGGCAACGAGACAAAATAGAACGCAACCTCACTTACCAGTACGTATGGAACCGTGAGCAATTACTGAGCGCAGCCGAAAACCTGCCCGAATATCTTCTGGGACTATTCGAAGGAAACCACATGCAGTACAACTTGGAGTCCGACAACCGCACCGAACCCACTCTCGCTGAATTAACAGAAATTGCGATTCGCTCGTTGAGTCGTAATGAAAAAGGTTTTTTCTTGTTCGTGGAAGGCGGACGGATCGATCATGCCCACCATGATAACCTGGTAGAACTGGCACTGGACGAGACGCTGGAGATGAGCGCGGCCGTGGCGCGCGCCGCTGAGCTGCTCTCTGAGGACGACTCGCTTATCGTCGTGACGGCGGACCATGCGCATGTCATGACACTCAACGGCTACTCGCCGCGCGGCACCGACATCCTCGGGCCTTCTAACGACCGCGACGAGGCGGGAGTGCCCTACATGACACTCTCCTACAGCAACGGGCCCGGATTCAGGCCGCACGTCAACGGCACGCGGGTCAACGTCACCACCGAGCCTAATTACAGTAAGTAGCTTCACTTTATACATATACCACCGCTCACTGATACACGTATCCTCCGAGCAACTAAGTAAAGCTTGGCAGAATTCACGAAAATGGCTTCGTATACTTTGGTCCTTGGTAATATAGGGAATTTGCAGGGCAAATCGAGTGGATGAGCCACGTGGACGTGCCGCTCGAGTCGGAGACGCACGGCGGCGAGGACGTGGCGGTGTTCGCGCGCGGGCCGCAACACGTCATGTTCGCGGGGCTGTACGAGCAGAGCCAGCTGCCGCACCTGATGGCCTACGCCACCTGCATCGGCCCCGGCCTGCACGCCTGCAGCGCCGCCGCCACGCACTTCTTGGCTCCGGCGCTTCTTATGGCGATTGCTTTGTTCAATGTGTTTAAAAGATGAGGACAGATTCTCAGTTATTTTTTTGTTATTAAATTATGTAAAGATAGATATTAATAGTTCCATATAGCCAATTTAAAACTTTAAGAAATAAAAAACTGTAAAATTATTTCCCTTCCCTTTCCTGATGTTTACACTTCTACGATTCTCGAGTAAGCATCTGCAGTGCGTCTAGGACGTGTGCAAAAAATGTTTACAAGAATGCTTGCCTTTAAGGATATGTCAATTCCGCGATACTTTAACTATTCCCAAAGACTCCATCACTTCGGTATCAAATCCTTGGAATATCGCAGAACGGCAATGGATTTAATGATTTTATTTATATAAAATAATGCTAGGTAGATACCTTTATACATATACCACCGCAAGCAAGATTTACTTACATGCTGAAGTCAAAATCGCGGTTCCTCGTAGCAGTACGGTTAGACGGGCCAGTAGGAGCGAGCTATTCAAGCTTGACTCCTACAGCAGTAGTGTGGGTGGGAACTCCGTAATGAACAGAATCTCAAGCTGATATAACCTGTTTTTCAGCCAATGGTCGACATGATGTTGACATTTTACCGCGATTTCTCGCCACCGTTAAAAAGATCTGAGCTCAATTTACCGCCAATAATATTATAGTAATTTCATTGTGTTGTACTTTTACTTTTTTCTTTTATGATTTTGTCATAGAATAACATAACATCATTTTTGTAAAGTTTTTATACTTTTTCATTAAAAAAAATCTTATGTTTAAACTTTCTTGTGAGTGTTGTGTAGGTCTGTCATCTGTTTGTTTTTCTATTATTCGTATAATGTCTACTCTGCTAAAGTTGTAGAACATGCAATTGGTGTAGCTTAATAAATAAATAAATACGAAGCTGTGTTCAAGAATTGAACAACTTGAGTAACGCAACTAATCCAAATACAACAACTACAAACAAAAAACGCAAAAATAAGGACCAAACATCAAAAAAACTTGGAACCTGTATGGCGAAACGTTACTGTACACATTGGAATTCAATAAAACAAATCTCCCACGGTAGATGGCCTACCAGGGTGCAGTAGGAGCGGGGAACGGCGCACATCTGATCACCCTCTAACCATCAAATCGGCCACTTCTCCATCCTTCCCTTCGGACATTAACTAAACAATACGGGGCAACACTTGCGCTCGACGCCTGCGTTCAGGTTGGTCGCTCGTAGTATTGTGCCGTTCATGCGGCAGAAGAGCCTGCAGAAGCCAATGCTGCTCGGGACTCTATCAGTAGTTGTAGTAATATTTTAGTTTTGCTAATTCCATTTTCAGGCTTTTTTGACCTTTTCTTATCATTTGAAACGCCCATTTTTTTACATCGAAAAAGAAAATAATCCCTGGAGCTGCACCTGCAGTAAAATGCACATATGATTTTCGAACCCACAATAACCTACACGGGTAAATCTTACTTCTTTCTAATATAATACGTACTAATAAATGTGAAAGTTACCTTCTTCCGATATTTCCGAAAGGGCTTAACGGATGTAAGGGAAATTTTGAACAGATGTAGAACACAGTCTGGAAGAAGACATAGGCTTTTACTATGTTTTATTGTATCTCGGAGTCGTGGGCGACAGATATTACTTAATAGGTAAATACGCCTAAAGTGATGGTTTAGTTAAATTCAATGTGTTTTTTTTTCTAATTTAATTATTTAACACAAACTTTGACAAGGACAAATAAGCGATAGCCAAGAGAAGCGCCGGAGACAAGAAGTGCGTGGCGGCGGCGCTGCAGGCGTGCAGTCCGGGGCCGATGCAGGCGGCGTAGGCCATGAGGTGCGGCAGCTGGCTCTGCTCGTACAGCCCCGCGAACATGGCGTGCTGCGGCCCGCGCGCGAACACCGCCACGTCCTCGCCGCCGTGCGTCTCCGACTCGAGCGGCACGTCCACGTGAGATCTCCAAGTTAAAGCTCCTTGAAACCGAAAAACGCCGTCATAATTCAATTTAGTAAGCAGCGTTTTCTGAGGTGAACCACCAATTTTTGAGTCTGTATTTACTTTATCGTATGAAATAATTTAAGTTGGAAAGATTAAGTTACACTTACTGAAATTGGACTCAACCGTCACATCAGGTCTGGTGCCATTGAAATGTGAGCGGAAACCGGGTCCATTGGTATAAGAGAGCGACATGTAGGGCACGCCCGCCTCATCGCGATCATTCGACTGGCCGAGGATGTCGGTCCCGCGGGGCGAGTAGCCGTTGAGTGTCATGACGTGCGCGTGGTCCGCCGTCACGACGATCAGCGAGTCGTCCTCAGAGAGGAGCTCTGCGGCGCGCGCCACGGCCGCGCTCATTTCCAACGTTTCATCCAGTGCCAGCTGCGGTCGATTCGCGTGGTGCGCGTGGTCGATGCGCCCACCCTCCACAAACAGAAAGAACCCGTTTTTGTTACGGCTCAGCGACCGAATGGCCACCTCGGTAAGTTCGGTAAGCGTCGGCTCCGACGCGGGGTCGGCTTGCAGATTATACTGCATATGGTTCCCCTCAAAGAGCCCTAAAAGATACTCGGGAATATTTTGAGCTGCGCTCGCCAACTGGCTGCGATTCCATACATACTGATATGTAACATTTCGGGCTATTTTATCTATCTGCCATTCTTCAATTAGGTTACGTCCGTCAGTTCTACGGCCGGGGGTACCTTCTTCATCAATACTTGAAATAGGTATGAATTCACGTCTACCGCCTCCTAAGATAACCTAGAAAATTACGTTTTTATTATAAACGAGCGACTTGTAGCGCCCGGTAGCAAAGAATAAGTGATTTATTCTTATCAGAAGCTAGTCTACAATTTTCCAACGATATTTAAGCCGTTCCTATAAGTTCTCGTATTACACACTCTACTATTACACACTTATAAAATGCCTACTCGTTACTTACTCGGCGCTGCCTCTTCACTCCTTTAAAAGCCCGCTCAGGAAGATAATGATTAGTAAGGAAGAATGAGAATGTACCTTGAATTGATTTCCAGGATAAGAATGAACGAGTTGGTGTGCGATGTCTCGACAGATATTTGGATCCTGATTGTTATTGCTTACGCTGGCATCGTTTTCCCAGTTGCGGTTCGCGGCCCGGGCGTACGCCGCCGCCGGAGACGCATGGGTCACTCGTGTCGTCGTCACGATTCCTGCCGGTGGTCAGTGACACGTTACCATAGAGCTAGCGTTAGCTTGTTGTTCAGGCCTGGGCTTTGCATTCATCACATAAATGGACGTTAAATAGAAAACCACCTGCATCTCGTCCATCGGCGAGTGCCAAAGCAGCGATGGAGTCGAGATGTGTTGCGGGGTCAGCGGCGGCGGCGCAGTCCCGGCGCGGCACGGCCGCCGTCAGGCCTAGCGTACCGCGGTTAGCCTTGGCGCCGCACATGTATGCCGTCGCCGAGCACGCGGAGTCCGCAATTTGCGCGTCCACGCAATAAGTCTTGAAACAAAAATTATGTTATAGAATGCAATCGTTCGATACATATAATGCTTAATATAAAATATTTACCTTAGTCAAGCCCACGGTAGGAAAAGTTTCAAATGCTAATTGAGACTCCTCCCCGGGGCGGCCCTGGCGCTGTCCGAGCAGCGTGCGCGCCGCCGCCAGCGTGGTGACGGACATGCCGTCCCCGAGAAACAGGACAACGTTGCGAGCAGTGCGGTCGGGCGTGGCGTCCCGCATTCGCGCTCTCCGCGCCCGTATCGCGGCCTGCGCTTCCTCCGTCCAGTATTCCGCGGTCAACTCTGCCGGCTTTGATGCGAAACTTATTCCAGAACGAGGAGCCTCGCTGTCTGGATGGTATCGGTCGGCGCACGCCAGCCGCGCCGCGACCAGCGCCAGCAGCAGGCCCAGAGATGCGATGTTCGGCAGCGACATGACGATGCACTGTCGGTGCACATTCTGTGGTAACTTTAAACATCTCTATATTGAAAAATCAGTATCTAATCTAATTGTGATAAATTAAAAAAAACTAATTAATAACATTTAATCCTATCATAAAACAAACTAATGTGTTCACGTGGCCCGCGTCCAGTTTCTGTGACTGTTGACATGCACATATCACGACCACGTCCTTGGACTCCTAGCCTTATCAATTAAAATATGTATAGTTACTCGTGAAGTTGTAGTCAGCTGTCGTTACCTGTTTAGAACTAAAAAAATAAGATTTATTGGCGTGATACTTGTATTCTTCTGACACAAACAAAATATACCAGCCCATTGCTCGTGATTCAGTATTGCGTCTGCGTGGAATTAAAATGAAACAATACAGTCCGTTTGCAGAGGAGCCCGTCATCAATCAAGCAGTTTCGGAGTATACCCTGATCAGACGTGGTCTTGGGGTCAGAGAGACATAAAAGAAATCGACATGAAGTATTACCTACATACTCGATGTTTATAACATTTTTTTTAAATTGATTATTAGTTATATTTTATTTTCAATTATATTTACTATAATATTGATCACATGAGTATTAAAAGAATAATACCTACGTATTTGATAAACAAATCTAGATTTTTCATGTAAGTACTTAGTATAGCGTTGAAATTAAAGATTTGACAAGTTGAATATGCGGAATTGTATTTTAATACGAAGTTACATCATTTTTTGTTGGGCCGTAAGTGGCATCGCGTCAGGTCGGCTCGGGAGTCGGGCGGCTTGCGACGGGAGGTGATTGCGCGCTCCCGCTCAGGAAGTCGCGCAGTTGCCGGCGCAGCGCGCGGTTGGGCGCCAGCTGCGCGCTGCGCATGCGTCGGCCCGTCATCGGCGACACAGCCGCATCTGCATGGCGGTTTTTTGTGTTAACAACAAATTCCTTAAAGTATGCAGCGCAGCTACTCCCTAGATTAATGCAAACTGTATTATTACACAGTTTTCCTCTGTGTCTATTGACATGAAAACTACTAGGAATAAGGTCATATTCATTTTAGGTGTACCCCACAGCAATAGCCGAGTAGGTTAGCAGATTTAATTTGTAGTTTGTTAATGTTATTGTATGAATATTACTTATTTATTTATTTATTTAAAAAGAACATTGATAACTTACAGCTACGTATAAACTAAATAAAGCTATTATTATATTAATTAGCCGACTTTCAATGGTATTTATAATAAAAACCACTTACCATTGGCGAAGAAATAATCCAATATGTTTGCTCGTTCGTAGGTGAAGCCGTCGGCGGCGCGCACGGGCTCGCGGAGCAGCGCGTGAGTCAGCGGGCAGCGCAGAGAGTGCGGAGCGCGCGCTTCCTGCAGCCCGCCCACGCATCCCACACGCGACACGGACACCCAGGTTGGAAGTTAATCAAAAAATAAAAAATCTAGCAAGGAACGATGTAACCCATCAAACAGAAGTTTATTCAAGGGTCGTCTATTAATTTCAAAGTTCTCTTGTAATCGCACTTTAATAGTGAACCGTTCGGTAAGATCGTTAGAATTTAAGATTAGGCGCGTGAGTTGTGTGGCATGAGGTGTGGGGCGTGAGGTAATCGCGTGGGCGCTAGGCATTAGGCGCGGGGCACTGGGGGTGTACTCACGAGCTCGGGAGCGGGCGGCTCGCGCCGTAGCCAATCAATTTCGTCTTCCAGTCGCTTCATCAGCTGTCCATTTTCTTTAAAATACTCCAAATTAGATTCTTCTTTTTGTTTCGTTCTTAAATTATTATATTCATGAATCTCACCTTGTACACCTGAAAGAACGTTTTTTTTAATCTACAGCAAGTACTGCATAATTAAAATTTCCCCTGTAAAAGTTAAAAATAGAAAGAAAATTGGAGATTCTAAATTAAGGTTCGTGAGAATTGGAAACTGAGATTATGTTTTTGTACAGCTGTTTGGCTAGCATCCGCAGTAGGCTTGCATAAGTGCTGACTGTTACCCTGGCGCAGACTTCTCAACAGCGCTAACAGATCAGGTAACAGGCCCGGCAACGGATCCAGCAGTAGCCGCTCGCCGGTCAGCCCAGTCGACTGGCAACCCGCGCCACACGCAATCCCGTACATCGCCTCGAATGCCTTGTCGCTTTGCTCGTTCATTGAACTTTCTGACAATGATTAGTAATATTTATTAAACTATACATCTGATCCTAGTAGTGTAGGTTTATCTGACAACCCATGGACCCTTTACGTGAAGGTCGCTAAAACTGCTTGCATCAACTTGTCACCTGGCTCATGAATGACGTATTCGCGCAGCCAACGTGCGACGCCTACCGGTCCCCACAAGCGCGGTTCTGGATCTTCGTCCTCATCGATGTCTTCGGGCGGAACTGGCACGTGCCACACCGCTAGCTCGCCCGTCAGTGAGCCCACCGCCAGCAGCGACGTGCCCAGCATGGCCGCCGCAGTGGCCCCCACGGCACCACCCACTGGTACGGCCGCCACCAGGCTCACGCCGCCGCCCTGTGCTAGGCGCCAAACGCGCGCCCAGCCGTCCGCCCCGCACGTGGCCAGTAGCGCGCCACCGCTGCCCGACCAGTGCGCACTCTCCACGGCCCCGCCGTGCGCCTGTACACATTGCACGAGCCGCACGCTCATGTTCGCCGCTCCGTCACACATTCCTAGGTCGATCTCCCAAATTTTCACCAGCGTATCGCGACCGGCGGACGCCATTATGTATTTTGAATCATCTTTGTTTTGCATCGGTGCAAAATCTAAGCAGAGCGCACCTGTTATTTTTAATAAAGTGTTAAAATATTACTTACCGTGATATTTAACTGTTGTGTCACTTTTTTAAAACAAGTTTTGCCTCTAATTTTTATACGAGAATGTTAGGAAATGACTAATTGTTTAATATTATGAAGAGCGAATCTCTTTATTTTTGTATGTATTGAGATAACTTGAGAATTATTGGACTGATTTCAAAAAAATCCTTCACCATTAGAAAATTACATTATTCCCGAGTAACATAGGCTAGATTTTGTTAATTCCACTGGGACGAATACGCGTACAACAGCTAGTTAGTTACTAAGTTTGTCCACAACGACACCGATCCACCCTTGATCAAAATATTTATAGTTTTTTACTATGAGCTTCGACTACAATGAGACCTGTATCAATATTATATTTTAGTCTCCGCTATGTCTAAGGAAATTAAAGCGACGACAATTCATGTTTTTATAGTGCACCATTGTACATTTTATAGATAGCTTGACTTTACATTAAAAATTGGCTGCGAATCCTGCGGGCCGAAGTCATGGGTCGTGATGTCATATGCAAGATTCATATAAATTCCAATTTACAACTTCGTTCGACTAGAGTAGTACCGAGATCGTGCGCGTCGCGCTGGACGTGCAGGGTGACAGCGGTGGGCGGCGCGCCCAGCACGCGCAGCTCGCCACCCGCGTCACCCGCTGCGCACACGCGCCCGTCGTCCGACCACGCACAACACGTCGCAGCCTCGGTGAAAGGCTCGTATACGCTGTACAAGTTGTATCTATACGTACATCCGCATACTCCTAAAGCGCTTCATTTAATTAAAGCCAAAAAAATTGACGCATTTTACTGAAGAGGTTCCGTGTGAGATTGCTGTATGGTCCACACGGCTACGGTACCGTCGTCCGTCGCCAGCAGCAGGAACGGTGGCCGGTGCGGGGACAGACGCGCGCCGCGCACAGCTATCCCCGCGCCTCGGCCGCCCCCCGCCGACACACACATCAGCTCGCAACCGGACTGCGGTCAAGTTACACGTTCACGAGCTGTAATCGGTGCTATTAGCATATATTTTAAATGCGTTTACGAGCCATCTTGAAGCTATGAAAATAAGTCAATATGATAATATCAAGATGTACAAAACGGATACCGGACGTAAAACATGCACCTGGAGGTCCCAGAGAAGTGCTCGTCCATCGTGGCCCGCACTAAGCAGTAGCGTGCCGGAGGTGGCCAGGTCTGCCGCCGCGGCGGCGTAGCGGTGCGCCGGCAGTGTGCGCTCGCACGCCAGCTCCCCACGCTGCGCGCTCCAGCGGAACACCCGCACGTCACCGTCGCTGCGAACGTCACATGGTTTTTCCCTCGCGGCACAGGTCTCACGTTAAATCCACATCCATATGTGACATAAGGCGTTTGAGTATGAAACGCCAGGAGCCTTACGTCAAATAACCTATGCCATTAGCCACGCGTCTCACGATGCCTTTAATCCGATGAGTATCGGGACATAGGCCAAATTCCAGTGTTGGCGTTTCCACCATTTCCATGGCTCCTGAATATCCTAAGTATTTCTATATTTTTTTTCTTTTCAATTCGTAGCTTTTATTGGGAAACACAACAATAATTACATTAAATTTCAATAAAAAAATAAAGTTAAATAAATTTTCAGTCCGGATCGTTCCCGGTGCAAAGGTACCCACCCATGACACTTGCCTTTTTTCTTTTCTTAATTTCTATAAAATATATTGTTCGATACAGATGTACTGTGGGTTGTGATATCGGATGACACTTTGAATTTGGCGGTAACTAGGTTAGTGTAGGTAGATGAGCAGACGAACTAGCTATCAAGTTGGTAAGTGCCACCTTATCCTTTAATTATAATATGACGCCACCCTTTGTGCACGTCTAGTCTCAGAGTAGGTTGTGCCACAGAACCTGAACCTGTATTTGCAGTGCACATATATGTTTTAATAAATATCTATTAATGATCAAACAAATCATGTCCGTTTTTAGTTCTAATTCTTCAACTACAAACCTACAAGCGGTGACGAGTAGGTCTTTGACTGTATCGATCGAATTTATTGCGCCAAGGTGTGTCTCTTCCGAGAGCCACAGCCTCTCCGGAACGCCAACGGCTCCGGTCGTCCCGCGGCCCGCCGCCTCCCCAGAGCTGCCGTCGGTGCCCGCCTCCTCCACCGACATGGGCTCGATACCCTGCGTATATTTACAATTCGTATTAAGTATAAGATTCATACTTTTAAGCGACTCTTGGTTATGCGGATCTGGGCAGGCGCAAGTGCGTGTGGAAAAATAACTGGGATGGGTGGGGGTAACCGCGCTCGTTGTAAGCCCCGTCCGGTATCCTGTGGGTTGCCCTTTATTTTGAAATAATAACATAATATAATCTTCACCTTCAGATCGCCGAGACCGAAGTGAGAGCGTGGCGAGCAGGGAGTCGCCACGTCGTCGTCGAGGCCGAACGCACCTAGCGACCACGTGCGCACCGTGCGGTCATTGGATCCTGCGCATACGCACGCTACTACAATACCCTGGCAACCACTGCAGCGATCCCTTTACTTCTATTATTATTTTATTACTAGCCGTAATTTGAGCCAGTCACAATATTACTTATTTATTGTTTTTGTAAATATACCATTTTAATATTTGTGTTCAAAAATTTAACTACTTGACTAAAGAAAGTAATGAAAACTATAAGGACAAAAATAACAGACTGTACACCCGGTATCAATCCCCGGGTGGGGTTGAGCCGTAAACAGACATAATAATGTAAATTGTAAATGATATATGTGTTCTTCGGGCCTCCTGTAACGAAGTTAAATTCCGTTACAAATTTATTTCACGTTCAAATTAAAGATGGCGTTACTGGCGCATTGGCCGAGCCATAAGACTGCGCGGCGCGGGGGGCGGGCGCTGCGCGCCCGCATCCTACGCAATCCGCGCCAGTCGCCATTAGACTGGGCAGCGGACTCCGTGCGTTTTTAGCCGGGCCGCTGTCGATTCCCAGCCTACGTAGGCGAATATTCACTTTCCTTTTGGTAATTGCTCCCGCATTAGGGTAAGTGTTTTGGCACATAGAATAAAATATGTAGTGTTACTCAATTTAATTTTTTCTTTGTTCTTTTAACCGTTATTTTTGACGTGACAACGTCTATTAAATTGGTATAAGATAGGGCGCGCGTGAAAAGAAATCTAGCGCGACAGAAGTGGGCGTGGCTTAGCCGGTCGTCGCG
>QDHC01004451.1:837189-865445 GCA_013186455.1 Papilio dardanus tibullus | reverse complement strand
CACGTATGTTGTGAGAACTTCACGATATGTAAAAATACATGTTCACTTCACTGCGTTATTTGAACGGGAAAATAGATCAGCCTTTGTACATGTAAAAAAAATATATTCGCTATTTACTGTTAAATGCACTCCATCAGGTTATTTCAAAGATAATGCAAACAGATTAATGCGCTCTGTCCAGGTATTTCATTAACGTGCACTGTACTACCGGGCAGGGCAGGAGAGTGTAGGGCGCGCTGTGATCCGGCCTCTGATTCCATTATTATATCCGGAACTTCCGCGCTTAACTTAATTTTCGATGCAATTTAACGAGCTCTCGTTGGCTCTGTGTAACTGAAGCTAACAAGGTTTAAATAACGCTATCTGTGGAATACTCATTTAATTTATGTTATTTGAATTTTTAAAAAGGCACAGAACGCGAATTACACTTCGATTAATAATTCTAAACCGGGTCTTACATTAGTTTACATCTGTTTATTTCTGCAACTTCAAGTAACCGAAGCATTAGGTAGGGGTCAGTGAGAGGCAACAAAGAGATTTCTCCCACGGGGTCTGGACTATTTCTCTAACGAGTACACATTTGGAAGAGAGCCAAAGCTTCGGATGCATTTAGCGTTTGTTATGAGATGAGGTGATCTTATTACCATTTTTAAATCAACAATTTACTGAGCGGTTTTTTTTACTTAGCACGGGAGTTTTAGCGAATCGAAGTGTTTGATTTTAGCAGACATTATTATTTTATTGTCTTAACAGAATTTGAATTATTTCTTAGCATTTTTTGGCCAAAGTACTTAGTTCTGGAGCGTGTCAATTAGGCCGGCGTCAGCTGTCGACTTCCATTAATCCGCGGCGCGGCGCCACTGTCGCCGGCCACAGATAATAACTGTGAGCGACGCGCCGCGGCCCGCGCTGTCACATCTCCCTGACAAATGGACTTCTCGCCATTTTTTATGATTTATTCTCGAATAATTTGGACAAGAGTAATTTACCATCGCTTAATTTATTACCGCTTTAGAATTATATTAACTAATTTATTATTACTTTGCCAAATTCATGAGTATAACCTTGAGAGTGTTTTTAATAAAATAGATAAATTAATAGACCTTTTTTTAGTATATTGAACTTTTTCTATCAAGAGTATTGCTAACATTTTTCAAGTTAAATGTCAGAATCGTCATAAATAAAATTACTGTAGTTAGAAATTGACTTATAAATACGTGTAACTTAAAATCTAATAAGTGCTTCTAATGTAAAACTATAAAATACTATAATAATAATGATGTTGGATACGGCGCATACCTCGACGGGGTTCAGCAATGTGAATGCCGTGTCGCGTCTCGCAGCCTGGTTTATAGTTTCCCGCTCGTCGATACATTTGATTGTACGATCCGATTTATGTCGATACATAAATATTTCCTCGCAAATATTTTCTGTTCCACTATTACTGAGTCCTTGGATTCGTACAGTGAGCGGTGACATGATAAGTTGTGCCGATAGTGGAACCCATTTCCCTCAATCCCATTGTATATCATATTTGTGGCTCGCATAAAGTTGCGTATGCGATCGAGGCAGAGATTAACATTGCCTGGCTTGTACTCTTTCCCGTTTATTTATTACAGCCTAGATTCTCGAGTGATACATTATAACCGCTTTTATTGGAAGTGGAACAACTGAGGTGGAGAGAAATTTGAAACATGTTGGAGGCTCCTATATGCCTTGGTAAATACTTAATATAATTAATTGGTTTTTGATTGTATCAGTTTGAAAGGAATTAAATAAGAAGAATTAATTCGCACATTGCGCTATGATGTAATGAGGAGGGAAATAAGTATTGTCCGCTTAACTGCACTGATTGCACGCATTGTACCTACTGCGCGGCGACAGGCAGGAGGCAGGAGTGGAGAGCCGGCAGGAGGCAGCAGCGTGGTGCGTCATTAGCGCGCCTCATTGTGTGGCAGGTGGGCCATCCGGCGCAAGGTTGTGCAATGTAAACGCAAGTGCGCCGGCTTCTACCTTAATTAGTAAAAGTCTAGAAAATATTTTCTTTGTCTTTTAGTACTCTCGTTGATTGTACAGGTATGTCACGGTATTAACATGTTGCAATTGGTCATAATCTATGACAGAATTATTTTCAGATTATTCCGTATTTCCCCTGAGTAAGTACTTTGACACATTTTTTCTTTTGCAATTCATAACTCTTATGGTTAAGAGTTTATTGTTGTTCCAAAAAATACTTTTGTCTTTGTATTTCTCATAACTTTTATTTTTACGAAACTACATTTAAGCATAGTATGGTGCAAAAGTGCATAGAAAAGTATGCATTAAGAATACAAAAGGAGCAGCTCAAGTTGGCGGAGGCGGTGGTATTGTACGCGGCGAGTGTTACTTCTGAAATGTAATAATAATTATGAAGTGCTGAGCGGCGCGAGCGCGCAGTCCTCGGCCGCACAATGCGTCCCGGCCGCCGCCGCCGCCGCCGCCGCCGCCGCCGCCGCGACCCTACGCCTTTTGTTTTTTACCTGCACCGTTGTGTGAATCCTTAATTATACTTTTAAAATGTTATACTTACCTACAGTATTGACGTAAACAGTAGAGGATATAGTTACCAAAGTCATCAGAAAAAATGATCGTACAAAGGTAAAAAGTTTAATGGAGAACTATAAAAGATATAATTGTACAAGATAGTTTAGCCACCTATTGCACCATGGTATATTTAAGTAACAACCATATAATTGATGAATAAGTGACGGTCGGGGTGTCGCTCGCGCCATTTGTCTGCGTTGGATTTGAATTGGCGATGAATCAAAATGTTTAAAGGTGCGATTTGCAGCCGAAGACAAATTACAAAAGATTCTCCGCTGAAGTTATTCCAAGTTGCGGATCTATCGCGCGTTTACAGCTATGATCGCTGAAACAGATTGCTTTACTGCGAAGCAAATATTTCAATTGTGACGGTCTACCAGTGCTATAAGATCCGTAGCTTACATGTTGTCGGTTTTGAATGTTTGGAAGATCTTTAATGGTTGCGTTATTATTTAATGGAAGAGGTACCGCGCATGCTGTGTGCGGAGTGCGGCGTACGGGGGCGCTGCGGGGCTGCAATGGCTCGCCATCTGTATACGTCACTTTGACACATTAAAGTACTTACGTCGAGTCGGACGGAGGGCTTAAAAGTTCTATTTGAAATGAGAAAATAGAAAACTTCCAAGAGCTTATTCAAAAATTTACATCTGTGATAAAAAGACTGGCAAGATTTTCATAACAAGCAATTTTATAAATAGCTACAGGAGGTGCGACAATACTCTGTTATACGTACACAGAGCAGTGCCTGGTCCATAGCAAGCGATGGCCTTAGAACGCTGGCTTTGACCTCCTCGAGTCCCTGCAGATTGATCTAAAAGACTTTGTTATAACAATATCTTTAAAATTTCCTACACTTGTTGTCATCGCTATTAGAATTTGCGAACGTAATAAGAACTACTATTATTTCTATGACAGGGCGATTGGCAATTTACGAGTATAAATAAAATGGTAAATTCCCCGCAATCAAAGTTCCTATAACTATATGGATACTTGATAGTCTTTTCATATCAAAAAATCCTATTATATAAATTGCATCGGATCGCTTAGACTTCATACAACGTAATAGTTATTCGTGAGCACAAATGATATATAAAATGCAACGCATCCTCTTACTGTATACTTTACAATACTATTGTGTTATTTAAGTATTGCATTGTAGTTAAAATAATAAATAGTGTAGCACTAAGTTACGGCGTAGCGGTCCGTAGCGTGCCCTAGCGGCCTATTCATAGTGGTCATAGCGTAGCGGACGTAGCGTAGCGGACGCGTAGGCCAGTATAATGGGCGTAGCATGTTGCGTAGTGTCTACGAGAACGTACCGGAAGTGCATTGTGAATGTGATTGTAGAAACTGAAGCTCTGTATAAATAAATATAAATTGACACTAGTATTATTGTTAGATTGTTACTTTTTATATTCTTCTAAATTATATTACAATACATGCAAAACGAGAGTAAAATATAATTTTTACATAACCTGTATTGTTCACTCTGCTTTGATTTACGCGCTGCCTCTTAATTTATGACTCATTTGTGAAAATTATGTTCCTATTACGTAGCTAATTAACTGAGTGAAATTTGATTAAACTCATTTCAAACTTTGCGTGAAATGTTTTTTTTCTTTTTAATTGAAGTATCTGAATACAGCCCCGAATGATTGAAACCACTTTGCTGGTGACATGTAGAGTAGTTCAAAATAGATCATTTAATTTTTCATGAAATTTTATATTCAAATGGTTTCTATCGTGTTTTATGCTCGATCATATTTTATCATATCTGCGGAGCAACATCTTAGAAAAAAACAAAATCACAAGGAACAATATCTGTCGTATAAAAAATTATATCCATCCATAACTTGCTACTATCGTAGTACAGAAAATTGAACCTAAACTGAATAGAATAAGAGTGATTTTAGCTCGCACCTTGCAATAGTGTACACAATATGAGAGAGGTTTCGGATTGATTAATGCATGATACAAGAACCCTTTTACTCTAATAGATTCCTAAATGTAAATACGAGTGTCCCTTTTGTTTTTCGTTGGTCTTCCCTTCACTTGACATGTGGGGTCCGAGACACGACAGCGTTGCCTCAAAACTTAACATAACTTTCGTAATAATAATTATCCTTACTAGCTCTTTGCATTTAAGCGGGTTATAATTACCTGCATACCTTGATATAATTGTATAGTGGTTAACCGATTTAAGAAGTTAATATTCCCGCCATGTACCAATGTGTTTTTCGATTTTCATACGTACATATTTACCCGACTCTCTTACGGTGAAGGAAAACATCGTGATGCAACCTGCACATATCGGCTAAGAGATTCAAAGATAAGTGTGAAGTCATGCAAAATACGCGCTAGTCGTGGAGTTGCGGAAAATGGAGTCCATCATGGGTCGAAGTACAAGTACAAGAAGTGAATAGTTGAATGATATGAATAGACGTTCTCATTTGTTTGGGCGACACTTCGTAGAGAAGTCCAGAGAAGTGGGACAACATAATTAGAGTGACGTCGTACAGCGAGCGTCATTTGTCACTCGAGTGATGTCTTTATGAGCGGCCGCCACTCACACCGCACTGCCTCATTATGTTTATATGAATAAAATAATGAAGTTTAAAAATATTCATTATTATATAAAAATAATATTATCGTTAAAATGTTTTCAAGTTAACTCACTATTTTTTACAACTTTACTAGACCCTCCCAATTTAATAGTCATTTGGAATAATTAAATAGTGTTGTCTATGGCTCACGGTGTGGAGGGAGTAGACAGACGCCCCAGTCACCGCATTGTGACGTAGCACGAAGGACGAGATCTCCTCAGGTGGCTACATGTTAATTATTTAAAAGATCTTCAAGCGAAAATGATATCTGACAATTATGATGGATTGGCCTAATTATGCAATAATAATGTAACATACTACAAAGTTTCTGAAATTGTGGAAATAACATAAATGCACTTGAAGTGTTATTCGACTTCGCTGCAATCTCGTTAAGGTATTGTTGTACACCCGAGAGACAATGTCTGCTTTCATATATGCAATGTAGTGAACAGCGCACAGCCTTTGTACTAGAACAGCGCACTGCTCAAGTTAATTGTCAATATTATACTTAATATTGGTAACATTTGCTAAACGAAGGCATCGGAGGCCAATACGAGTCGCATGAAGCGTACGTGTATTTTAAAGCACAAAGCGCTTTATAATTTCACCACGAAATGAAGTTCAAAGAGATTTGCTGACGCTCGGGCAATTGATTCCTTCTAAAGCGTGTCATTTATTCATGATCAGGCGCTGACCTCCCACTCCCGCAGTCCTCGCTGACCCCATTACACAAAGTGAATTGAGGATCATCTTATTCTCTGAACAAATTCCTAAGATGTATACAAACAGCTTTGCTATCAGCTCACAAGTTCAGCGACCTTAACACTTGGGAATAAGGATCAAATTTGAACGGTTTCAATTTTACATTTTTTGCAACCGCTAGTTGTTTTATGTGCATAGATTTTGATTTATGCTCGATACGAGGCATTTGGTTATTCGAGTGAATAAAAGTAAGTTATGTAATGTTGCGCGGTTTGCGGTATTTATTAGGATTGTTGTTTACAGTTCTGTGGGCTGTTTGCTCCGTCTGTCTCTCCTCCACCCGGGAACTGATCGAGTTACGTCTGAGGTAAATACTACTGAGAGATTCATTACTGAACCAACTAACATTATGTTTCTTGTTTTATTTATCATAATAACTATGTTTAGTAGAGTTGATTGATACGATCTCTCGTTACGTAAAATAATGAGTTGTCTGAATTTTACTGGCCTATTTGATGAAATTGTATATATTTTTGTATTGCGTCATAGAACTAAACATTGATCTTATTATAATGTAAAAATATATTAAAATTATTATTAAAACTGTGATTTGAATGATTATGGTCAAAAAAACATTTTATTTAACCGTTTAAAAAAAATAACAATAAGTTACAAGTGGTTACATCGGGTTATGTAAGTAACTCATATTTGCATAATCTCCGAGCAACGTGACAATCCTTTTGACGTAAGTAATGGAGATAGCCGGAGCCGGGGCGGCCGGCTAGTGCTCACCCGCGCCGCAAACAAATCATATTATGGTACCTTGTAAATCATCTCAATATTAAGTAAACTTTACTATTCAATAAATATACCTACACGATATTTTTCAGCTGGCAAAGGATTAGAACGAATGGAGTGGGTTAAGTACATTAACTTCAAGGAATCCCGCGAGCTGCTATTCGTTATTTCTCGTGCCTTAAATGAATACATGTATATAAGTTGTGTAAGTGACACTTAACATAGCTTAATAACAGCTTATTTTGTACTTCATGTTTCGTACATTGAAGAGAAGCCGGCTCGAGACCAGCGAGAGCGCGGCTTGTGACAACTTTGTAAGCGGCGAAATCTAGTGGTATAAAATATTCAGCTGCGTTATAACAATGAGTACCAACATAAGTAAATCTCCTTACGCTCAGGTACGTCGCTTTAAGCGCTGTACGGCGCTTCGAAGCGTTGGCTTTAAGCGCTTCTTAAATTTACACCTCATTATTTGCGCGAGTCCTCGCGCCGTAATCCCGGATTAACATCCTTCGCGAGTTTTTCTTTTGGTATATATTTTTGACGCAGCTCATTAGAGGCCTCTATTCGTAAAAACGGATTACCTAAATAAATAAGATTTATGTCTCGAGGAACCGTGACATGTGACGTCACGGCACTGTAATTAGGTAGGCGGTAGAATCTCGAGATCAGTTTTTAAATCGTGCCGAATAAAATGTTTCAAACATCTGTCTATTAATCAAATACATACAAGGAAATTTTGCGTTATGTAGGTTAATTCCTTGTTGTAGTTAAGTTTAAAGAAAATCTTAACAAATTAATAAACACTAATAAGTTATTTTTTATAAGAAAATTCTAAAGATTTTTCTCATTTCTAATTTTCCCCGATGTTAACAACTTGAAGAAAATCTTTAAGCTTAATAACTTCGAAAACAATTTGCTTGAGACAGGTGGGTGCTGTGAGATTATTAAAATTATTAAATAGTACAAAATCTTCGTAGAAAAAGCAAGCTTTCCTTGTTTACTGGTGGGATGTTAATCCGAGACTGATTCACGCACTTGAGTAATTGTAGAAACAATAAGGAAGGGAGAAGAGCCTTATCCTACCATTAAAACATAGTACATAAACATGACAATCTCTCTTATTTACATTAACTAGGTAGTGGTGGAGGCCTTATTTTAAAAAAGTCAAGCATAGAAATATTTTGATTTAACTTAACATTAAATATATTTGTTAGTTGTTACGTTTGTTACGTTGACATGAATATTACAACTAAAATCGTCTTACTGAAATAGTTTATGTGAGGAGGGAGCTGGTGTTAGAGCAAAGCTTCTTAAGTGAAAGTAACACTTTCAGAGCACCTCCGTGGCACTCGCGTGTTCCAGCGGCGTGCAGCCTCGCGCCCCGCGCGCCGCGCACACCCCGCGTAATCCTGCTTTAACATTCTTTGAGAAAAGAAACTTCATTTTATTTGAAAAAACACTTTATTATTTCAAAGCGAATGCTAAAACCCGGTCTTCATAAATATTTCGGAAAAATGTTCGGAATGCCTGAAATATATGAAGTATTTCTTATTTTATTTCCTCTCAAAATAACTTTAAATACTTTGCTTTCACTTTTGTTTTGTTCGCTACAATATTTTCAGTTAATTTTCATATTAATGCGTATAACCTGGTAATCATTTATCCAAATAAATAATAAGGTAATTAGTAAACACAATAAGATGAGAAATGCGAGCAATTTGTGTAAGTTATTGCGCCGCTCGCGCCTGCTTGTTGTCGCTCTCAAGCGAACGACTAATACAATACTTTACATTAATACCATAATTTGTTTACCGTTATTACAACCTTCTGCTATTTATAAAGTTATAACTGCTATCGTTGATGTTATTTATAATAGTTAACTGCTTGAAGTTATTTGAGGCGTGACCTATTTGAATAGACTTTTAGACATAGTTTAGTTTCAGAATATTTTAGAATATTGACACGTTTTATTTAACCTTTTCATTAATAAATCTTTGTAGTTGATGTGGTCGGATTTGTTACATGATACCGATGTAAGAGAGAAAAAGATATTTAAAACAATAGCTACTTGTATCGCGGCGGAATTATTTTGTGGTAATTTAAAATTCAGAGCAGCACCGGCTGCGACTGTAATGGTTACAAGCAAAGGGCGGCAGATATTTAAATAATGAAAAAGAAAATGTTAAAAAGCATCCCTTTTAGTGCAGAAAATTTAAAGATGACAAGACAAGCTAAATAATTACATTTGGACAGAGATAATAAACATTTTATTGTAATTTATTTTTATCAATCGGCCGAAATAAAACTTATGTAACAAGTCAGAGAACAATAATAACAGAGATAACGTACTAATTAATCACATCGTGAAGTAAAACAAGCTATGTTTACAGTATAACAAATTATAAAAGATAAATCATGTACGTTATTGTTATTGTATGTGTTATATCAAGTGTCTCTTACATTACTGATTTAGTGCTGATGCGAGATTGTCACATTTCGGTAAGTAAGTGTGTTATATTTACTACATAATACAGAATTTACATATTTAGTTTTCTTCATTTACAACTTGAAAAGCCATTTCAAACTCGTACACGAATCTTAAGCACCTTATAGTTTACTGATCAATGAAGGAATAAAAAACAGTTAACAAAACGCAGTATCAAGATGGGCAGACTATCATCTGAGGAGAAGCAGTTCTACAAGGAGAACGGATACATCCTCATCCGCAACCTGTTCACCGCCGAGGAGTTGGAGACGTTGTCTGCAGAGTATGACGATCTGTTCCGTCGCAAGAATCAGGCCCAGACCGAAAGCTCGTGGGTCGGCAGCGACGACACCAACAGAAAGAGTGACAGTCCGTACACGGTCAGTAATTAAATATTAGTGTGCACTTGAATATTCGACGGGGTATCAAGAGAAGGTAAACTAAAGTAATATTTGTAAGTATATATGTTGATGACAAACTTAGGAAGTTTGTAAAGCAATATTTCAATAGCGAGCTTACGTTGGGAACTTCTCCTTTAGCATAAATCCCGATACCATTCGATAATTAGTGCTTAAATGTATCGTCCATTATTCTTTGGTCTATTTGAGTCTGTAATAATAATGTTATTGCAGGTGAAGGGGATACACAACTTGCAGATGCACCACGCGGTGTTCGGCAAGCTGCTCTACCACGACAAGCTGCTGGACGCGCTGGAGGACGTCATGGAGACGAAGAATATTGTGTTGCACCACACTAAGGCTCACTACAAGCCGCCGGAGAAGGGGGCCTCGTATCCCATGCACCAGGTTAGATCCATATGGGGTTTACATGCATCTTCTTGGAACCAACTATTCAGCAGTATTTTTTTAGGATTACCATTACTTCCCGTACAAGAACGACTCCATGGTGGCAGCCTTCATCCACCTGGACGCCGCGTCGCCGGAGAACGGCGGGCTTTGCGTGTTCCCCGGCTCGCACAGGCTGGGCCCGCTGGAGGACGTCGGCGCGCAGGAGACCGGGCACTACCATTACGTTGATCAGGTCAGATGTTACAATATTTTTTAGATTGTATACAAAATACAAACTTTAAAATTAAATTTCATAATTTCAATTAACGATTATGGCGTATGAGTTCGTGCCGCCAGGTCAAATGGCCCCAACCCAAAATAGTCCTATGTGAGTTTCAGAGCAAATTTTCAATAGAGAAGTCTACCCCGGTTGTGGCGCAGCGCGGGGACGTAGTGGTCTTCAGCTACCTGCTGGTGCACGGCAGCCCGGCCAACCTGTCTGCGCGCGCGCGCCGCATGCTGCTCGTGCAGTGCGCGGACGCGCACGACGTGCCCGCGCCGGGCGCGCGCGCGCAGCCCGCCAAGGGCCTCGTGCTCCGCGGGGTCAACCTGCAGCGCGACGCGACCGTCGCCAACAGACATGTAGAATGATATCTTTCAACGGTAGTTGCTCATCAAGAACTCAACTAGAACTCCTATTATTATTACTAGAAACAAAATGAACTTTTTTGTTGAAGTTAAACTTTTTTTTATTTATTAAATGTGTTTTTGAATTTGCTTTTTAATAATAACCTTGTCAGACACAAATAACCGTATGCTCAATAATTGAGGTTGACTTATATGTATTTTATAAGAATTTATCTTAACATCGACGTATAATTTGTAATTAAAATCTAGGTAAGTTTTAGTTGAGCAACACTGGATTTGTCAGTCAACAAAGTAAAAACATTAGCTACTTTTCTTAACGTAATTTGTTCTTCGAAGTGAAAAAATTATTTACAAAGAAAGAGTGGCTTCAAGTTTTATTAATCTGTGTAAGTCATACGACGTCTAGAGATATAAAAATGTTATCAGTTTAGTAAGATTTGACAGTGATATTATGTGAAACCGGAGCTTTCCATAGCGGGTCTCAACCTGCGTTTGATCTTTGCCTTGAATAAATTAATTATGTCCTACGATTTCGTCCTAGACAATGATTTCAAGCTCACACTTTTAACTCATTGGTAGCTAAGTTTCTAGTATAGTGCAATACAGAAGTTGTTCGCATGCCATCTTTAATATATTCTGGCAACACTTGTGACATCGACAGTACAGGCAAAGGCAAGATGATAGCAAGTGAGCGTACGACGCGATGCACTCGCCGTGAAATGGCTTCCCCGGCACAAAGGGTGACACCGCGCGTCCGAGCAGCTGCGCCCTCTGCCGCCTCTGTGTGGACTGTCAATAAAACTACAATAATATATAGTATAGTATGGGTAATACAAGTAGACAAGTATGAGGAGTAAATGAAACGGCGCTAGCTCAATGCAAGCTGTTTATTTCAAATAATGTTGACACGCAGGTCGGACGCAGTCGACGGGTTCCGGTTCACGCCTAGTATACATAATACAAGTAGATTAACTGGACTGTTTCCAGTTGGATCGAGAAAAGTACATTAAGAAACATTTGTGTTAACATAGAGTGTGATTTATGTTTCTGGTTATTATCTCGTCCATATTAACCATGTTGGGTTCGATTAAACATAAGTGTGAAGCTGGCCAGTCAAAATCTTGGTGCCCACGAAGGAAGTAATCTGGTAAATTTGCTCAGCGGGGATAAAATGTGAAAGTCAGTCGCGCGAACACATCGCAATTTGTTTGAAGAGTCCCGCGCATAGAGGCGGACAAACAAAATTACCCCGGACAAAGCCGCGGGGCGGAGGCAAATCAAATTACTTATGTTCCACTCCCGCAGTGGACACTCTCGCCACACACTTTGTGCGACCGTCCGCCTCCGCTTATTGCCTTTGTATCACCTAGATTGTCCTAAAACCTTGCTACATATAAATATTACATTAATAAATAAAGGACATCAGCTTATGTGGATAAGTTCTCTTAGTAATGTAAGACATTAGTTTCTGGTATAAAAAGCAAAGCAAAAGTGTTTCTCAAATGCACGGCCTCAAGATAATTGTACTGAGGTATCTTAATGTAGTATTATAGTATAGTAACGTCTCAGTAAGGCTGCAAACTACATCGTTTTGACAACATTTCATTTCTTCCACTTTGCTATATTTACAGCGATATTAACTGTAGTGTGTAATTGTTTTTTATTAGCATTCGTGAAGATTGTATTGGTCAATAGTGCGATGGTTTGTAATATCAATATACATTTACTAGAAAGTAAACAATAGCATTAGTGGTAGGTGTGCAGCGGCGTCACGTAGGCAATTTGCGGCTCACACGTGCCCCGTGCCCCCCGTGCACCCCGCACACACCGCACGCCCCGCACGCCCCGTCCTAACTGCATTACTGCTAATGCACCCTGAGGATTCCATGTTTGTGCTCCTGTTTCCCTGCTGTTTACTTCCAATTGCAGCTCGACATCTCTTTGTTACATACGATACTTATGTATCATTTGCAAACTACTGCAAGAAAAGTGTTCATTTATCTTCTTACTCGTATATTATTAAAATTTGAATTCCTTAGTAATAAATTACTCGTAAGATACACCGACGGTTCTCAAAAGTTTGCACGAGCTTTCACGGTTTAATCCGATTACGTTTTTATAGATCCGTTCAAAGTTCGTGTAAATGTAAACATAGACTTTGTAAATAAAATAACATAATATGTATTGGATACAGTGTGTATGTATCGTTTACATTTGGCCGAGGACGGCCGCCGCGACTTGGAGTGCTCCCGACTGCGACCTGCCGCCCTTCAACTTTACCTTAAATATTTATCTAGCTACATAATACAAACCCTGTATCATTGAAAACTGATGAAATAGAGGAGACTCTCTTTATTATACAGGGTGTCCCGTAAGTCGACGCCAAAACTGAAACAGGTGATAGAGGAAGTCCTAAGAGACACCAGAAAAATATAAAAAAAATCTATGTCTAATAGTTTATGAACTATAGTATGTTCTAAATTTTCGAAAAAAAGTACACCCTGTGTTGGTTTTTAGCCTGCAGTAGCTATAACTCTTTACTTTTTTAATTTTTTATTTTTCTTGTCTAATCTTAAATAGTGTTTGTATAACCTATTGTTTAAAATTATAAGCTAACTGCTACAGATTAGAAGATAATGCCACTTTTATCCGAACTATAACGGAACGATTAAATATTCGCCCAACTTTAAATGACTGTCCTGAAAAAAAAATGTACCAACGCTAGTATGGCACGTCGCGCGAAAAGTTGGCGCATTTAATAAGGATTCTAAAATGGTAAAGCACTTGCTACATTATTTCTTACATAACAGGGAAAAAAATATTTTTCTTCAAAAATCGTCATTTTTAAAAAATCTTTTTATCCACTAAAAGTGATTTTAGTGGATAAAAATGGCATTGAATGCCATTTCTAGTTTAAATGGGAGGAAGAGGCATTCCGGGAAGTTCGAATGAGACAGATATTGACGCTTTCGAGGGTTTTTTTTCTTGCTATAAAAATTACTGGGATTAAGATTTTTTTCTTTCTCTGGAGCCGTTTTCTTGGTCGAGCGATGTCTTTCACGTTGGTCTGTTCGTGGCCTTCATCCAGTTCGGCAGATCTTACACTGCTGATTAACTCAGCTGTTCAGCTTCAATGTATGTTCAAAGTGTACTTTGTATCGTTACAACAATATGCGAACCGGTAATTTTTGAGAAGATGTTAGTTGTATTGGAGCTGAAGGAAAGCGAACATGCTTTTTTATCATTTTTAGCATCCCAATTATAATTGTTTAAAAAATATGGAAAATTTATCGCAAAAAAAAAACTCTCGAAAACGTCAGTATCTGTCTCACTTGAACTTCACGGAATGCCTCTTCCTCCCATTTAAACTAGAAGTGGCATTCAATGCCATTTTTATCCACTAAAATCACTTTTAGTGGATAAAAAGATTTTTTAAAAATGACGATTTTTGAAGAAAAATATTTTTTTCCCTGTTATGTAAGAAATAATGTAGCAAGTGCTTTACCATTTTAGAATCCTTATTAAATGCGCCAACTTTTCGCGCGACGTGCCATACTAGCGTTGGTACATTTTTTTTCAGGACAGTCATTTAAAGTTGGGCGAATATTTAATCGTTCCGTTATAGTTCGGATAAAAGTGGCATTATCTTCTAATCTGTAGCAGTTAGCTTATAATTTTAAACAATAGGTTATACAAACACTATTTAAGATTAGACAAGAAAAACAAAAAATTAAAAAAGTAAAGAGTTATAGCTACTGCAGGCTAAAAACCAACACAGGGTGTACTTTTTTTCGAAAATTTAGAACATGCTATAGTTCTTAAACTATTAGACATAGATTTTTTTTTATATTTTTCTGGTGTCTCTTAGGACTTCCTCTATCACCTGTTTCAGTTTTGGCGTCGACTTACGGGACACCCTGTATATTAAATTCGATCAGTTTTCCAGCTTCTGGAACAATGCTACTAATTTATTAATCGAAACAAAAAACCTACCCGAGAAGAAAGTTTAACAAAAAACTAAATATTTTGAATTCAGAACAATTCTCAAGGAAACGACGATAGACAAGAATAATTTCAATTATTTAGTAAATATTGTATTGGCTTACAATAAATCTAAACATCGAATAAATATGCCGCAACGAAAACAATGAACAATTTGCGAAGCGGCCGATGGCGGGGCGCTGCCGTCGCCGCTGCGAGGGACACCCCTTTATGTAAATCATAAATACAAAACACAGAGATATTCAATTCTTAGACAACCTGGCGACCACTGTACTCAGGAGGCTACACGCGTTTAATTATCAAACGAGCTTTTTGGACTTGTTTTAATTTACCGGTGCGAGGCGCTATTTGCCGAAAAAATTAAGTAAAATGGATTGGCTCGACTAAAACGTTTGTTCTAGCCTACTAAAATGTTGGTCGTTTGCCACTTTTTGTAATATAAAAAAGTGGATTATACTTATCTATGAATTCGTTTATTTTTTGCTTAAAATATGAAGAACGGTATTCTTACAATTCCAATAAAGAACTTCGAGTGCAATTTAAAGAATGTTAACAATGTCTCTGGGTTCAGAAATTCCATTAGTATTACAGTAAGTATAAACATTTGGTCGTAAGTCGCGGCCGCTCGCTCACCTGCTCGGGGGAAATAAAACTTTAATATGTGCAATAGTCCCCAAGTCGCGACCGCAGCGCCGCCCGCGCCTGCGGGGATACCCTGCAACTCACTGTTTAAACTTTATTATTTCAATATTTCTATTTACTTTTGACAAAAGATTATACTAAAATCTATCTTAACAAAAAAACAGATATATTAGTTTAATTAGTTCATATTATTTTCACGTATCAAAGTATGTCTAAGCAACAAGGCCTGTACTTAGCTACACTCCCCTTAACTTTAAATTGCCATTAGACAATATAAACTTTGAAACAACATCCCCAGTCCTTGGTATGATTAAGCCTTTACCTTCCTAATTGAATCTCAATCTGGGTTTCTTCTTAACACTTTTAATCATAATTTGAGGACATTAAACATCTTATTAGATACGTTTTTTAACAAGGCCGGTCTTTGGCGCGTTTCTTAAAATAATTACAATGTATAAAGCCTTGTAGAAATTCTATATCAAAAATAAAAATTATTATACTTTTCCTATGAAAAAGTGTAACATTTTTCAAATTGTCTGGAGTGCGATATGCTTTGAAAAATCGCACAGAATTTGTCATTTCACCTTTACTATTCAATACATGGCACAAATGTCAACTGAATGTGGTCCATATAGACTAAATGTGAAGGTTTGAAATCGAGTGTGGTGAGTTTAGGAGAAGGCGTATCCCCGTATGCGGCGGGCGAACAAAATGAATATATTAGGCGCTTGAATATCGCCGTCGACATATGTTAGATATCGAATGCAAAATACAAAAGATTTTGCATCAGACGTGTTCCTACTATTTTATTTTAACCTCATAAATATTTAGATTTTACGCATTATTTTAGATTTCACATAAATGTTCGCAAGAAATCACAAATTCAACTTTTCTTAAATAACGAATAAAATATGTACAATAGAAATTCATGTAAATATTTTTATTGCTTAGTTTCGAAGTTATTTTGTGGTTTCAAAGGTAACAATGTCGTGGAAGCCATAGCTCAACATTGGCAGACGCCATTCCTCGTATTGTCTGACTTTAATTGTATTCAATTGAATAGATATTCTGTATTGGTTTGTGTTGGGAGGTCTCCTTCTATGAATAGCTGGGCACCGCGGCTCGTGTTCACAAAGGAATCTAATATAATGAAGGTCAAGCTCCTCCATTACTAATTTATTACTTTACACAAGTAGACTAACTTTCATTGTGACGTCATTGACTAAATTACTCGAATAAGCGTTTTTCGAAATGATTATGGAATTTTTTAATAGCAGTAGATCTCCGTTATTAGACCTCGGTCTTATAAAAGTAGAAAATAAAAAGTCAATCTACCGAAAGTGGATAAAATAGAAAAAAATCACCGAGAGAGATGTTTTTAAGCCAAGAATCAAAGTAATGCGAGACGCGGGCGCGATCACAATTCACCTTAATGTTGGCGCCGCACCGAGCTCTCAGTACTTACACATATTTCCACTGAGCTAAGAGACGCGCGACTGCTGTACATTATAGTGGATATATACCATTAGAAGTGGTGCAGTCGAGGACCTTTGCGGCCTACATTTTTGTTCTGTGGACTAAACTTAGGCACCCGGCACCACACTCATCAGACGAAACACGGAATTGGTCCTATTTCACGCCTGTCTTCTGTGTGAAAGATATTATTGCGAACTCTACCACTGTTAAAGCCGGTCAAGGAAAATTCTTATGTCCTAAAATAGTCGCGCAGGTTGTCGTGCTAGTGGAAAAGGCACTATAATCATTGTTATTAGCATAAAGCAAGTGCACGATATCCGGCCAGGTTTGGCAGCGCGCCCCGAATGTTATGATGGCAGTAACGGCGCGCAGGAACTCACTAAATACCAATCGCACCATCTCAAACCTGCGACCTACTTACAGAACAATGAAATCATTTAGCGTTTTAAAGTTATACCGCAATCCTACTCAAGGCACTTAATTCATCTTACTTCATACTAATATTATATTATAAATGCGTTTGTATGCATGTTTGTTTGTCTCCAGAACTGCTGAACAGATCTCCAAGAAATACGCAGATGTAGAAAAAAGTCTGTAAGAAAACATGTTTTTTGAAATTCTCCGCGGACGGTGTAGCGGGCTACAGCTACTTAGTTATTGTATTTTAATCAGTGTTTTTATAGTCAAAATTAAAAATATATTGAATCTAAAAGTATTCAAAGAAAACGAATATTATCGCAATTGCATTAATAGCTATGCCTCTTTGTTCTTTCTACTTCGTTATTATGATTTCCTGGAAACCTGCTCAGGGTCTTCTGTCATTTGAATGTAATCTTGATTGTTCGCAATACATGACCTTGACGTGTACGATATGTAAAAGTATTCCTGAGAACTCGGTATAAGAATTAGCAAGTCATAGTAGGAGAGGTCGCGCCGGGCTTCGCGCTATCCGACGTTGATTGATAACGCATGCGTCGCGCGGGAGTGTGGCTGTGGCGTTATCTCGCCGCACGCAACCACGCCGACAAAGGAAACTGTGTCCCCCCCCCCCTCCCACAACCCGACACTGATATCAGATTGACGCTTGTTCTTTCACATGATAAAGGGAAAACAAATTTGTATAGAACCGGTTGCTCCTTTGCAAAGTATTTAAGTGTCACGTATCATTTCTATTTGCTTTCAATTCCAAACGAACATTTCATGATATATGTATAAGACTTAATATATAAACACTTTGTATTACTATTAGCATCCTTAGCTGGACATTTGAATTGAGGCTTCAAGTGGACAAACGTTTATTTGACGAAGTGGCAAATAGACTTGACTTTGTCAATTCTAACAGTGATAGAAGTAGTACGTGGCGGAGCCGAGCCGTCACTTCCGGCCTTTGTTGAGCAACTGACGCTACTGAGACACGCTCCTTCTGTGTACTGCAGTTTGACTAATTAAATAACGTCATTAAATACTGAGTTAACTTAGAATGAGATACAATAGTTATTTGTTTTAAAGGTTAGACTTATTCCATATCCAACTCTTTCGATTTTTTCTTGTGACGTAAAATGTGTTTGTTTACATTGATGCGATAGGAAGGCGAGCAGTGCGCGAGTCCGTAGAGGAAGTGCTTCAAATATTTGTGCAGCAATTAGCGAGAGGAGGAGACGGGACTCGTGGATTAAGTTCTGCGTTATGGAAGTAACACGGGAAGCAGAGCGGTAGTGCAGTACGTTATTGCAGTACTGCTATTGTTTGAACGTACATACTGTCTTTTCATTACTGTGCTGTCTCGACGTGCACTGCTCTGCTTCAGTGTTCTGACCTCGTGTGAAAAAAGCATAAGACTACTATTGACTGTAGCTGATGCCGGGCTAGGTAACTAGTTATTGGACTTTCGACATGCGGGCTCCTCTCACAATATCTTAACTGGTTCATATGCGGGTACATGCTTTTTCTCAGTTTATGCGCAACAATATTTGTTAGTAGTAGTAGTGTAAGTTCAGGATAAATTTTATTCGAAATGTGCCGTCTCTGAGTTTACGTTCCTGGAATCTTTACTTACTCCTTCAATATTCCGCTTCGTCGGACTCTCATATTTATATCGTTTCTAATGATGTTATGATACTCTTTATGTAAATATTATACGAATGATAAATATTGTACCATTTCTATTTAGTAAGTTCACTTTTATCAGAATTTAGAAATATTCTTTCACATTTTTAAGATAATTTGGGTATTAAATAGAAAGGTAAGAAAGCGTTTTCACAGAGCGGTCACTTCATCTTTCACGAGTGGCGGTACGGTCTGATATCCAGGATACAAATGGAGACCATTTAGTTCTGTCACAGCACCCAAACCACACCCGCACCGAACCACGCGGGATACTTATCAAAACATTCTAATAAATTAGTAAGTAGTATAGACTCGAGTATTGATTTACTAAAAATTCTCTCTGCACTTTCGAGGCGTAGTTCTTTTAGTAGCCATTAAATAAAAGACTACACTTCTTTTGGCTTAGAAGTCACCGATTCACTCTTGATCTCCGTTACAATATAATATACCATCCAATTACCTATACTAGAGCAGGACGACTACGATAATTTATTTTTGATAGAATTAAACGTTCGACTAAACTTTGGCTAGAAGTCTTTGATTGTGAACTATAGAAACTGTTCCTTAGAACAAATTAAAGTGGACCTGAGCGAGAATTTGAGCCAATCATTTACGCGGGAACTAACTTGCTTTATTAAAGTTTAGAGCTGCAGCTCGCCGCTTGCACAGGACACCAGTTATTGAATCATTTCAGATTTTATAATGTGTCTATTTAATATATACTAATATTATAAAGAGAGAAACTTTATATTTTTGTATTTTTGTTTGTATTGAAATATCTCAAGACCTACTGGGCCGATTTCAAAAATTCTTTCACCATTAGAAAGCTACATTATCCCCGAGTAACATATGCTATATTACTTAATTTCACGCGGACGAAGTCGCGAGCAACAGTTTGTATTATTATTCTTCTAAAAGAAAAGTCAAAGAGAACATTATCGTTACAGACTCAAGTATTTCTTTACTTTATACATGTATACGAACTAAAACTCGTAGTTTGTTGGGCGATTTTGTAATTTCCGTGTTTTGTTGTTTGCAAGCTGTGAAGGTGCTCGGGTCACATAAATCCGGCGCGTCAGCTCTCAGGCCTACTTTATGTTCGGCTAATCTCCCGCGGAGAGAGTTACAGCGCCGCTGGCTTACGCTTACGTCGCTTGTGGTTAACTAGAAATATTTACCTAAGCAATATAGCTAAAATTTATATAAAATGTGTGTGTTATCTATACTAATATTATAAAGAGAGGAACTTTGTATTTTTTGAATTTTTGTTTGTATTGAAATAACTCAAGAACTACTGGACCGATTTTAAAAATTCTTTCACCTTTAGAAAGCTATATAAACCCCGAGTAACATAGGCTATATTATTTAATTCCACGCGGACGAAGTCGCGCACAACAGCTAATTATTGTTAAAGATAGGTGGATATTTAACAAACATTTTTTTTTAATTTGTCTTAGTGTTATTTAGTGACAAAATCGGAGTTTTGATCGTGTATGAAATTGACAGGATAGTTATTGTTGAAGTTGGCGATCTCATTGTAGCTTCTGTGGATATTTGCAGATATGTTTGTGTCGCAAGCACAATAGTGTAGAAATCTGTGAAGTATCGTATGGAAGGGAAGCTGCACTCCGCTGAGACGGCAATTTATTCCCGGCACGTAGTGGACGAGGAGCGTTTCAAAATAAACTGATAAAATGCAAAAAACGACAGCTACGCCGTCTAGCGGCGGCGGGGTGCTTTGAGCGATCCTCTTACATCTTGTTACAAACAATATTAAATTGCTTATAGTGGGTGATTAGCGCGAGGAAGAGAGCTTTTATTTACTCAATAAAACGTATGGTGTTTATAAATCTCATTCGTTTTATTTGCCTTTCGTTTGTTTTTGAAATATTTACATCATTATCAAACAGGATCTTAACACAAAATAGATTATTTGAGTCAACAAATCGAATAAATACTTTGCATTTCGCGTTTTGTGATAGTGGAATAATATTTCGCGATAAATAAATTCAACTCGACTCCACGGGAAACACGTGAATCCCGAACAACCGAACAGAGTTTTAGCGCAAGCGGAATATAGTATTTAAAAAAAATAAAAAAATTGTAGTTAAACGTTGAACATGAAACTCTTTATTTCCGCACACAAAAGGGCGAGCTGAATAAAACAGTTGAAACCAATTAAGGCTGGAATAATTCCGTCGTTCAAATTCCTTTCGCATCGAACAATGAAATTAAATGAAGTCACAAAATAAACGGAGGAATTTCAGAAATGAATGCGCAAAGAAATTTTATAGCGAGCCTCAATTAAGACGATCAACTATTATCTAACAGAAGTGGAGATATATTCTTAGAAATTGAAAACATTAACAAGTTATGTTTACATTTACTGCTCGTATCAAAACATCAATCTTATATACTTGAACTTTGAGTTCATCATAGACGAAAGTAGTTCCTATTTAGAATTGTTCGAGATGAAGAGGTTATTATAAAAATATATTTGATAGCTTCATCAAACTTACAAGGAAATGTTAATTAATAATAAATTTAAGTGTACCAAAAACGAAACTATATTAGTGGGCAGAAACATTGTATTTAGCCAGATGTAGAGAAATGAGAGAAAACATGAAAGACACGAAGAAGATAAAATTTATTTATGTATTCCAAATAAAGCTTCTAAAAAACGCAACAGCGTAAAAATTCTCTGTACATAACAAAAGGGTAATAAATGAAGTAGCCTTCGCAGAGAACATTCGCGTTTGTATAAATAAATGTAGCCAAGTGGACAAAACATCACGACTGAGCTCCTTCTTGGAAATATTCAAATATTATATAATGGATTTAATATAATTATTCAAAGATGCGTGCGTTATTCATTAGAAATGAAATAAAGTAAACGTGAATAATGGAACGGTAGAGTTGACAATATGCTCGTAGCATTGGACTAGATCAGAGACAGTTAGTGAAGATGTAATGAGTTGGAAATAATTATCTTCTAATAGTATCGTTACTATTTAAACAATAGCGAAGATGAGAGGTTCAAACGATAGACAAGCTCTACGCAATTAGAGACAAAGTTTGGTGACGTCAACTTTAGTTGAATGAAGTCGTCGAGCGTGCAGTGGCGGACGGTCATTGTGGTATTGTGTGGGACAGTCGCAATATCAACAGGGCAGTGGGAATGTCCCCACTCTTTAAAGCACAAAGCGTCGCCTGCCTCTGTCAGCTCTACTCGTAGTACTCTTTGTTATCAAATATTTCAAATTCGACTCGTATTTTTATCGTACATTGTTTTTTATTTTATTTTTGTACAGATTCAATATCAAACGTTGCAGACAAATAACTGCCAATGTGCTTGGGGTTTGCGTCCTTTTTTTTATATATTCGTTTATTATCTACGATTAAGTAGACACTAAGTACAAATAAATAAAGATTTGACTATTACGAAGTATGTATACCAGGGAGGTTACCCAAATTATCTTTGGTTGGCGATATCGCTGATGTAATCGACAAAAATGTATGAAACTGATAATGACATTCGATAAGTCGTGTGATTGTCACGTGTAAGATATTGAACGTCATTATCAGTTTCATATATTTTTGATGTTCGCTATCGAATCACTTTGTAGCGCATGTACTTTAGGTAGCCCCCTGGAAGTATTTATGTGTGAACATAATGAGGTATTCTGTGTGACAGATCCGTGACGCAATGTCTCGACAGGGCATCATTACTGCGACTCGAAAGCTGTGGAGTGCAGCTGAACAATATGTCGTTGAATCTTATCCACTTGTGTACATAATAATTTCATATACTTATTACGACAGCTATAGTGGCTAAATTAATATAGCGATTCTGCTGCCTGAAATAAAATTGACATACAAATTTTTAAATTAAACCAACATTGATTCGATTGTAGTGAAACAATAGAATGTGAGTTTGCAGTTAATAGAAAACGTAGATTGCTTTGTATTTGGGCAGATTGCGTTCAAACTTCGTGTTCCCGGTCGCGTGGAACAAAGCGATCTCCCGCAGCTATTGCACGACTTCTTGTGTCTACTGTTATATACACAGATGACAAAATCAAAACATTATAATTAGATCTTAGGTAGGATTAAAGTATGATTTATTTTAACTATTAACTTATGTTTCGATGCTTGTCTTTGTAGACAGCAAAATATTTGTTCATATGATGTTAATATGAGCTTACAGAAGTATTTACAGTTATTTTGTTCATGTCTATCGTTTTATTTTAAAATGTTGTGGAGATAGAGTCAACGTAATAAAGCTTAATGGTGTTATATCTCAAAGGAGACCATTGCTGCTGTGCTCGCGTATTCGTGTGCACTCTGCTTCGAGACTTATAGATAAAACTAATTAATAAGATAGCTTCTGAACACAGTGTTAAAAGAATACACAAAGGCGATAAGAGGCAAGAAATATGTGACACAAAGTAAGTTATCAACTTTTTATTTTTAAAGTACTTACATTGAAAATTCCAAACTAAACTTTTTCGTAATAAAACATAACACATAAAAATGGTAGTTATATCGATCATTAAACTCGAAACTTATAAAAGAAAATTGATAAATAATTCAACAACCTTTTATCTCATGTTTTACTCATCCTGAGGATCCCACTTACCTCCAACAAAGAGTAAATAATATAACAAAAGTACATAATTCTTTAGCTCGCACGTACTTCATACAAAAAACTTCTAAGAGCTCCGGGACGTAAGTACGAGTATTTCCAAAGAATATACTATAATGTGTGGCTGATGGAATAATATACTGTGTTTTTGATCTGGATTGATTATAAATATATTTTTTGTCTGTGGAATTTAAAAGATGATGAAAAGTATTTGGCCCTTTTAAAATATCTGTAAAGGGTTCGTGTTTAAAAGTTTAAACGCGTTATTGCATACAATGGAATTTATGAAATTCCTTTGCCAAAGTTTATGTTGGGTCGCTGATATATCTGTCAGTATCAATATTCAAAAAGCCTTATATGTTCATTCTGATCGTTTGCTATATACTGTGATAGTCCCGGAATTTTGCCATTCGATTTTGAACCTTTACTTGTGCTTTCAATGAATAATTTTCCATGACAGTTAGAAAAAGGGAAAGGTTTTTTAAATGTTTTTTAAACATTTCATTTAGAAATGGACTTGACTAGGTTGAGTTTTTGTAATAATAATGAAACCAACGAGTGCGTAATATTAGTCAATGTGGTATTCCAAGCATATTACTATATAACATTATTTTTTTATAGATAAAACATATATTCGTTCAAGTTTTGCTACGCAGTGAGATGGCGCTGACAGCGCGCACGGTCCGGCAGAGTTTTAATTACCTTGTTTGGACTTATTTCCAATTTAAAGTTAACAGAATCTCGAAATACATTACGGAAATGTATAATGAGGATATACGACGTTAAATGAATTATTTTAACATTCATTAACAATTAAATTATTTTTAACGAAATATAAAGTTTAAAAAAATCCGGACACAACCAAACAAAGCAGCTCTTTCCCACTTTTATTTAAGTATTATTTAAAAGATTAAGTACAAATTGTTTAAAACATGACTCTCTGCTAGATGCCGCACAAGTAGAGATATATTTTCCAGCGACGTCGACAAATAGCCAGAAGTTATCCCTCGGATGCGGCGAGCACTCGTTTAAATATTAACGCTCTGATAAAAGATAACATCTCACAAGATGCACAGTGTAACTGACAAACTAAACAGAAACACTAAAGCCCACCAAGTTATCCTATATTTTGTTAGCTTCATATAAGTAAATTTGGTAAATGTATCAAAATATTGGAGCAATATGGATGTAACATAACATTGTGTACGTCACGCGTCAATGGCGCTCGCTCACCTGTGACTGTGACCCGCCACTAACGCGCTAACACGCTAAGTCACGTCGCTCTGACAATTTATGTCTCCCCTACGTCACACTCACCTGCTGCGAGTAATCTGCTTGCTCTACGCTCAGATCTAGAGTTATGGAACCACACTATCAAAGCTTTTATTATCAGAAACTCATGCGGTCTCTTAAATTCCTTTTTAACTATTTAAAAATGTTAAGCATACCAGCAAGTGACTAAATAATGTGAGGTTTCGTAATTGCTTTTATTTATGGTGCGGATGCTTTAAAACTATTTTAAATTCCTGCGGTGATTACAGCGTTTTTATATCTACTGCAAGTAAACGACAGGAAAAATAGTCTCCGAAAACAGAACCCGAGTTCAGTTATCAAGGTATTCAAGTGGTACTTATTATAAGCACATTAGTTGTGAGCCGTTCGCTAATCAATAGTAATAAGGACCGCAGATGTTAATTGCGCGCCGTCACGCCGTCACGCCGCCCGCTAAATGTCACGTTAATGTTGCACAATACATAATTACGATGTTCAATTAACACAACGTGTAATTTGTGTATCAGGAATTAAGTGTAATGAGCTGAATTTCAACTTTGAAAGTTTCTTTTTTAGTTTCAAATTCACTGTAGGAAATAGGTGAAGTTGATTATGTGTTACAATTTTCTTGAAATTAAAAGAGATTTACAATTAAAGGTAATGACAGTCGGAAGGGGGCGCTAAAGCATTGCAGCGATAACGTCCGCATCCGGCCCGTGCCTCGTAAACAGATAGTAATTGGTGCTTGCGCTAACTAGATTTGCGCCGGCACCGAGCGCACTAACACACGCAGATAACGAGCGAATTTTGTTTTGTTACTTCCTTGTTATGCCTGATGAAGAAGAGTTCTTACAAGAGTTACGTACTTACATAGGTTTCGTTGAGACATTTAAAAAGCCAGGATATTTTTTTGTATCTAATTGAGTATTGTTATAAATGCGAATTGTTACCTACGTATTTTTGAAAAAAAAAATCTATACCAATATTATAAAAAGAGCAACTTTGTATTTTTGTTTGTGTTGAAATAACTCAAGAACTACTGAGTCGATTTCAAAAATTCTTTCACCATTAGAAAGCTACTTTATCCCCGAGTAACGTAAGTACATTATTCAATTCTACGCGGATAAAGTCGCGCACAACGGCTAGTATTTAATATTTTTCTTTAGTTACTTGAAATGTATTCGTGTAATACGAGTATATGACTATGTTAGACTTCAATTTAATCAAAGATATTTCGTATATTTTGATTATAAGAAGTGAGGTAAAATTGTTATGTTTGATATGTGTAGAGCGAGTAAGAGGTCCGGAGCGGGTACGTGTGCGGAATGCCGGACGCTGCACATTATAACATAAAACTCGGCATTCCGAGAACGTTCCACTCAATCAGAACGCGTTGAAATCGCCAGTATTTCCCAGTAATGCTATTAAATACTCAACATTTATCAATTCAACGAATATTCTGCTATATTATATTAATGTATTACTTAACATTTTATAACGAATCATATTGATAACTTTCGCGTAGTTTGTATTAATTTCGTTTTGTTAATTAAACTTTGCGCATTTTAAATTCACCATATGAGTATCCGTATCCGTGTGCGTGGTCGATGATAATTGTAGAAATTAATTCGAAATTCAAAATGTACTGGTTTTGATAAGGGTGTTTCATTACTAGTGACCTCCGCCGCGCGGCAGCGACCTCTATCACACAAGAGAGGCAACTTTATGCACACTTGATTGTACGGAACAAATGTAAAACATTTTAGCTATTTTATTTAATTAAAATAACTCTCGATTAGTTACATATGTGAGAGATTCGTTTAATATAAAAAGCATTTGTCGATTTTAAATCCATTTATATACTACAAAAATATAAAATCTTTGAAGGCTTTTTCCGAAAACTGTCTTTTTTACGATAAACTATTTTCTTTTTGTCAAAGACCAATTTGGACACAAAGAGAGGCGCCCGTGAGCCGCGTAGGTACGGCCCTTTTTGTTGTCTTGTCAACCTTTACATACAGTTATTGTCAAGGAATTAAATTCACTATCCATTTAGTAACTACTATCGTATAGCAAACTGTCACCATAATAGCGATAATTGAGAGTGTTTGTTGCTATGGAAAACTTTTGCCCTCCCTCAGGGCCCTCGTAAGGAATATTTTGGCGCCCCTTGATGGTTGATGTTGAAGATGCTGCAAATATAGCAAAGAACTGAATTTTGTTTTTTTTTTCAATTTCTTTTCTGGGCCCTTTACTTTGGCGCGTATTAAGGATGGTGCTCGTGTGCATTGCACACTTTGCATAATTTGTGAGCGTCGAATGACTGTTAATCGAAATGGGTAGTAAATAATCTTCCGCTACTTATACAGTACATGACGTCATGTAGTGACACAATCAATCTTTATTGGTTCTGAAGCTTGCAAGTTTCACAAAGGTCCGCGCGTCTGTGCGCACGACTCTTGCCTTTGTTACTTGTATTTGCTTTTAAAGCCAACAACAAAGTTCCCTTTAGGAATTCCAATTAGTTAACTTTGGGCACTGTGGTATCTCTGAATCTCTGATTTATAACATTTATCTTACGATATATTATTTTTAAATTAATTTATAGTGTTAGTTTATTACTTGCTAACGCCCGCGACTCCGTCCGCGGGGAATTAAAAAAAAACGTAGTAAAAAGCGTATGTGTTCTACCAAAATATGTTCTACATCTGTAGAAAATTTCATTGATGTATCAACTCTTTAAAAACATCCATTCACTCATCCAGACTTTTACATTTATACTAATATTATAAAGAGAGAAACTTTGTATTTTTGTATGTATTGAAATAACTCAAGAAGTACTGGGCCGATTTCAAAAATTATTTTACCATTAGAAAGCTATATTATCCCCTAGTAACATAGACTATATCATTTAATTCCACACGAAAGAAGTCGCGCATAACACTAGTTTGGAATATTAGTGTTTTAACAATGTATTACAATTTAATGAACAACTTTGTTCATGAAAACAGTGTTAAGTTTTGAGTCACAACTTTGTCTAACTTTCTAACAATCCTTTACAATATCAAATCTAATTAAAACCTACTACAAGTTTAAATTAACAGCTTCAAAGTCTCGAATAACGGAAAATATACTCTTTTAAATGATAAGCTTCAAAAACGAAGGCTTTAGTTTTAATTGAACAGTCGAAATGTACATAAAGTTTCCGTGTATAGGCATTTTAACAGTCAGTTAAACTGTACAATTTTCAGTTTTGCATACATACGTTAGTTTTAACTATACAGTTTGAATGGAATGTAATAAGAATTATCCTCTTGCTGTGCGTCTCATCCTCCGTAGATTAAAGGGTAGGCAACGCATTCGCAATTGCCTATGGGCAGCGGTCGCTTCGCTATTTCAACGAATCCAGGTGGCCGCTTGCTAGTTTTCCTCTTTATCTATATATATAAAAGAGTAAACTGACTCAACTATCAACGCACAGCCTAAACTGCTGGGTCTAGAGA
>QDHC01004451.1:774420-836789 GCA_013186455.1 Papilio dardanus tibullus | reverse complement strand
TATTTTTTGCAGTGTAGGTATAAGTCTTATAAATTTTATATTTTGCACTTGGGTTTGTATAGGTATTAATACTTATAAAACTTTGTTTCTAAACTTTAAGCGGACGAAGTCGCTGGCGACCGCTAGTAATATAATAAAACTGTGCTGTTATTATATGTACCCTAAACAAAATTAACACACATTAACGTAGTTTAATTTCGTAAATTATTTGAAGATTAAAAGCATATAAATAATTTATATCAAGTACTTCGTCATTGAAAGTGATTGAAATGAGCACAATTGTGTTTTGTGTCGGCGGCGGGCAGGAGGAGGGGGAGGGGCTAGGCCTCTCGTTTAATTATTTCCGTAGCTGAAGATAATGGGATTCCCGCTATGAGGCGACTATTATTCACGAAAAGTGGAATCGAGCTTTGTTTCACGAAATACAACTGCAATTGATGTATTGTTCATATTTACCAAATTATACATTTTTCACTTAAATATACGAAAAACACGTACAAATAAACCGAATTTAAAATATCATTTCCGAATGCGAATACTCAAATTTCTTTTATTTCAATCCTGACCCTTGTTTAATGAGGACTAGGTAAAACACTTAGCGCAGCTTTAGTATGAGAAACTAGCACTCAGGAACATGAGCTTCAACGTTAAGGTAAATCAGTCATATGTCTGCGAGCGTTAGTGCTTGAATTATTCTGATATTTACACGCATGGCTACTAATTTACACTAATACAACCACAATAACGCGGCAAGCCGGCCATTACCGGCTCTGCGCTGGAATCCAGTCTCAATCCTGCCGTCTGTAACAATTTCACGCGTTCACGCGCGCACCGCCGGTCACCGTGTTATGGTGTACGGCACCAAAATGTCCAGGACACGCAGCTCGTTGCGAGACTCAACCACCGTGATATTACATGGACCTTCGTCATACGTGTCACTGGTCCAATGTGCGATTCATCAATATTTTAGACTAGATATAATAAAAATATCCAAGTTTTAAGCGTATTAAAATATTTACGTTTTTTCGATAGTTAGTCTGAATTGTAATCCTTAAAAAAAGTTAAACCGGGTACAGACTCTCAGTTTTAACTGTACAGTTTGACTGTGCAGTTCTCAGTTTTTTATCTTTTTATCAAATTGACGAGTGTACGTCGGTTTTAGTAACATGTCTGTCAAATAAATAAAAATATTGCTTACAACATGATTAAGACAATAGTATCTAGCGGTTATATTACTTAATGAGATAAAGGTGAAGACATTATAGAGTCAAATGTCATGGCATTAGGTACAATAACAGGTCTGCAGCTGCGCCTCGTTAAGCAGCTCAGCGGCTCCGCGGCTCAGTGTAAGCTTGTGTAAATGTGTATGCAAATAGGCTGCATTACAACGCGCTCTAGACCATCACATTTTTGTCCTACAACCGCTTTTGTATATTAATTTATTAATACGGAATCCACCCGCTGCTCTGGAATACGTGAATACATAAATGTTTCGTTCTAAAACTTCAGGCGACTTGGTCATCTATAAAAAATACAATTTGCAAGTTAACAAGCCTTGGTTCACACAAGCAGCATTTGTTTAGAATATGTTAAAAGGCAAGAGAGCCGCTTAAATCGTGCAAATAGAACTCGCACACCGTCTTATTTGTATAAAATATGGAAAACTATGAATTAAATATGCGAAAGTGTGAATTTAAAATGAAAAACATGTCGTACTTTCTTGCTAACGTATGTCTTTCAATATTTTCAGTGAGCAGAAATGGATGAAGGATTCTCAAAAGGTGTTCAAAAAAATTTCGCTCGGCCCAGAGAGAACGAAAAATGAAATTTGGAGGCGCGGGTTTTAGGAGATATACGGGGCGAGGATCGTCCACGTATTCACACGTGACTTTGATTGATAATGAACAAACATGGTCGGCGATTTGCGACACTCGGCACCCGGCGCGACACTAGCGCCGGCGCGGGGCACGTGCGCTGGGGCACATAGCACGTGCCTCATGCCCCAAATGGATGGAACACGTGTCACTCTAAGCACGTCAATGATTTGATGCTAACATTGATACACAGAAAATTACTCTCCCTTTGTTAGTTTTCAGAGATTCATACGGTTTTAGAGTTTGACAGCTTGAGAAATAACTTCAAGAATATTTTTCTAACAAATCTTTACTTATTAGTCGAAAGAGATTAAATGGATTATTGCATAAATTTAAAAGAATAAGTAGACGACGACTGTAATTCGTATAAGAAAGGAAATGGCCCAGTTTAAGGTACGTTGCTTAGTTGCACTGCTTCCGGACTTAGCGCTTGTTACAGATAAAGACAAATTGACACAGGATTATTTCATTAAAAAAAAACAGTATTGAGCTACTACGGTTTAGTGTATAAAGGAATGTTCCATAATTAGAATATTTCAATTAAATAATGATCAAAACGTAATCATTAATTTTAATTAGCGTGTAATGATGACGCGCAGTTGCATTCGATGTAACGAGGCGGCTGAGTCCGACACGCCCTTTTGTATAGGACTGATTTTAATTAATGTAATGTTGACTTTCGACTCTGACGCGCTGCACTGACATGTCAAATATGTCACAAGTACCGACAGCGATGTGCACTAATTAGAAGCATCAATTAGGACCTTAGCTAGCTTTAGTATAACATGTTATCATAAAATTCTTTTAAAATCTTAAAAATTATAACTTTTAATTAAACTGAGTTCGGATATTAAAATGTTTTTAATACAAACTAGCTGTTTCTCGCGACTTCGCATGGAATTAAATAATATAGCCTATATTACTCGGGGATAATATAGCTTTCTAATGCTGCATGAATTTTTGAAATCGGCCAAGTAGTTCTTGAGTTATTTCAATTCAAACAAAAATACAAAAATTCAAAGTTTCGCTCTTTATAATATTAGTATAGATATATAAACAATTTTTTTACAGTTTCAGATATTGTTTGAAAATGTACTGATTTGTAGAATTAAAAATAATTCAGGAGTCGTATTTGTAAATCAATGAAAACATGGAATGATAGGTAATAAGAGCTTATTCTTGTTAAGAGTCGGGAATGAAAGCTTGAAACTCGTGCGTAGTTTATTGAGAGCATTCAAGCGCCGCCAGAGGGCGCACGAGAGAGAATAAACGATAGAGTTTGAAAGGCATCGCGAATGCGCCGCTGAAAGGCAAACGGTAAATAAAATAAAGTGCATGCAATCAGACGTCAAATGCATATCGTGTCACGAGTGTGATGCCTCTCTCACGGCACATACTTTGATCTTTTATATTTGTTTTATTTCCCATGTTGCCTTTATGCGTCATATTACTGCTTTTAATGTTTTCAATATAAATTGACGTATTTGAATTAACTTAAAATGGTTAATGTGTTTACAAATAGTACAAAAATATGTGTAATAGGTGAGCACGGAGAGGGCAGTCGGCTCTCTGCTCTCGGCGCTGATTTATGTCTCTGCAGGGAGATATTTACAGCTCACAGTGAGCCGCGCCGCGCCGCCTCGCCGCTCAGCGCTGCTTAGCTGATTAGTTTTATTTGATTCCTAAACAAGCTGCATTTAAATTCACTAAACTGATGTTATTTACAGCTATTTTGTATTTACTCTTTTAATCGATTTATTTGATAAAATGAAGCGACTGTTGGCATAATCAAGGTGATTTTTAAAGTTTGAATCAGGATACGCCGCTTTTTACACTTAGAGCAGGAGAACCAGAATGTATCCAAATTATGGTAATAATTGAATAGATTCATAAAGGTAATGTCATAACATGAATAATGTAGATAAAACGTTAAGGAAAAGCGTTGTCTAAATAAAGCAAACACGTCGGTGACGCGTCTACAATATTAAGCACTCCCTTTAATAACGCCTAATCCGATTTGTGAGGCGGAGCCTTGAATAATAAATGTAGTCGCGGAGGAGTGAGAGAATAAATTAAAAGTTAAATAAGACGCTACAAATACATTTTTGTTATAACTTTGAGCACCTTGCCGTAGTGCCCGCCACGGTAATAAACGAGATATGGCGCAACTTTGACAACGAGGAGAATTTTATTGTCAACATGCAAACTGGACAAGAACAAAATGACATACTCGAAATAACAAAAGAAGAAATTCAAGATAAATCAAATTAGCTGGTGTATACAAATAATGTACAAAGTTTCCGGATTTAATTCCGCAAAAATCTCTTTATTAAAACGAACATTAGTTAATGTTTTCCTATTTTAAAAGCTCAAAAGCTCACTTTTTATTTAATTAATACAGCAACCGCACGATACGGCTTCTCTACACAAAGCTGGCAAAATTAATATCCGAAAGCTTCCAAAAAATACCTTTCGCTCGGACACTAGTCCCCGGGGAAACGGAAATCTAAATTACGCAGGAGCGGACTATTGCGAAATCCCGCCGTGAATTGTTCCAGGCGACGCGACGTGTATTCACATCTGACTTTGATTGATAACGAAGAAACATTTTCTGACGAGTTTTGACACTCGTCGAGACGAAAAAATCCGTTCTAGACGTTTTATTGGACGCGACGGACGCTGAACCTTTAAATCAAGGGAAAAAAATGGTAATTTTATATTTTCTCTGAGGAAACTAAATTGAAAAGTATGATCCCTGATATTGATCCTCTCGTACTTTGTCAATCTGCGCCAGATGGTAGTCGCTTGCGGTCCAACCTTTTACTTATTTATAAATTGTTGGAAAATGTTTATTGCAAAAAAATACGCGATAACATGGATCGAGTGAAAATTAAATATACCGCTTCAACAGATTTCAAATTGAGTTATACAAAAAATTTTGAAATCCCTACCTTACGTTTACAAATAACCTGATCAATTGGAAAACTAGATTCCTATCGAGGGGTGTGGCATGACGCGACGTGACGCGGCGTGACTGAGCGTGACGGAGCGTGACGCGGCGGAATGCTTTGGGACTGTAATTGCCTCATAATTGCAACGTGCTGCGGTCCGTTTGCTTGAGTAAGTATGAAACTATTGACTGGATTTAATCAAACATTTGACTTCAACTATTTTTTTAAACTCTGTTGAGTTAGCCGAGTATTACTAGCTTGCTACGATAGTTCTACGCAGTGCTACGCTTCGCCTACGAAGTGCTACGGTTTATCTAAATAGTGTTACTACATTTCAAACACAAAGTACTGGCTATATTTACCTATAACATTTTCCTTAATTAGGCACTTTTCATTATGTAGAGAAAAGGGGTTTGTTTCGACCACTGTAGGTGCCTACGACATGCTTCTACGAACTATGCTACGATTAAACTACATCGCATGATGAAAATGCTTTGGAATTTCCGATTTGATCTTGTTATCTTATGCTTTTTTTAAATCTGAAACACACAGGCATTCTCGAATCAACGATACGGAACTGAACAACGTTTACGAGAGTTATGGCAAGTGGCTCGATGGTCCTCGCTCTGTTGCCGGCTGTTTGTCGGCTGAAGAGCGATGAATTCTGACAAATGCGTATCGCAAATGCTTTTGTTCATTTGACAGACAATTCTAGCACCTCTCTTGTTACAAGCTTTTTTTATTTAGGAAAACATTCACGTTATACAAACTAATCGATAGTGATTTAAAAGTGAAACAGTAATTTACGTACTATAAAAATGTAGTTCCACTTTAGTACGTAACAAAAAAAGATATATTTTTATCCCATTTATAAATAAAAATAAAAATATTGCGACCAAAACATCCAGCAATATTCATATTTTTTCTTACAAAGTAGGGAAAGGATTAGAGGAACGGTTGTACACAAATTCATAGGACATGTTTGTTCATGTAAAAAGAGGGAGCGACAAAATGGTTAAATGATTTATCTTCCTTATTTCTTTCAATTCTCGCGCACGATAACTTGCTGACACGATTCCATGATTTTTCCAACTCACTTCTTTTTATATTTTCAGGGAAACAAATATAAAAACGGAAGGCTTATACGCTACGTAGCAGGAAGCTGATAAATAAAGAGGTTTTAAATAACTTCAAATATAACAATCCGGTTCACTAATTTCATCCAAACTAAATCGCCAATTTATCTGTCGGGACTAAAATGGTAATTATGGAATCCTTCACGATTGCTACCTAACTATATTTCTATCAAGTTTATTTTACATTACTTAAAGTATTTTAGACATATAACTTAACTGTATTTATACTCGTAGTTTAACTGCTTTGTAAACAGTATAAGACGTGGATCGCGATAGACTTGTTCGATCCAAATTGATGAGTAAATATTAGCTGAGTTCTAGTACACATGATTAACATCGGCTTTGGATCGCGCTAAGTTGGGCGAGCAGCGGAGCCTCGCTGTACAAGTAATTTTACTTCACTTAACTTGTTAACGTCGACGGTTATCATGACAACGAAGTTAATTCTAACATATATTACTATTGTAATTTAAATGCGAAACTTTCGATGAGTTTCGATGATGATGAATAACTGAACGGATGCCGATGTTTGGACAGATGTAGAACATAGCCAGGCTATTTACAAAGCTTTTTAATACCTCGCTCACGGAATAATAAGTTTAACTTTTGTGTATTAAGTTTATGAAATGCGAATATATTATTTTGAGTCGGTTTTAAATAATTATATGGCAATGGTTATCATCATGGACTCGTATGAACCGTTTTAATTAGCGGTTGATACCGACTGTCCATTTTCAGTTCTGTTTAATTTGTTTTTATGCGATAAAGCGCTTAATTATAAGATTTTAATAAACGACTGGACTATACAAACCACTATTATATAGTAAAAAGGTATATTTTAGCAAGATATTTTCTAACGCAATTAAAAGTAACCGGTGCTTTATCCTTTTGATGTACTTTAATGTTTAACATTCTTTCTATTATAACTAGAAATAATGTCTACTTAAAAGCCCTTAAATATGACGGTAAGTATAAAAGAGAAAAGAACAAGGAAGAATTTTATGCGCTATTATTTCTGACTTTTATAGTTTTCCCTGGATCATAGTGATGTGTTTTCCTTTCTTTGTCGCTTTAGGATGGATCATAATTTACTTTTCTAAGTATCAGGCGTCGTTTATTTAGAGCTCACCGTGAGTACCACTTAAATTCCACTTATTGTACAAAGCTTGGTACTCGGAATGTAAATGTTATCACAGCTACTATTTGAAAACGTTTCCTCAACGTTATGTTCAGTTTGTTTGCTTTGACGATCTCCGCTAACACATATCATGTGTAATTCTCGTAAGACATTTTAGTTTAATCTTGTTAAGTAGTGTTTTGTTGATTCAATGATCAATAAATCATCAAGCAGCAAAATACGACTCTTGAAGTAAACCGAGAGAAGGAAGTATTCTGACGGTCATTCTCTTTGGTCACATTTTAATGTACTCTAAAATACTGCTTTACTTTAATATCATTTAAATAACAACATAATATAGATATTTGTTAGTTTATAAGACATCAGTTGTGGCCGAAGAAGTGTGGTAGAATTTAGCGAGGCAAAGGCAGTGGCGATGGCGAGGCAGGCGCGGCGCGTGGCAGCGCGGGAACCCTTAACGAATCACAAATTACAAATGGCAACAGTTTAGCTTATCTTAATGGCTCAGTAGACAGCGCTGCAGCTATAAAATACTAAGTTATATAGCCTTGCATTGTATCAGATCGTTACACTAGACACATTTAACTTAATGACGAAGAAATAAGTATTGTCAATTTTATAAACTGCCTTTCTTTTACTAATACTTAAAGAGTACCCAAGTGTTTGGCGTTTCTCACACGTATGAGTTAAACAATAATTCCAATATTAATTTCGTTGTAATTTGTATTCGTAGCTGTTGTAGACAAACACATTATGTACCTAATATGATAGAGGCGAACTGTTTAAATGCTGCTTCGCTGGGAGTTAGCCAAAAATCAGAATGTTTGTCGCGCGCCAAACTGTACGTCATATGTAAATACTGATGTGACATATAATGCTCGGACACCCTCCGCCTGAGTTTGTTTTATATATATTGTGTTTCAAAGTGTACCAGCGGGGCTACCTAAAGTAATTTTCGATTGGTGATATTGCTGAAGGAATCGATAAAAAGGTATGAAACTAACATTGATATTCGATAAGTCATGTGATAGACACGTAAGAGATATTGATCATTGTCAGTTTCATACATTTTTGACGTTCGCTATAGAACCGCTTGGTAGCGAATGTACTTTGGGACACCCCCTAGATGTTCTTTTATTTTGTACTGTTTAGCCTGAGATCGCCACCATAATTAGTTGCTCTGCGCTTACTCTAACCTCTGCAGCATTGACTAAATCTGTGATCTATCTTGCGGTAGCTCTACCTTCGCTGGGTCCGCATGATTTCTACTTGACTATCGCTCCCATCGGCCGTCCGATCTGTAACCAATTTGTCCGGCGTATTGCCACTAAGGTCATAATAAATATTATAGCTATATAATTATAAGAAACATTCTTGTTTTATTATTGATCTAAATCATAAAAAAGGCTGAAAATAAAACCGAAGTGATGTCGTTTTATTGCTTCGCGTCTAAATTACCGGCTGTTAAGATAAGATATTTAACTATTTGGGAATTAGCGCCGACAATTCCTTGTCCCCGACGCTTGCTTTTAATCGCTCTTAAAATTATTGTGACAAAAGTTTTTATTGTACACCGTTAAGAGACTATTTAGTAATGACAATTTATTTTATGAAGCTCTACACTCAAGCTGAGAGAAAAAAAAGGCGGATCCGGGAAAAATTATGTTCCCGATGAAAACGATAAAATTTAAATGAAAGGTTTTAATTATTTTTATAAATAATCAAATTTCATCGTCGATAGAGTGCGGCCGGTGGTCGTTCAAAACATTTGCTGCTCGTTGCCGAAACGATGTTTTTTCAATTCCATTCCACGTTTTATTTCGCTTCATTAAGTATACAAAGACCAAAAAGAATATTTAATTATTTTTCTTAATTCGTAATATAAACAGGGTCAGCTGTATCTTAGAGCTAAAATTGAAATGTCAAACGAATTTCTTGAGGTTGAATTGGACGTTTTAAATTACTAAAATTATGAGAGACTTCGTATTTTTATTTCGATATTACTTTTTACCTTTTCACCCTCTGTAGTCTTAAAACTTTCTAAATGTAATTACTAATCTTAGCAGGAAACCACTAGACGCATTAAGACTTGATAGTACGTAATAATATATTTGAGTTCTCTTGATTCTAACGAAGGCCACATCAAGACTCACGGATTACTAAATTTTATAAGTTAATAAAGCTGCGATGAGCATCGAGTATATCATTTTAGAAACAGAACACGTTTCATATCACTCAACATCATTACTGCCAGAAGGCTCAGACAACGGCCACCAAACTTGGACGAGGCTTTATTTGGGGAGGCTAGATTAACCTCCCCAAATATTTGATATTGATTGACCCGCAAATTAAACAGATATTATTTTAGTAAGAATCATAAAGATTATTAAATTTATTTAGTATTGAAATTGTACTAAAATTCTAACTTGTTTATCTAACGAGTTTTCGTATAAAGAGATCTATAAAATGTTAATCTCGATGTTCTAGACAACTACCAATCAAATTAAAAAAATGTGCTGAAATTGACAGTTCAATTACTATGAAAACTTATAGGGTATTTAACATAACGGCACGATACTAGAGAGCCAAGAAAAAAATAAAGCAAGAATGTCGTAGCAACGTAGAGGAACGTAGCACTGGCGTAGAATAAATTTAGTTAATTTATCTTCGGCTGGTAGAAACAATAACACGTCAGCCGCAACTATTGTGAAGCTGTACAAAGGCTTTGGGCAGTGAAATAATGTTGATACGGGGCAGGTCAACGCGCTTTTGCCAACCCCTCGCACCATTCTCCTCATTTACATTTTTACTATATTTTTTTGCATTACTTTATGTTAAGTTACTTAGTTACATGTCACCATAGTTACATTTTTTAAGATTAATAATATAACAGTTAAAAGAATTAGCGACTGTTTTACCAAACGTTTAACCCAAAGTGTCGCAGTTAGTATGAGAAATCAGCACTAAGGTGTTCCCTTAGTTCCAAATGACTATGTGTGCGGAAGTATAAGATCAAGTCATAAACAAGTTTAATATTATAACTCTACTTCAAGTGTTTCTCGTATCGTATCGGAATACGTGAAGAGATAAGCTCTCAGCAATCTTATTCAACTAACTTTTAGGTATCTGTATCAAGTGCAAGTCATTGATATCGTGAACTTAATCCGCTTTATTCCGAAACGAGAATCACCGTTATTACTGTTGTACTTTCTACGTTTGGTACTGGTACATTCATAAAACTTATTCCAAAATACAGAACATACTAGTTCCAGGTACTTCTTATGATACATAATTTGATCCAATGAGACTGGTCTATCTTATTTGGTTCCGAGTGTCCTTCAGTATCGTATAATCGACGACTTATTGGTCCTCGTTTATCGCAGTACTTTATAATTTTTTTTCGGAATAAGGGGAATGTCTTTAGAACTTTCCTGAACAATAGACATTCCATTATTAGCTTATTTCGAAACTGATTTGGTTTAATTGAAATCCAGAACAAATATAATAAATTAAAAAATAATAATTTAAATGTTTTATTTGTACAAAGGGATTAAGGAATTTGCACATTGGATTATTAACTTTAAAACAATATTTCATATATTTCCAATTTTGTTATAAATAGGATCAGTGAGCATCAGATATAATAAAGTTATTTTTGAATTTACTCATTTCCGCTTTTTGATTACAATTTAATATGTTTATGGAATTCAACGAAATACATAATGTAAAATGTTTTGATAAACTCGGGTCATTGTGAAGCTTGTATTTAAAATGAACTAATTAAAGACAAAAAATTAACGAGAGTTGATATAATTATAAAACTTTAATAAGGTTTTTTATTTTATTTTTATAGCAGATTAACTTAAGACAATTAAAAATAAAATACTAGGAATATAAAATTAAAATATAAACTGTTTAGAACTTTATATGCGTCATGAAATAAAAATAGCTTTATTCTGTTTGTTTGTGCGTCTTCAATTCTAACAAAATGCGGAATATAACAATAGCATTTGGGAAAGCTCTCCGCAATAGAATATCGTTCAGTTGACCAGTAAATTGGCGACAAGCCAACGAGTTGTGGTGAAAATTGCGTTTAGATAATCCCAAATTACTAATATCTCTGACTACACTATTATGTCTATGCAATTGCGGATTAATCTGATTTTCATTTTTGGCTTCACTTTCTCACGAATAAAATAACGAAGTTTCCATTGTTGCTACACATGTATAATGACAATATTATATTGTCTCCCATTCTATTTTAATAAAATAACATAACAAAAATGTTATTTTGTTACGTTATTACTAGCGACCCGCCCCGGCTTCGCACGGGTGCAAAACTGATGCTAAATACACTACAGAAAAACTGTGAACATTGTATATAACAGCCATACTAACAATATTTGCACCCGTGCGAAGCCAGGGCAGGTCGCTAGTTATATATATAAACCTTCCTTATGAATCACTCTATCTATGAAAAAAAAACCTCTCAAAATCCGTTGCGTAGTTTTAAAGTTTGAAGCATATATAGGGACAAACATAAAAACGCGTTATTGTTTTATACTATCGAATGATAAGGATAAAGATACGCAGAATTATTAAATATTTTTACTCATCTTAATAGGTTTAGAATAATGTTTTGAAATAAAATGATGTTGAACAAACTAATATTAAGTTCAGACGAGAAGAAATAATATAAATGTAAACAGTGAGCTTTCAGCGACGGATGTCGAAAGCTTCTTTTATTTTTCCAAACAACACATAAAACAGCAACTTTAGTTTGTTTACTTTTAATAGCGTCTTAATCACGCTACTAAGGAGTCTCTTAATAGTCATTAGAACGCAAATGTTAATAAAATAGTCTGATAAATAATATGATAGAAAGCTTTTGCGCAAAAGCTCGCTGGAAAGGTTTACGATGATAGACAGTACGTCGAACCAGCCTTTATGTATGCCAGGGTTTAACAACGCTGAGCTATCATCGCAATATAAAAGCAAAAAATAATTTTATAAAACAGTAGTTATAAGCTATTTAGGGTAAAAAGCAACAAACTTGGAAATGAGTACGAAGAACCGTTCGTTTACAAACATGACAATCAAAGTCCGTCACGCGGCTGTCCCGCGGGGATCACGTAACGTCCGGGGATGCTTCAGCGTTTCAAAATCCTCGGGAGGTTTTCTTTTTCATGTATTGTTTGAGCTGGGCGCTATCGGTTTCCGATCAGTGTGTGCCGCGCCGCCGCCACGGACGCACGTCTGCTTCTGATCCCATCTTCGTTTGTTTATACACGAACACGTGTCCCGACTTCGGAATTATAAACATTCGAGTAGACATGTGAAGTGTACGAACTTAGAACTTTGGTGGTATAGAAAATTAAGTGTAAATAATGAGCCAAGTTAATTAAGCTACAGCTTATTTTGGTTTGATTTAAGTTGCTTAAATTATAATGTAGTGATATTTATGGAGGATTAGATGAGAAATGAAATGGAGAAGTTATTGTATACGGATGTGAGCGTGCGGTGCCGGTGGCGAGCGCAGCCGCGGCGCGCGCCTATGCTGGTGGTAGCCCTGCTCGTGCTGAGCGCCGCGCACGGCTTCGTTGACATGGAGGAGTTCATCAGCGACTTAGATCTACCAGGTAACTAATTATTTCACTTATAAATAAGAAGCTTAATGATAAAAAACCGTATATTGGTTATGAAGCTTAAAGCTTTTTTATATTAATACAGGTTTGGAATGATTAGTAAATGAGCTTTTAATTTTAAAAAAATATATATTAATTATCGTTTAGCAGTGGACGATGATAGGCTGATGTGATGTGATATTAATCAGTGTGAATTCAAAGTTGGAAGTTGGAAGACAAAGAATTACTGATAATTTGTATATTTTTAAAATATTCGCGTATTTTTAATAATGCATTTAATTTATTTGTATTAGTTTTGTATCAATTGTTACTTTAATGCATTTAAATGGATGTAAAAGTTTATGAACAATTTAAAATTGACGTCACAGAGACGAGGGGAGAATGTCGAAGTTTAACTGCGAGTTGAGCCACTTCATACGACGTTAACTCGACAATCTGTATCACATTACGAAGCTCTCTCATGTAAACTTTCATCAAACAGATCAAATAACAACAACAGTTATTCAAGTGAGAAGAGTTTTACAACCTTCGACCACAGCATGAGCAGCCCAATCCAATGACCTGTCGAACTAATTTATCCTTATTTTTAATTGTTGTTATAAATTGGATTTTTCTTCTTCGTCGCAAGAGTCTTTGCAGATTCGTCATTGTCATCACGTATCAGTGACACGCTTTACAAGCCGCCGCCACTACTCCCTGATTTCTGCCTTTTTGGCACATTAGTGCAAGAGGACGTCCTCAGACGCTCGAATTTGTCTCTCTGAATAGGATAGCAACAGCAATCTAAAATCCTGACTTATGTTAACCGATCGTTCAATATTTATATTTAATCGCATCGTCGTCTACGTCGTGGATCTAAAGATTGGTTATTGAGTTTGGCTGTAAGCAGCAATTAGGTCTGTTATCAAGCCGAGTGACCTAACCACTGGTTGTCTCCTTTCTACAAAGTTTGATAATGTGACTAAGCTTTGATGTCGCGGTAGTTGCGGGTGACATTAACAACTACCTGACCTTCTCGTTTGCATAATAATTGTGTTACGAGTATGTCTCACCAAAGATTGAATTACTAGCTTCTCTTCATTACTACACTTTGTGTGTTTCAAACTGAAACTAATACTACTAAGATTAATGATTTTCTTTAGGAAGGTATTAACTACAGTTGGAAAAATAGAATAAGGTTCTAACCGTACGGCTTCATTAGACCGATGTCACGCTAAATCGCCCTTACGCCGATGCAGAATCTCAGATTTTATCGCGAACTCGGTCTAATAAAGCCCTAGGGTTAATGCGAATCATCCTAAAATAGGAATAGGAACAAGTGGATGTTGGGACTGTAATTGTGGATTCATAATTGGCACCTGGTGTGGTCGGCGGCCACATGATGTGGTTGGCCACTTCGTGAAACGGTCATGTATTTGATAATTATTGCAAAATCAACGTTTGACCTTATATTGTTACACAGATACATGTTATTTTCATAAAATAAATGAAATATATAAAGATATTAATAAACATTTTCATATAACAATATTACCACAGATAGAGATGTTACAAATAATTTTAATGAACGTGTTTTCCAGCAGCTCTTTGTTCGTAATTACTTTAATAAGCGCGGGCGGGAAACTGTCTCGCTCGTGTGTCTTATGGGGACCAGATTGTGTTTGTAACGTGCTCCTACCATCAACATGTCTGTCATTTGAAGCGGAATTATATTCTAAATTTAAGTATCGATTTAAAATCATAAAAAAATACTAAACACTTCAGAATATTAACGAGGTAATAAGCTCTTATATTAACAAACAGAAGTGGTGCGCACAGAATACAGATTTTTGATGGGCACGGTAATAGAACTATTCTTTCGAAGTTACATGTTTGAGTCACTCTTGATGGTAATTTTCATTAGTAACTGTTATTAATTAGTAACTTTGTTACACGCAACTTAAAGTTATTATATTATTTGAAAAAATCATTTCCTAGTTTTCACGGGTCTTAACTTCGATCTAGGTTATTCTCTAGCTTTTGTATTACGTTATAGCGTTCGCGTATTGAACCGAACGGAAGCGTAATCCGGACAAACTAATTAGCGTTCCAAAATTAGATGAGATATCTAATCTATTTCGCTAACAAATCAATTGAATTTAACCTATAATTTAGCTACAAAATTTTGATTTTTTTTTAAGCTGTTTGAATATTCTATGTTAGTACGAAGGCAATCCATTACAACTAAGGAATATAGCGTGTTGTTCAAGAGCCTTACTAATAACTCTAAAGCTTGTTGTTAAAATTAATCACTCAGGGGCAAAATATCTAAATATTTCTGTCTACAAATATAATATAGTATAAATAATAGTTGATAATAATAGGCAACACAATAGCATCGCATTGTGTTTAATTCTAACGCTTTGTTAGCGATTTGTTTCCCGGCGAGCACAATAAAGTAATTTAGCACGTTATTGTACTGTAACTGGTTATTTAGTTCCCAACAGGCCTAATGCTATTTACAATAACAATATTAGATATTTATCCAACACCAAATGTACATATTTCAATGGAACAAAATGGAATTAAACTAAACGATATTGTATATTGTATGCGAATATAGTTTCAGATTGTATATTACCTTGAGTGTCCTATTGCTCAAGCATTCATTTAATTATCTCTCTATTCCTAAGAAAAGGTATGATTTTGTATGAAAGTCATGACAATGTACTTCCTCAAAGGCCGGCAACACATCTCTGGTTCCTCTGGCGTTGCAGATGTCCATGGGCGTCGGACCAATTAATTTAGTTGATTCGCTGCTCGTTTGCCCCTTCTCTTATAAAAAAGGACAGCTATTGCTTATTCCGTGATTATGAACAATTATCGCTTTACTTTAGCATAGATTAAATGATACTAAGAACATATTAGTCAAACATTAAAGTTATGTGCAGTGTTGAGTACAGCTCCTGGTTATAACAATCATAGTTTTATTCACAGTAAGGCCATTAGGTGAGAATCGCTTCGAATTAAAAACTGTAACGTTGATATTCGCAGGGCCGGCGGCATGTCCGCCCCACGCCGCGCCGCCCTCCCTACACCACGTATCGGATTTAATGTTTGATGACATTTTAAAATTCAGTATCCGCAAGTTATATGCAGTTTAAAAATATATTCAGTATGCAGATAAATTAATTACCTTTACAGCTTTTATAGAGTAACTTCAGTAATTGGAATCGAGTTACTTTTATATAAAAAAATGTAAAAAAATGTTTTGCTATACTTTAATAAAATGTATTTATTATTTTAATGATGATGGTTGAAGTTTGATCTTTCCTTCGTGTTTTTATAATAAGCTTTGTGCTTCTGATACTTCGCTTCTGTTGAAAACTATAATTCAGTACTGCTAATTATAAAGTTATTGAATCTGCTACAAAAAGGTTATTGCGTAGTTAGCTTGTCCATCTCGGTTCTTTAGATAGTCATTTACAGAATTATTTAGATAAATATTTTAAGAATATAATCTTAAAGGAAAATAAAACATTGAAAAATTAGTAATATAAATTATAATATTTGTCGCAATCAGAAGAAGAAATCAGTTTAAATTCAAATAGCGTGTTAGATGAGTATTGACGTTAATCAGAAGTCTAACAGTCAGGAATTAGAGATCGTTACTAAAGCATTGTTGGTATTGTAAATGGGCCATGAGCCATGTATCTGAACTAATTATAATGTGATTGAGAAATGCAGAGTGTATTCCTTGATTCCGACATCACCCAGTGCCGCCCACGAGTGATAATAACCCATAGTAATTCTGATAACGTGCCACTCAGGTCGTTATATTTATGTTTTACTAACTAAACACCTTATGTGGTAATTTGAACTTGTGAGTATGTTTATAGTATTTAAGATAAATACTGCGTTACGTTTACGTAGAGATAAGCAATCACAAACAGTGGTAATGTGTTTATTACACGTGTGTACACAAGTGCTACGTAAATATATCCTCGATGTTGTAAACATACACATTTACTTACAATGAGTTTCCACTGACGACACTTATTGTCAACGCTATCATTTGAAAAAAATATATTTATGTACACAGGTCACAAAAGCTAGAATTATCACTATATAAAATATAAAATAAATTATAAAAGAGTAAGATTAAAAGATATAATTCTTCAACCCTTTTGTCTGTAATTCTAAAATATCTTTCTTACTTTAGCTCTATTTCAAATACGCAGTCTTTTTCTTGTAATTAAAAATCTTTCCTCGTCTTTGAGATAGTCTGCAACTAGTGATGTAAAGTACGACTATTGTTTGTTCTCATACCTTTTTCTTTTGTTTCGATCCTTTAAATATTTGTTACTACGCGCCCTATTTCTATAAATGTTTTAACCGAGTTTATGCTAGATTGTTAATAATAGTTTGATACTGAGAAGAATTTGTTAGGTTAAGGCTTTTCAATCTTTCTAAATATATCATACTAGACTCCGCGTAACATATGGTAAGCTCCGAGCGCCTCGGTGGGGACGTAAAGTCAGCTGATGATGATGATGCTGGAGTCCCATATATGTACATACAGTCAGAACTTGAGTGTCTATAGTACATATTATTTGCTTTGATTGTCCTATGAATATATTTCATGAATTAGTAGTTGTAAAAGGTAAAACGGATCAGTTTTCCGAGCGCTCACAATCAAAATATACGGCGTGTAATCCTGGCTTCCCGCCAATATTGCACAAGAGCCGTTTCGCATAAGTTAAATCAACTGTGACCGGCCATTTTAGCGGCGAGACATAAAACAATTTGTATAAAAATTAAACTTCGTCGTGCCACCGACCGACTGTCCGGGGCAGCGCGGCCCAGCGCGGCTGTGGATCGCATCACTATTTGCACTTTGTTTTATTGAACTTTATAGTTTGTTATCTATTTTGGTGTTAATATTAATGAGATCATTTTAATTAAAAGTATTTTTAATCACACTTTCTTGAATGTTCAAGTTTGCTAACGGCCCATTACGGGCGAGCAAATCTCTAGAAATTGTCCTTCCCTTTTTATTTGACTAACAAAGTAATATGTATACTTAATTATTTTAATTAAAATTACGTACTTAATAAAATAGCTCGATTTAAATTCATAATGTCTTAATTAATGTTTTTAATTTAATACCCACGTTAGAGAACATGTAGAGTTGAAATGACGGAGGGAACACAGAGCGGCCCCGACATGGCAAGCGTTTATCGCCGCGCAATAGACATAAGCGTGTGGTATAGAGTGGACAATATAAACAAAAGTAATTGCGAATAACGTATTAACTTTTCTGGTATTACATTATAACAATTCATAAAGCTTTATTTATTTAAAACGGCTAAAAACTCACGTGTAGTTTTAGATGAATGGTACCGACTAGTTTCGAACTCTTCGGGAGTCCACCATCAGGGCGAGTGCTTATATTATAAAAATATATAAATAAAGTATAATAATATCTCACGAAAGTTTCAACAATTTAATTCATAAAGCGTTGATTTTAGTAATAATGTTAAAAACATATTGCGCAGTTATTTTTCTATATGTCATTGTTATACCAAACTTTACAAACAAAACTGTTTGCCACTACTATAGTTGAGTTTTGTTTTTTATATGTCATAGAAATTGGATTGAGCCTTAACTAAACAGAGTTAGTTTTTTTACTTTTCATCTTTTAGTTCGTGCAGCTTGCTCACTAAACCAAACAAATGTTTGATTAAATATAACTACGCACACAAACTGCAGTTTAACAAGATGTATTTAACTGAGCAAGCATTTTAAACCTTAACGAGTACTACATAAGGACTGTTTTCATTTGAAAATATAACGCTACGCGGTCCTGTTTGCTTTAGATGATTAAAAAGTAAATTGCGTTTCTCTATTTAAACGAAAATTGAAAGCTAATATACAATCTCATAGAAGATTGAAAAATATTTTTATGACAATATTACTATTGACTTTTAAAATATTAAATGTCCTTACTGCAGGCTACCAAGAGATATCAGAGGTTGGCATTACAAGGTTTTAAGGTAAGGATGGTGACTTTAATTACCAAAATTAATTAAATGCACGAAAATAATCCATCCTAGTACCGTAAGTATAAACTTAAAATCTGCATAAAGTTTGTTGCTTTTATAAATAAAACTTTGCTTTTAACATAAACTTACAAATTACAAAGCTCTTTGAAGAAACGTATCTAGAAATTGAAAATTCGAAAGTCAACGAAAAATACTGTAAGTAGAACCAAATAGTTAACATTTTTCATTTAATATCAACAGAGGAAGTAATTTCCTTTTAAGTTTTCTCTGTATCCAGCAAAAATACACGATGCGGGGCTTTACCAAAAATGTTAGTTAACAATAATTGTTGAAATTACAAAAAAGTATGAGTGTAGCGACCGCAATTAAAACAACAAATAACGAACTAGCGAGCGCAGCGCGGGGACATAAAACAGCGCGCAGTGATTACATGAGCCGTGCATCTGTAGCGCATTGTGACGTTCATTACCATTAAAACAAAGAATTATAATCCAAGTTAATAAATAAAAACATTTCGTTGATTTAAACCGTAGTACTGCAATAAAGCTGAATCTGCGGTAGGTATTCGTTTGCTCTGTGGCACGGTAAATGACATACGAGCCGCGAGCGGCGGCGGCGGGCCGCGTGCCAGAAGAATAAGCATATTCCCAGATAATATGTAAATGTGGAATGTTTTATTTCCTTATGTTGTTAAATCACGCACACAAATATTAGCTCATTTTTTGGACCGTTTAGATTTATGGACGGCCTTTTGTAAGTTTAACAGGAATGAGTCCGATTCTGTTCCGTCCTTTCTACGACCACTTCTTTTAAGTTAATTTTATTTAACACCACATTAATATCATTTTCTAAAAATATGTTGATAAAACCTTGTTTTGAGTGAATCATTTTAACTCAGAACCTGAGATAAAAATGTCATATCAAAGTTAATACTTTCAGAGATCGTAAAACTTAAATATCTTAGGTTCAAAGGTTTATCATTAAGTTCAAACGTCTAGACGCAGGCAATAAAATTACTCATAAGCAAGATAAAAAGAAACCTCACCATTACCTAGAGTTAGTACTTTAGTATTCTTGAAGAAAACCTGGATTTGCACAAATTAATACAGGGTGTCGCATTTTGTGAAAAAAAGGATGTCTTGTGCTGCTTTCGGTGGGGATTGGGACGGGATGGGGGCGGATAAAAGTGTACAACTACTATTCTAGGTGCTATTAATATTTGATCGGGCGCCGGATATCCGGGCGGGTTAGTCTAGAGAAGTGCAATTAGCGCGCCCCCTACATTCATCATTGTTACGCTATGCACGTGCCTCTGCACTTAATCCTCTAGACGTTATTTAACTAAATCCTCGAGCTACGAATGATGCTGTATATAAAATTGTTTTCACTGTGTTCTACATTTCACAAATTGAAACAAACGAATACTAGAAAAACTTCTAATTCCTATTAAAAACAAAAGAAATATGTGACATTCGAAAATTCTTTTTTCAAATAAAGATCGTAGTATAAAATTCGTAGAAAGATAAAGTTATAGAACTGGCAATAGCGTATACGGTTGAGGGACAAAAAATGCCTTAGACTACGTCATACGTATGTTGTGTGGGTAACCAATAATATCATGTCTTAAGCCTTTGCCTGGGACGTATAAAAATTAGTACATCGAAAACACGCTTGGAGCGCCACAATACTATATGATACGTCACATTTGTTTGGGTCTTATTTCTGGATCCAAACAAAATCGTATACGGAGAAAGGGACCAAAGATCTATGTCATTGTCTACGTTACGTATATTTCTTATAAATGTGTTTCAGTCGCTGTCAGTATGACAGTATGTCATGTCTCAACTGTCTTTTTTAATCTATGATAAGATTATAATTATGTTATTGTTATGAAAGTAAGTTGTTGAGTAGTGTCCGGTCGAGCGGTTGCTGGCGTATGTATTCATTAAAATAAACTCAAGGAAAGTTTCATTAAAGTTCATTCTGTTTTATATAACTTTGGTAAAGTTAAATCTCTGAGTTGACTAGGATCTGTTTGAAAATTTTCAACGCTCATTAAGGTTTGCGTACCTTAGATATTTTTATCAAGTTTTGTATTAACTAGACACTTATTTTATTCGTTTAAAATGATTTTCACATCGACTTTTCATGCTTACCAGTTTTAGTCCTTGTTAAAAAAATACCTACTGTATAAAAAATAAATACAAATTGTGTTACTTAATAACTTGGCCTGTAATTGTAGGTCTTAAATTGTAAGGCGTCAAGTAACAAGTGAGCATTAAGCCCTCGGCCTTGAGTGACGGCGCACGACAAAACTGCCTCTTCGCTTATTAACAACCAAATTAAAGCTTGCTCTTTTATTACTGCTATTAAATATAAAAAAAATAATTTTATTTTATAATTTACCTCTGTAATTATGAAGTCTAGCTTTATGATTTCTTACCTTGATTATTGTAATTACCCGGGAGTGATGTCCGTTGTGAAAAACAACAAAGTTTTCCGAATCTTATTTTGGAGTAAGTTCTTAGCAACGTAAATCTGCGAATTTTGTGTGCAAGGTCGCACTTCGGCATCGCGTATCTGTGTACGAACCTCTTCACTTAGACGTAAGTGGCAGATTTGCATTGCCTTGTTTACGAAGGGGCTTAGATTTTTTTACAACATTTGCAAGGTTTTTTAAAAGTTATTATCTAGTGCTGTAGTAGATATCAGTTTAAATGTGGCACATTCAGCTCATTATATTAGTAAAATGAAGCATAGAAAGTTGTAAGTAGTAAAAGATCAGCAAAACTGCAAACCGTTGCGCAGTGACGGCAGTTCGCACCGGTTCTCACCGGGGCAATATCGCCGTAACGACCTGCGCCCCTCCCTCTCTAGCTGTTTAACTATGTAGTAATAGTCTCAGGAGCTCACCTCGGCGTCAGCGGGAATCTCCGACTCAAACTTGTCGGCCAAGTTGAGTTTAATGTTCCAGCGGAAACCGGATAGTCGACTCAACAAATTGTCCTAAACTTCTAAAGTCACTTTGTTAAAACTTTTAAAAAACTATCGTGTTCGCTGCTTTTTTTTTTACTTGGAAGTCGTTCAACGTGACAGTTGGAAGTTGCTTGCAAAATGTTTTATGATATCGAGCATATTTTCATAGTTTTTAAAGAATAAAGTATATTGAACAAATAAGAAAATAAAATGTCTTTTTAATATTAATAATATTTTATAATTTGTAAATTATATATATCTTAAACAGCAAAAAGAATTAGAAGTATCCTACTTTTTGAGTACATTCCCTTTTTTGTGGCATCTAATACATAATCCCGCCTGTACAATCGAAATAGGAGTTACCGCTTTCTATGTTTATTTTACACTATATCTTAAGTTACAAATGTTTGTTAAACAACTTAATAAGAGGCACCCCACGGCCGCTGACACTCGCGCCCCAAGCCCGCCGACGCTCGCGTCCCAAACCCGCTGACACTCGCGCTCCACCCTGCCGACACTCGCGCCCCAAGCCCGCCGACGCTCGCGCTCCAAGCCCGCCGACACTCGCGCCCCAAGCCCGCCTTCGCTCGCTTCCCAAACCCACTGACACTCGCGCCCCACGCCCGCTCGGAAGCTTGCCAGCTCATTAATTCCGCCTTGTCTAATCGCAGCTTGAATTCTTCTGTTTGTTATGAAACTACTTTTACTGCAATGTATTCGCGTAAAACGCGTTAACGCAACGACCTTTTTTATCCGCCGCTTCCTTAATAAAAACGTTTTGTGTTTTTGATGTGAGATACTGTCGCTGTTTTATATCAACGAATGCACCACTGTGCATCAGTTTAACTACATTTTATGTTTATATGACGGCGACGTAAGATGGATTGTTACAATATATTACCTTTATTAAATAAAGCATTAACTTCATAGATTCTCACAATTTCCTCTATTTTAATTAAATTACAAGCTTCATAATACATGTAACTTTATTAAATAATCTCTGAATAAAATAAAATAAAATGAAATATTTTTTTATCTTGTATCGAGTAAAGTTATATTAAAAAATATATACTTAACATCATTAACATGCAATATTGAAAATATAAAAAAACCTTTTAAAGCTCAACCTTTTTAAAGTGTTGTTGAGTATAAAAAGTTCATTAAGTCTATATTAATTTTATAAATTGAATAACTTTTGCTACATTACATTCCGAAGTCAGATATTATCCAAATTGTAAATGGCCATCGAAATTAAAACTTATTGATTTTATTTTAGTTTCCAATTCGTATTATTGAGCGAAGTTATTCAAAGGCGTCTGCAACAATAACCGGCCCCATTCGTATACCAATCAATTGTAATACTATGTTTCGTACTTCGAAAATGACTGCTTTAAATATGAACAGTTTTTTAATTAAAATTAGAGCTAAAGACTGATTTTCCACTTTTATTATAACTAAATGGACCAAATTCTTTTTATTTTTTTTAAATAACTGCTACCATTATTACCCATTCTTTTATAAATAAAGCTTTTATTGTAGTTTTGGTCAAAGTGTTTATTCACACGGAGCACAGTTTTATTTATTTCTATCTATAAATGCGTCTATGTAAATGTGTGTACAATTTAGCAATACGCATTTTCAGAATATTTTTCTGTTTTTTTTTTAACATTCTGATCCGATATGTACTTTGAACAAAATGAACGCGGCTTTGTGTTACATAGTTTTTATTTGCATCCGTTCAAATAGAGATCACATATTTTCACAAGTTTAATAAATTGAATTGCGATATGAAAACCTGTTTTAGTGGCTTTCGAGTTTTGACGATTAAAATAATAAAAGTATGGTCAATTTATTTTCTATCGTAGAAATAGGACTTTATTATTTGTTGGTGCCTAGGCAGGCACTCAAATAGATAGATTTTCGATATTTTTTCAGATGATTGAAATAAAATACAATAAATAAAATTACCAATAGGACAAGTTCTAAGCTCGAGGGAATGTTTTCTATCGGCTGTAAGCTTCTGTTGCCGTTTCACTCAATTTTATGAGCTGAATAATATATAAGTCATAATTTCGTCGGCGCAATTTTCTTATCTTCGTCCTTACGACATTAATAATAAATACAAAGTAGACCCTCCGCAGTAATTGTTATCTAAAGTATTACGTGACGTGACGTCACAGTACAGATGGACTGCGAGAATAATTCATCTTTTGGACTGTCTTAGGTTGACGTTCTTACAATTTTATTTTATACCTTTCAAGTTATTCAAAGACATCAAAATATCGTGTGCCCTTTATTTTAGTCTCTTTTTGTAGAACTACAGATCCGCGGTATTTCTATAGAAGTAAGATAGAACCCGTATTTATGTAATCATATGTCATGTGTACTGCCGAGTGCGCTGCTTCGGATCTTTAATTAGCAATCAGTCACCTCCAAGCCCGTTCTCCGCTGAAACCTTCCTCGCACACCTCTAATGTAATTTAAACTGTTATTTTCATGTTTTATGTTGTATTAGAAACTTTATTTGTTCTCTTTCTATATTTAGTAACTGTTCCACGTGAGTTTTCTAATTATAAATACGGTTTCTCTGTTAGTATTTATTATGCAATGGTGAGTAAAGCAAATGTAGCGACCGATGATTCAATTATAGTTGCTAATATTTCAAAATCAACATTTATTGATGCATTTTGGTTTGAATTTGAAGCTTCAATTTAAACAGCTTTTCGATATTATTGTAACAAAATTTATTAATATAATGTAAAGCCTTTAAATGACATTACTGGTTGATATTAACGCCAAATTAATTTCGTCGGTGGCGCTCATTTTGATGCAAATGATGATACCTATGAAAATTTGTTTAGTCGTAAATAAAATGGCATAATAATTTATGTTAAAACCAATATCAACATTGAAATTGTCCATTCACAAGTCCGGTAATGTATTCCCGCGGCGGCGTGTCCCGCGCTGCGCCGCCCTCACTGTAAACACTTTGTAAAATATTGCCTTAATTTATGTACTTTAGCGGACAATCTATTAGAGGAGAACACTGAAACTGCCCGTTAAAATCCTTCACTGAATTTTATTTGAAATGTTTAAAAGTTCTTTACATTTCGGGAATGATACCTAATGTTGCATTATTAAGAAGCACAGTGTATTCGAGCTCTGTATACCAACTCAGAATGGACGCCGCTGCAACAAAATCCTATACCTTGAACCGTATAATTATTGGTGGTAAGATAAACAATGTGTTTGTGGTGTACTTCTAAGCACAGTTGGAGGCGATCTGTGCGACTATTTGTTTTGTGGCCGACGTCCCGAACATGCAGTGATCGAACGCAGCCGGGGCAAGGGGGCAGGGGGGGCTGTGCGGCGTGAGGGGGGAGCGGGTGAACTGAAATAGATCCCAGGATTGATTGCTCCCATTGAACTTGGAGGTTTCATTAAACACTTCGCTGGAAAACGCCATTTGCCTTTAAACGGAACGAATTAACGGTTTCCGGAACGGGGAAGCATCTGATTTTGATCTCGATAGAGTTGAAGTTCAAACGATTTATTGTTAACTTTAAACAAGCAGTTACACTGTGTAAATAAAGAGAATTGGACTATGTTTAAATACCTAACTAGAAGTACTAGTATAACACTTAAGAGTTGATAAAACTCACTGGTAGATACCTAGAACCAGTCTAGGCTTTGCTTCTTCTATAATTTGTTAGATTAAACGCAATTTACTATTATGTTCTTATAATGTCTGTTAATTTTGGACAAATGACGTCACTGCTTACCATTTATTCATCATAAAACATTCTGAAGTACATAAGAACATAAAGTCGGTGTATATTTGTGAGTTAGTGCGACATATTAAAATCTTGTCCCGCGGGAAAGTTTGCGGCTCGTAAATTTTAAGATAAACAGATGATGGCGCAGAGATGTTATTTATTATTCATGTTGGTTCTGTTTTAAAACAATGTTCAGATTCTTTAACATGTTTCTGTTAATTTTCTTGTTTTTTTTTGTTAGAGTGCCCGAATGACGTTATAAACTTACCAACAGTATGTACGTTTAGTACGCTGATTCGTCTCGGTGAATTGATTTTCTTACTTATCATAAAATAAATTAATTAATTCATATTAGAGACAATATAATAATAACACTGAAGTAAACAAAACTTTCATGAGCTGAAAACTTGGTATGAAATTGAAACAAGTTTTCGAAGCTTTAAGTCTTAAATAACTAAAGTGGTGAATTAAAACAGAGCTTTTGGGCTTTATTAGTATGAACTATTTCCATTTTATCCAAAATTTAAATCCTTACAACAGAACTAATATTTTCTTTAAAGTAAACTTAAAAAATCTAAAATGTGCGTTATTCATAGTCACATCCTAACTTTTACAATAGTTTTATTGATTTTGTTTCTCATTGTATCTTCGTTGAATTTATCTTTGTTCTGTTAAAATAGGAACATATAAAAAGAAGGCGGGATACATCGCACGAGGCTCGTAATCTCCGTTTCATTAAGGAAAGAGTAAATTAGATTCTAGTCCCGGGGCGCGTTTTTTATACTGACACTAGTTCCGCTAAGTCAAGAATAACGAGGCCGTGTTTAAAGTTATTATAAAACTTGCTGGCAGCAGCTTTATAAATATACTTCCCGAAACAATAATTTAACGATCAGTAATTTTGTATTAAATCGTAAACAATTTTGGCTCAAGTTATAACAATAGACTACAGGACAAGGTATCAATGCAAAAACCAAATAAGTTTCATGTCGAGCTAAATTAAAATGATCTTAGCAATAAACTATTGTGATATATTGACGTGTTCTGACAGGGAAGTAAAAGATATGGCCGTGTTTGCATTCCATCAGGACATATTGTAATAAACAAAGGAATCAAGCACAGCGGATCGAGCGATCGGGCGTCGCTTCCTCCGACAGTTAACGCAGTGTTTGTTTACGCGAGCGCCGACACCGACACGTCTGCTCACGACGCAGTCTCGCGATCAAATGACCGATTAACAACCTGCACTATAAATATACACCAATGAATTATTTACTATATTCCTGTTTTTAGGAGTAATATAGATATCTGTTTACTGAAATTCGCTTTGATTTCAAATTTTATTATACATTATAATAAATTATTAAAAGAAGATGTGTTAATTTTTAATATTTGGTTCGCTCTTTTCGTTGACATTAAAAATTTATTAGGAACGACCTAGTTTACTTCTCTTTGTAAATGATTAAAAACACATGAATATTTACGCGGGAATTCTGTTCACGGCCTGCTCTGAAACAAGAAAAAACATCGTAACGCCTTTTTTGTATTCGCCTTAGTTTTAAACTGACATCAAAAATATGAAAATGTTTTTATAACGATGGTCGTTTCGATGACATGATTTATGTCAACTATAATTTTGTCTTCACCCATCTTGCTAACACCATATTATATATAGTTGACACGTTATTTAAGCTAGTATTAGGTAAAACTTTATGTTTTTTCTAGAATAAATCTGTTTCTTATATTAGTCTGGCAATTCCAGGGCTCGGATGTTTAAATGTTTGATGGAAAAGTTTGATACATGTATTTGTGAGATAAACATTTAAACGAAACACATTTGATTAGCCCTTACGACTTCGGTCTGGACGACCTACGTAAAAATGACGCACCCTTTGTAATTTGTATACGAGATACAACCGAGTTATTCCGCTCGTGATATTTGTCCGGCAAAATTCATCTAAATTATTATAATAAATGAAATCCACAGCTGTTACACTAGACATGATTCAACAAAATACCGCAACTTTGGGCTTTGTTTAATAAAATTCTGAAGCTGTGAAATACGTTATAATAAAATTGCCATAGAAAATTTCGCTTTTACTAGTACTAGTTAGTCAATTGTACTAAAGGGCAATTTTCGTATTGTTTTGTATTATATTACTAGTATTAGGAAAAGCATTATTTTTCTTCCTATTTAATTCGAATATATCATATTAACCTAAGTTCCTAAAGTATTACATAATATTGAATTTGGATTCCTGGTTACAATTTCCATAACAAACTTCAGTGTGACACTATTTGTTTCTTGAGGAATTTAATTAACTTAAAGCATAAATGTATGCTTAGTTAATTTAATTAGCATTCTCATAGCGTATCATAATGTGACGTCACTACTCATACTTGGAGCTAGTGTGTAGAGAGCTTGCGGACAGGTATCTGTTAATGGTAATTAATTCCATATTAGTTATGTAAAGTTAATTTAAGAACATTATTATAAATGAAGTAATTATTTAATTAAAAATATCCTTGGGAGAGAATTAGTTCATTTCCATTGTTCAATTACAAACCAAAACAAATGAAGTATTAAATAAAAATAAAATAAAAATGATTTAAATTTTTGTAACTGTAAACGGTTAAATCGCCAAAAACAGGTGCGAATTCCAATTAACAAAAACTGTGAAACAAAAAGAACACGACCCAGCTTCCCATCAAACAGAATAAATCACCTAGAAACGGCATTGATCAATTTCGAGCGATTGAAGTCGCACACAGCGCCACCGCTCGGCTTCCCCGACACATAATTATACGAATTTGGAATTTTGTTAATTGAGGTCAAACATCAGTATTAGTAACGCTCCCGTTCAATTCTTTGATTCGATCCGCCTCGTGTTCAATTACCGTAATTGTATTAATTCTTAGAGTTGGCGGCGTTATAAGGCAATTACCTCCCGCCTCGCATTACCTTCGACCCGCAGGCGTCTTCAAATTGGTAGCGAGAAACTTTTATCCTGTTTTATAAAGCCGGGAGGTTTCGGTTACACAATTATGAGAAGAAAAATTAAAGATTTTTTTATTTACTAGATACGATCTAATATAAAGCAGTTTTAATTAAAAATGTAGCCTAGACTGGACTATGAATACGACTCTTACGATAATGTGATCCTATATATTATACATTTTATAAGAATGAATAATTCATCGCTTCGTTTGACTTATATAAAGCCTTTGATACATGCGAAAAATGCGATTGCAAAATACTTAGAAACAATAAGTTTCATGTAGGTACCATCCAGAAGCATATGTTTACTTGGATTAAACGAATTGCGATGGATAAAAAAGCAGTTTTTAGTATCGAAGCATCGTGTTTACAAAAGGTAGTTCCTAGGTAGTATAGGTAACAGTAGAGGCGGCCGGCGGAGCGCGACGGCTCCGACACGACACGACACACGACACCGTGCGAGCGACACGCCTCGCCGCCCGACACGCTTAAACGGGCCAGTCTTCGACACTTTAATACTGTCTGTTTTATAATTATAGTTTTATTAACGACGTCGTACATGTCCATATCAAGTGTTTATTTATAGACTTAACTAAGTAATCAGGGATTACCGGTACATGCGCCACTAAGCGATTCGATACCGAACATCAAAAGTGTATGGAACTGATTCGAATGTTCGATATCACACACGCGTGACAAGCACATGACTTATCGAGTGTCAATGTTAGGTTCATACAATATGTCGATTCCAACAGCGATATCGCCAATCGCAAAGTACTATGAGTAGCCCGCTGGTCGAGGAAAGCCGACATATTTATACATTACGGGGACTAAAATACTGGTGTTATATTTTATTCTGCAGGTCAACGATCTCGATGTGATTACATATAAGTTTAATCCAATAAGTCTCGTTTTTAAATTTAATACAAACTTTTCATTAACACTAATGAGAATTTATAATTAGCAACGGCGTGATGAAATTTCACGGAATGATAATGACGGCGCGCGACGAGAGGATATTTAATTACTTTTCAACAATTACATGATCCGAATACAAACAGGACCGCGCCGTTGACGACATCATTATACCTGTTCAATTTACTGTATTGCTATGACAGTCACCTACTTCTAGCTATATGTCTCTGACGTGGGTGTACAACGACGGGAAATAGAAAGGATTCAAAGGTTAAAAAATGTAGCAGCTTTAGCTTCACCGAAACCAGTGGTTTATATTTATAATACAACGTGGCAACGAGCAAGTGGCCACCAAGATTCGCTGAAAAATCCGACGCGACCTCCGCCCATAGACATCTGCAGTTGCAGATGCGTTGCCTACCCTTAATCTACGGAGAAGAAGACGCGCAGCAAGAGGTTAATACCTCTTCCTATGCGTCTGCTCGCCGCCAATTCAATTCTCCTTTTCATCATTTCCTTATAAGGAAATGAAAGAAAGAAAAAGTGTACTAAAATGAGGCCTCCGGCACCACACTTTTCAGACGATATACGGAATAGCTTTCATTTGACGCCTGTCTTCAGTGTGGTCGTGGTATATCACAGGGCGAGCCGGCAAATTCGTGCGATGATGTTATAGCGGGCTCTACCACTGTTAAAAATTTCCTAAGAGGTGGATATAATTGTGTCCATCTCTGTTACCACTCGATACAACGTTGTTGAATGAACACGTTTGCCCGCAGTGCCTACAGTCCACGTGCAAGGCGTGGTGGGCAAGAAGGCGGCGCTGCCGTGCGACACGCAGCCTCTCTCCGCGGACGACCAGGTCGCCATGGTGCTCTGGTTCAAGGAGTCTGACGGAGAACCACTCTACAGGTAATAATACGCAACCACATAATATAAAGCCCTTTACAAATGCATAAGACTATGCAAATGTGAGAATTTAGTGTCAAAGTGATTTACGTACATACAATTTCATAGATTTTCGCACACAGTTTGCGTCGCCCACATTGTACGTAACCCTCTTGGAAACTAAAATCTCAGATTTCGATGGCCGTGTACATGATGGCATAGAGACAAAATATATTATTCTTCACTGTTCTTTCTTCTATTAAGAAGTAATTTTCAAAGGCAAAATATTTAATTTAGTTGAATCAAACAACGTGTGCTTCATAAAGTTTATTATATTGTTTCGCAAAATTTAGCTCGTATCATATAGTTTTGATGAGCCATCTCGTATCTCCACACAATTGAAATTTTACCTCGAATTGTATAGAATGTAATAAGCGTGGAATTTATATTTTGTTCAGAAATGTCAATTATAATTTGATATAATAGCATTCTTCCTACCATTACTAGTTCGTCTTAATAAGTTATTTAGTTTAACAACTATTGTATGCAAACTTCCCATGTTAGCGCTGGTTTCCAACACTGTAATACTTGTCTAAAACTAAACAAAATATGATCACCGCAATGAAAACCCATGGTCAACAATAACAGCGTAAGTACGCAAGCTTCAGTAGTATTATGTGTCCAGCTACGACGTGCGAGGTCGGGCACTAACGCAGCCTAAGCTCTGGTCGTCGCCATCCGGGTTCGGCGCTCGCGCATTCTTCCGCGCGGCCGCCGTCCCCGCAACGCTGCTGCTCGACAACGTGTTCACCAGCGACGCCGGCGTCTACCGCTGCAGGGTCGACTTCAAGAACTCACCTACAAGAAACTTGAGGCTCAATTTCACGGTTATCAGTAAGTTCTTTTAATTCAAGTTGCATCTTTAGTAATGGATTTGACTGGGATGTTCAATTCACTTTATGTTTTTTTAACTTCTGTCCTAAATCATCAGGGAGAGCCCAATGAATTTTAAATACCTACCTAATTAATCATGATTAATTAATCATCACTATTTACTCGCTGTTGAAATAGAAATTTAATTATCAGCGTCAGTACGAATAGAATTTGCATTTAATATCTAAAACAGTATCGGTTATAATAATTTGCTCGTAAACTTGCTTGTATTACGATCATTTTAATTGTTAACCAGAATAACTTTAAAATATCACATTACCAAAAACCGATAATATAAATGACAAAAGCAAATTACTGATCATATTCGATAATACGTGTACAAATTAAGTTATTAACAGAATATTGTAGTAATTGAAGCGTGTTGGAGAACCTATTATGTGGTAAATATACAAGCGTATTCAGTTTCTCGACAGTCACTCGAACACAATTAATAACAGACATTGAAAAGAGCCATGATACGCCTCTTGTAATCTATGTACAATCATTTATTATAACATAAAGGAAAATAACGTCTATATAAAGATGAAAGATAACAAAGAAGATGAACATGTTCATTGGCACGAAATAATGTAGTAAATTAAAAAATAAACAAATGAACTACTATATACTACTATATTTATAACAATTGTTATAAGATCTGCGACAAAGTTTAGTTAGAATATAAAAATCAGCGAAACCAGACCAGAGACAGAAATTAGGTTAGTTAAATTATGCTAAAGTATACTTTTCGTATTTAAATTGCTGCATTTTATATAATTTAAAATTCATATTGATTCTAACGCTTGAATAAGGTCGTTTCCACAGACCAGAAGAGAACGCTAGTTAAATAAAGTTGAGAAATCAATAGAATAAGATGACTTAGATGTTATGAACAGTAGTGTGCGTAATACAGTAAAACTAATTAAAATAATTATAAACGAAACTGTACGATACTAAATAAAGGAGGAAAGGAAGAATACAATCAATGTGATAAAGCTTTTGATATCAGACAAGAGCGGAATGAAATAATCGCCGGCGATGCAATGAACATTACGAAAGCTCGTTTCCAATAATATTCCAAGGGAATTACTTTCCTAAGTGTTTCGTCGGCCAATCGGAACGCCCAAGAAAAGGGAATGATAAAATAAACGTTAAGTCTCCAACAATGCCCATTCACTTTTATTATCTCTGTTAATTTGTGGTTGTTTTGAATGCGGACTTGCTTCTGATTACATCATATTTTATAGTCTCAGAGAATTAATTTCTTTTCAGTTAAATAAATTATGTTCAACATTATTGAGATAAACAAATATTCTATAGCAAAATAACCATCAAAAGAAGATGTTTTAAAATTCGCAATGTTATCTCTATTTTGATTTATTTAATATGGCAAAGATTTTGTGTGAAAGTTAGGGAGAGCTCAAGTTAGCGCGCGCCGGGAACTTCGACAATATTGGGGACCTCCGGTTGCTGACAACGCAAACAGTAAAAACGGGGTCGACTTTGCGGCAGCCGCATTGTCTTCAAACAAAACAAACAGTTTGTTTTGGTCTCTTTTTTCGATCTGTAATCAATTTTGATCTTTGTATATCTAAGCGTAATTTATCTTTAAATGTATACTTCTGGCAATATTGCAAACATGTTTATTGTAGGTTAAAATATATTAATAGGTGTTAAATGCAATACATTTTTGTAAACATCTTCAACTTAAAAACAAAATATGCAATGTCCTAATTTACATTTTTTCCGCAGCGCCGCCGGATCGGCCGGTTATCATCGATGCTAAGACCAGAGATCAGACTCGTCTGCTGGAGCCCTACGACGAGGGGGACACGTTGGAGCTCATCTGTGAAGTGCACGGAGGTAATAACAAGCGAGAAGGCGAATTTGTGTCCCCAAATCTTGCTAAGTAGCCCAAATGACAAAAGAATGGCAAATGGCGTACACTCGTTGGAGGTTTAGTAACCCATATACATATAAAAGCTAAAAGATTTATCGAGGAAAAGGACCACAATACTAACACACATGGCCTTTTGTGTCAGATGTAAACTTCCAAAGTATATTTTTATAAGCTCATTTAGTCACAGTACCAAAATAAAGCCGGAACTTTCCCAACAGCTTTTGCGGCGGACGAATCTAAATATTATATAAGGACAAAATAATTTTTACCAAGTTTGAAATTTTTCTTACGCCGCGGTCTTGTTTGAAATATCGGCTCTCGTAATAAGATAAGGAGCCTCACTTTTATAAAGTTTGCTAAATCTTTATTCATTGCTTTACAAAGGGCATAAAGCTCAGCGTTTGAAAGCTCTCTCTCTACTGCGCATTGCGTACATTTTTTAATTTAGTGTCGCAGCTAATTAAAATCAGCTTAAGTGACAGTTTGAGTCTTTTAATTAAATATAACCAGCTCAAATATTCAGTTAATTTTTAATTAAACCGCGCGAGTAATAATATAAAACTTTATAGCGGTCAATTTAAAAGTAATTGTTTTCCCAAAGGTTTAACAGTACCTGGACTTATTTGTTGTTGAGGAAGCGATGGAGCGAGTCTATTCTGCAACAAATGTTTTTGGTAGCTCTTTCACTTTTGGTTTAGCAACCCGTTGCACGTATTACATCATGAGATGTGTTGCTAGGTGACCCGAAGCCGCGCCTAACCTGGTACTTAGAGAACACGGTAATCGACGACTCGTACGAACTGCAAAGCGACGGGGTGACAGCGAACACGCTCACCTTCCCCAGCATCGGCCGGCAGCACCTGAACGCACGGCTCATCTGCCAGGCATCCAACACCAATCTAGCGCCGCCGCAAACTAAACTGCTCATCTTGGAGATTAATTGTAAGTTATTGGGCGCAGAACTTTGTCGCCATATTTGGGGGAGGGGGTACTCTGGCCAGATCTTTGTTCTGTAGTTATTTTCATTTTTTTTTATAACTATGAATAAAGTAAAGATTCGGAAAATGCTAATTGAACTATTTCGGCTTGGATAATATTTCGCCAGGGTGATGCAGTAGTGTTCGATCGTCTTAAGAATAATAAACTTTGCTATTTAAGAGTCATTAGTTATTTAAGTTGCATCTATTCTTTAATTGTACAAGAACTCAAATACGAAAAATAAAAGGAAAAGTTTGAAGCTCTCAATAAATCTACGACCCCCGGGTGGTGAAAAATGAGCAAGTTGAACAGTGATTTTGGCTCAGATGCGAATCGAGCGCTCAACTGTTTTAAGAAATTTCAAGAACAAATACTTACTCATGTTCCGAGTTATTTATTCTTCCTTATCGCTTCTTACGTTTGGGTTTACCGCTAGGGGCTTGGGCTGAGGCTAATTGTGTCTCAATCTGTGTAATTACTGCGTAGACACATCATTACCGTCGACGCGAGCTCAGCCTTAATTACTCAGATCGATCAAGTGTCATATCTAGTTTCAAGCAAATGTCCTCTGCGTAATTAAGGTACGATCTGTATAGATTAATATTGAATCCACATATTTCTTATCGGCTTATACTCAGATCCTGGAAATTAAAAAAATATATTTAGCACACCAATTTACTTACCTACATTTAAAACCTTGATTGAGGACTCAGTGATTTTAAACTATATCTCCCATTTTATATATTGTATGTTAGAAGTAGTTCATAGTAAATTGTTGTAGTAAGGCCTCTGACGGTGCAAATCCTGAACAAGAGCCGGCAGCTGTCCGCGGACAGGAGCTACGAGGTGGAGTGCAAGGCGACCGGCTCGCGGCCCGAGGCCCAGATCACCTGGTGGAAAGGAACGCGACCTCTCAGGAGAAACTCGAAGACGGTTTGGTTTTTCTTAAATATTTTTTTTATATTTATAATGGATAATGTTAAATGAACACAAAATAACGAGCCATGATATTAAACGAGTGATCAAAGTAAAGCGATCAGATTCAATAAATAACAATATCTGGTATAAAAGTGCATTGTTATATTTAAATGATATGTCCCCTGAAGCCTCCATTAATTTTCATATCCGATGATAAAATAAAAAAGGAATGTCGGATCGCTTCATGAAAGGCAATTAAGACTTCAATGCGAGTCTGTATGAAAGGCACCGGCGGTATGAAAACGCAATTGTGGATTTACCTTTTGAAAGTAAACCTCTATTATTGCTTTATTAAAATGAAAAATAATGTTAATTTTTCTTTTTTATGTACACTTGTAACAGCGCTTTTATATTATAACATTAATTTTAATCAGTTGATATTATTATGTAGAAATATAAGCCAATAGATTGTAAATATTTTTTAATTAATCTGCAAAAATCGCAGAAAATAAACATAATATTACTCAGTCTTTTAAACACACGGATACGAAATAAAATATCGTAAAATAATACAACTTTAACGTTATATTTCTGTGTTTGAATTGATAAATATATTTTTTATGTGGGCTTGTTATTTCGAACGTCAATTCAATATCATCGTCGAAAGTCTGTTAAAATTAATATGAGATACGGAAAAATTAAAAGTAAAAGGTTAACAAAATATTGTTAACCAATTCTATTAACATTTTGCAAAACCTTTACGACGGTGATTACGAAATTAATAACGAATTACTTTACAATACAAATTATTATAACTATTTGGTGTAAATATAATTGAATTTTATTTCTCGCGCATATCTCAGAAGGACTTTAAAGTTTTTTTTTATATTGTAAAATGGCAAACGAGCAAGCGGTCACCTGTATTCGCTGAAAAAGCGAAGCGCCGCTGCCCATAGACATTTGCAATTGCAGATGCGTTGCCTACCCTTAATGTACAGAGGAAGAGACGCAGAGTAAGAGGGTAAAACCTCTTCCTATACGTCCCCTCCCACGGTGGTGCCGTTTAGTGACCTGATGATAATGATTTCATTATGACATTGAATTTAGTATTCACAAAAATTAGATTATTCGATATGAAATGAAATTACCTAACATCGATGCGGGAACTTGAATTTGATAATTATTAACATAGTCGACACGTCGCCGTCGCTCTGCAGCGCACGCTCGCCGCATACCAAGCGCCCTGGGAACTGGGAATTGGGAACTCGGAACTCGGAACTCGGAAGTGGGATCTCGGCTCACACGCGTTCACAGTGCAGACTAAAATATTCTTTGCACTTTCTAGATTAAATTCTTAGATTAGATTTTTATTGAATCGATGCAATATCAATGATGTTGTCCATGTAATATTGTTTTATTTTCATTGAAATTATGACTTTTATGAATGTCTCAAGTCTGATTATTAGCTTTGATATGATGTTAATAACACTTTACAAACAAAGTCAACGGAAGAGTCAATAATAGTATAATTTTGTACAATAAAACATAAAAACAGTTTCTTGCGACAAAGTCTCTATACAAGCGAATTTGAAAAAACGAGAGCTCAAAGGACCGCGATATTTTTCTGTCTTGTAGAGTTTTCTCGCGTAGCCAGTTTTCGTTTCTCCAGGGGTATTACCCACAGTACATGCGCTACAAAGCGATTCGATAGCGAACATCAACAATGTATGGAACTGACAACGGCGTTGGATATTTCACAGAGTTTCAAACATTTTTGTCGATTCCATCAGCGATATCGCCAATCGAAAGATACTTTGGGTGTACCCCCAGGTCCGACTGTACTTTACAGCGAAAGTCTGAAATCAAATGAATCTAAAAGTGACAGACTTAGCTCTATTTATCTTATCGTAGTTCTCCGACACGAACGCGACGCTGAGCGTGCTGACGTTCGTGCCAGAGGCGGAAGACCACGAACGAAGCCTGGTGTGCCGCGCTGAGAACCCGCGCCTCGCCTCCGCGCTGCTTGAGGACTACTGGAGGCTGAATGTACATTGTGAGTCTTACTGCAGCTCTGAGGGTTTACACTGTTACAAAACTTGTGTGTCAACATATATTACCCTAAATAATAAGCTATACCTCTTTCTACATATATAAATTGTATCTCAAAGCTAAATATCATTGAAATTAACATACTTATATCTTTGAAATATGAATGTAAGAGAAGAAATAGGATAATTTATTCATTATATTAAGATGAAGAAAAATAAAAGATTACTACGTTTTTCCTTCTGTTGCCTTATAAAACATATGAAGTGTTCTCAATAAACGCTTTTCCTGGTTACAAAACACTTTAATATTTAGGATAAATATATTTAGCAGTAAAGAGGCTATATAATATTGTAATGGCAACCTATAAATATACATAATCATTTGCGTTGGACGATAAATTGAAGCACAATTATGTTAATGAGAGGCAATACTGGTAAGTGGCTGTAATGTTGGACATTTGTCAATGTGTTGGCGACGGAGGCGCCATCTCGCGCTTCGTGGTGATTCCGCAGGTCCTCATTTCCGATGTAATCGCGTAGTCGTTAATTAATGAAACGACGACCGATGGATCGTATCTCTAGTAATAGAATACCAATTTTATTGCGTTTGCTGGATTTACTATGACTAGAGATAAAGGTTCAAACTGCTTATAAATAAAGAACTAATGTGCCGTTTAAAAAAAATCTTTCACCATCAAAAAGCTCCATTATATCCGAGTAACATAGGCTATATTTTAACAGTGGTAGAGCCCGCTTTAAGATCTTCGCACGAATTGTCCGGCTCGCCCGGTGTAATACCACGACCACACAGAAGACAGGCGTCAAATGGAAGCAATTCCGTGTTTCGTCTGAAGAGTGTGGTGCCGGAGGACTAATTTTTAATCCGTTTTCCCTTCCTATCCTTTTCCTACAAGGAAATGATGGGAAGAGGAAGTGGATTTTCCGAGGGAGGGGACGCATAGGGAGAGGAATTATCCTCTTGCTGTGCGTCTCCTCCGAAGATTAAGGGTAGGCAACGCATCTGCAAATGTAGATGTCTATGGGCAGCGGTCGCTTCGCTATTACAGCGAATTAAGGTGGCCGCTTGCTCGTTTGCCACTTTTTAATATAAAAAAAAAAAAAAAAAAAAATATTTTTTAATTCCACGTGGACGAAGTCGCGTACAACAGCTAGTTGTTGATATAAATGAGAGCATTTTATTTCTACTTCTAGAGTAGAAGGAATATTAATGCAAAAAGTTTATCTAATTTAATTTACTACAAATTAATGTACATTAATTAAATGTTTAAATTGGTAATTATTATATTCTTTCTACTATCTTATAGCATAAGAAAACATCCAATCTAGGTTCTGATAATTGTTTCCGCAACTAGCCGGGCCCGAACACCGCGGGGATTACCGGCGCTTCATTGTTCCCTACGCCCTCTTTTTTTAACCCCAACTCTGGCATTTTATCGAATGCACAATAGCTGAAATAAATGTAAAAGAATTTTCACGCTTTTACACATCGACCATTCCCTTTGTGCTATGTTACATAGTAATTTAACTCGTTTCAACGAACACATATATTATTATGTGAATTATTTTGTAGCTTGTAGCTTTTCAGAATTACATTCTTTTTATTATTGTACACAATTTGAATACTGTTATTGTGAAAAAAGCGAACATGTTTGTTAACTATCTGTTACAAAATTAAACATAAAAGTTGAAGCACGTATTATTATGGGAGTTGTATATTTGCCGTCGATATGTAAACAATAGATAAATATGTATACGAACAAGTTGGTAAGAATAGTATTATAAATAAACGTATTTATTCCAGATGTACCGATAGTGACATTAAAAATGGGCTCCACTCTAAACCCGGGCCACATCAAGGAGGGCGAGGATGTTTATTTTGAATGCAACGTGAAGGCGAACCCTAAAGCGACCAGATTATCGTGGTACAAGGGGGTAATAACTGTTTTATTCATATTTCTGTTAGTTTTGTTTACTATTCTTGTAATCTATCTAACAAAGTCTGATTCTATTTCCGAGTGTAATTTATTTCTGTACCAAAATAGCTCACTGGATACGATCGATCGTAGTACTGTCAACATCCACTTAATGCTACCCGTTGATTACGAACCTATCTTTAATGGCAAGCTAAATATAAATAAATCCTATGCTAATGGGTAATAAGCTTAACCTGCTTATCATTACCAAGCTTTGACTTAGTATCTAATCTCAGAAGAGGTAAGATGTGCAAAATGTAACAAGGAAATGTCCTGTAGGCGCGCGAGTTGGTGCAGAACGCGAGCACCGGTGTCATCTTCAGCGACCAGAGCCTGGTGCTGCAGCACGTGGAGCGCTCTTCCAGCGGCGACTACAGCTGCCTCGCGCACAACGCGGAGGGCAGCGCCACCAGCAACTCTGTTACCTTGCAAGTTAGATGTCAGTACTGATTGATACTTTTAGTAACTGCAGTTGTTGAGAGAATACTCGCTTTGGGTAATGTTGTACCAGACGACCAGATTAGAGATCAAACTTTAGTCTACGTCACCTTGATGTCATCATACAGTTTAGATATAATTGCAGATGCACCGCTGTGCAAGCAGCAACCGCAGCAGGAGCAGGACAGCGTGTGGGGCGCGCTGCGGCAGGAGACGGTGGAGCTGACGTGCGCGGTGGACGCCAGCCCGCCCCCTACCGCCTTCGTATGGACACTGAGCAGCTCCGGCGGACACACGGAACTGCAGCCCAGGTCAGTTTTAACAGCTTATGAGCAGGAAATATTTATTTTGTAGGTTTAAATTGGAAAGTTAGCCACTACTCGCACATTCTATTATATTGTGCGTGTTTTCGAGCGTGTTCAGAAAGGCATACATTCGCGCCAACCTGCTTTTATGTTGATTCTATACTCAGTTTTTCTACGTTTACTTGAGCATAAACTTTAGCTCGCTGTAACTAAATCATTTCAGATTTATTTATTTGATATTGTGAAAGTGTAAATATAATTCAATATTTGACGTTTTCAATTTTTCAAATAAATATTTAAGCGCTATGCATCCCAGCGTGCATAGGCTATAATTTAAAATAAACGTACATGTATTTCAACGGAGCGCAGTTTTCCGCACTAAAGCAACGATTAAGTGTCCGGGAAGAGAAATAAATGTGAGTTAATCTCTACTTTACGGCTCTCATGAGACCTATCAAGATGTTCAAATTTTTTACTTTAAAATAAATACAGCCGCACTAACCGAGTTTAAATTTTGATAGTGTCAGACTAATTACCTATTCTAGAGATAAACTGCACTTTAAAAATATATATACTGTTTAAGTAACCGTAAAACAATTCTGAGAGCAGGAAGGCGACAGCAATCCTTTGGTACAAAACGAGAATTATTGAAATAGAGAATGTTGACGTGACTAGTTGTCACCACTGCATTCCTTAAAGGTGTATTGTTTGTAGCTTGTACACAATGTACAACTACTCGTCCGTGCTGCGCTACACGCCGCTGTCCAACATGGATTACGGAACTATTTCGTGCTTCGCGGTGAATGCGGCCGGCCGGCAGGACGCGCCTTGTCTCTACAAGATTGTCCCCGCAGGTAAACGTTATCTATTGTGTCCTGATGGGACTAAAGGGACCAATAGTCTTCCATTTAATTCTAAGATGTCTTGTATTTGTATTGACGTTATTTAGGATCTTGACATAGTTATTAAATATTTAGAATATGGCCGCTTACGTATAGTTAGCCTGGTTTCGGCACCGATTACTTTCGGGCCTGTCCTTCAGGGTGTTTATCCTTATAATAGCTACCGCTAAACTACTATTGTAATAGTCAACATTATGTTTACATAATTGTATTGCATAGTAATGTATATTAGTTACTTGTGAAGCTATATCTAAACAATAGTCACGTTTGCTCTATTGTAGTAATGTTTGATTGTACACATCGCGAGGTAATGTCAACGTCAGTTCAAATGCGCTAATAATTAACATTTGCTAATTAGCTTTGTAATAACCCTGTTAATATATTGTTTAGTTAAAATTCGTTGATATTTCTATATATTGCTTTAAAACATGATTAATGTAAATTTTTAATTATACTAATTGTAAATTTAAAAAAGTGCCTTAAAAATATTATGTTCGCGCTTCGTCCAGATCGTCCGTCGACTCTGCAGAACTGTTCGATAGTGAACCAGAGTTCCGAGAGCCTGGCCGTCGAGTGCGCTGAAGGCTTCGACGGTGGATTGCCTCAGATATTCTACATGGAAGTGCTTGAGCTTCCTTCACTTGTGGCGAGTATCTTGAATATATTGTACTATTGCTATATTTATTAGTCATTAAAATGTGTACACACAAATTCGCTAGTAGTGAAGTCGCGTACGCTATAGGCCCCTATTTGATGTTTATTTTATTTAAAGTGTTAGTCAACAGCCATATTTAGAACTTAAATGAACAATTTTGTTAACTTTTCCATTTTCTCGGACAGAAGGCGTGGTTTCATTTTTATTTGCCAATTACCAGAGGTCGCCTTTGTGTTGTTAGATGCCATATTTTCTATCAGTAATTGGATCTGTCGCTCCACTTTTATCATCTACATTCTATCGTGCTATCTATTCATTTTTCCACCACGCTATATGATATTTAATACTTAAACAAGACTTAAGATATGCTTCATTATTCTTGAAGTTATAATACGATACATAAAGATAATGTCAAGTTTTTATCCGCTATTATGAACACTTGAAAAGGTCTGGAAATTAATTTTCAGTGACTTCTTATAAACATTCGAGTCTTTGAAGACGTACTGTTTACATTAATTAACTTTCTATTCAAAGAATATTTTGTTAGGTCTTTATAATATTGGTTTAGGTCCGTGCGAACGTGACGTCAAACTTCACGCCGAGTTTCGAAGTGCTGGGGGTGGACAGTAGAGTTAGCTATATACTGAACTTGTACTCCGCCAACGCTAAAGGCAGGAGCGAAATGGTCACTTTGTACACGATCGCGTTACGATCTCCGGACAAGTATACTGGTAAGTATTATTGAAAATAAATCTATTAAATAGTATGTTTATAGTAATTTTGTAGTGTCTAAAAATGTATTATCGAATTTCGTAACAATTCGTATATGAGCTGCTCTAATATTGTTGTATGTGCATGTGTGTGTTGCACAGGCAGCAGTGGCGGGCTGTCGGTGTCGCCGCTGCTGGTGGCGCTGCTGGCGGCGGCCGCGCTGCTGAGTGCTGCTGTGTGCGCCGTCATCGCCGCGCTGTACCGTCGGCACGCCGCAAGACACCGCAAGCACCCGCCCTCCACGTTAGTACACTACAAAAGCAACTATAGATCTGGACAGACGTCACGACTACAAATAAATCTTTTTTAAATTCTTCAAATATGCTGACTACGAAAAGTTGAAGTAATGAAACTTTTTGTAGAGATTTTTTGTTGTTAACTTACTTTAAAATCTCTATGTTTTCAAAGCATATGTATAAAATACATTTGTTTTTTGCATTTCGTCAGCAATGCGTTATATTCGGAAGACAGCGTGGACTCGTTCCCGCGGCGGGACAAGGGCGATGACGTCACGTACTCCGCCTCACCTAAGATCGATTACAGCAGCCAGTACGAGCTGAAGATGGAAGGTGACGTGGAGGAGACTGACCCTGATATTATACCATTTCACTACGGTACGGATTGAGATGCATTTTGGCAACACAATTATAATTAATGAGGTGCAATTAAAATTGTTTTTTTATTTCGTTTAGATAAAAAGCCTACGGACGAGTACATTAAATCATCATTTCAAGAAAATGAGCCCAGAAGAATATACAGCGAGCAAACTTTATTTAGTACTGTAAGTATAAAAAATAGCACCTTCACATCTCCTCCTCTGATCTATTCCTCTTGGGAGATAAGCGTCAGTGTTGTGTTCGACATATAAACATTTTTGATTAAACTAAAAACCACGTCAAATTATCTTGTCCTAGTTTTTATACGAAATTCTGCGACCGTTAAAATGTCTAAATAAGTTCAAATAAAATTTTCATTTCACATTAAAAGCGCTAAGTAGAGATGGCATAGGCTCCGGTCGGCAAAAACATCTCTTAATTAATTAAAAAGCTACGCCGCAAAATATGACCAAACTCAAAATGTATAAAATCATGTCCTACATAACTTGTTGAACTTCAAAATACCCATTCCAGTAGAGTTAAGTAGAAACAATAAAAAAATAAGAGTGGGACACTTCACCGAGGTATGAAGACTCAAGACAAAGACGACAGGCTGAGAAGATACTAACAACGGGAACTTGTAATATCTGAATAGTTAACACAAAATGATGTTGACAAAGTTAAGAATGCTTGTAACTTGCAGAATGTGGCGCTGGTGAACCGCGGCGTGACGGCGCGCAGTGCGGACATCGCGGCGGCGCGGCTCCGGCCAGAGGTCGTCACCTCATCCCGCAGGGTCAAAGAGAGCTGCATATAATTGTGTCTGTTGTTAAAGTTCCAATCAGCTGAACCAAAGGAAAATTTATAAATAAGACTGATGTAGATTTATTTGATACCTACGTCGTTGAATTATAATATATATTTGACATCAGAATTTCAAATCGATCGTTGAATTTTACATGTTTTTGCGTTCTCTTTTCCCATCCAAGCCATCGACGAAATAAAAGATATTTCAAAGAATCCTTTGAACGACGAATTCGGGTAACGCGAACCAACATGAAATGTTCCAAATAAAATTTTATTCAAAAATTGTAGAATGTTTTTCAAAAGCCAATAATGAAAAAAATACACTCCGAATTACTATTATTGTTTTACACACATGAAGTACCGAAAAACAAATAATGATAAAAAACAATATGACCTTTCGTGGATATGTTTCACAGTGCATGTAATAATAAACAAAACGAAAGTAACTTCTACATCGGCCACATGTTATAAACGTGTACAAAATATTAATATTTAAGACCACCTTATTTAAATAAATGTAAATATTGTACCGATATAATCACATGCAGTACATTTTATGTGAATTTTATAATTGGTTATATTTTCGATTACATAAAAAAATTACAAAATAATTTAAATGAATAAATGTGTTTTGTTAAGTCCGTCCAATTTTGTTAACAAATTCCTGGATTTGGTTTTTCAGATTTAATTTAATACATAGCAGTTAAAGTGTTACCTTTAAAACATGACTTATTATTCTACCAGAATTAGCTACTGTTCAATACTGTCTCTAAAACAAAATAATACCCTGCCTACCCTAGTTTAGTGACATAACACAGATGATGACACCGTGGAGATTGTTGTTTAATTTGTAATTGGTCTTTTTGTGAATATTAAAAGGCCAAAAACCACTAACAAGTCCAGTTTATCAACGAAAAGAACGCTGCACGTACTTGGTAGTTCGAAAACATGCTACGAGCTCTTATAAAATACAAATTGTAAATGTAAATTAGTTATGTTTAAAAATAGATAGTGAATATAATACATTGTCTAAGTAATGTAAAGAAATAATCATTTAGTTAAATATTTTGTATAATTAAGAACAATTAATTATTACAAAAGAAAAATTCTCGATAAAAATATTCAATAGAATTGAATGGAATTATTAAATGAAGATAAAAAGGTCGTGTATTTGACTAAATGATTGTTTGAGCAAGCGAAACCGTTTGTATGTCGTACAATTGTTCTATTGATATTTTATGGCTTCGTTTTCCTGACTGATGTTAGTGATATTGAAACGATGATTGTGAATGTTTATGAGTAATTAAAATTTGATTTTATTCATCTAATTATTCACCCTAACAACGACATTTAATAAAGTTATTCTTTGTAATATTGTAGAGTTAAAATTCATCATCTCACGCCCGTAATCTAAATTGGCGCAGTCTATCAAATCTTTTTGGACCAATAAAGCAGATCAAGAAATACTAGCTATTACTAGTTGACTCTATTAAAATACACAGTAGAATAAAAAATCTTAGAGAATAGCCACGAGCAACGCTTACGTAACGAACTTAGCTGTGCGGGAACAATCAACTATCGACGTTGTACTTTTTCATTTCGGACATTGCTGCGTCGCCTTTTCCTAAAAAAATGATCAGTATACTAACGTAGAATATCTCACATATTACATGATCATAGATTTCCTTATCTATACTAGTATTATAAAGAGAGAAACTTTATATTTTGAATTTATGTATTTTTGTATGTTTTGAAATAACTCAGGAACTACCGGGCCGATTTCAAAAGTTTTTTCACCATTAGAAAACTACATTATCCCCGAGCAACATAGACTATATTATGTACGGACGAAGTCGCGCAAAACAGCTAGTTTATAAATAAAGTACTATGTGAATGAGTTCATAATCACGAAAATAATTGCTAAAAGGTTTTTGACACGGCAATTAACGATTAAATGACACTCTGCTTAATTTAATTTCGCTCTCTATTTCGATGGCAGTTAGGGTTGATTGTCATTTGTTTCAGCCGTTGTCGGCGCCGAAGCGTTAGCGCTCACATTCTGACAGTTAATTGCAGCAGTCAACAGTTATTTCCCGTTTGAAATGAAATCGCTGTAGACTTGCGGCGAGAGGGTTTCAATTGCCTCCCCTCTGCTTTCTGTCTGGCGTCAAGAAAAACTGAAACGTTGTTTTTATTTCGTTGAAATTTCACTATATTATATTGTTTTTGTATTATAATATTAGACAAGTGTATACTTCTGTGAAAATCGTGTGATTCAGGTGTTATACAAACTGTAGGAATACCAATGACGTTAGAACGTTATAGACGAAGAATACGAAAATTGAAGTTTTACATGATAATCAGCTATTTTTACAGGTCTTTGAATTAAACTCGGATAAAAATCTCTCCCAGAATACTGCGTCTTAAAACCTTCAAAAATATAAACGAAATATTTTTAACATTTTAATTTAGGAGTTTGACAGTAACTTTGAAAGTCCAAAAGTACGTATTGTCGTCACATACGAGTCACTAAGCAATTAACAATATTTTAGGAACGTGGTATTTACACAGAATTCGATTTATTTCTCCTAAATTAGTCCCTAAAATGTAAAGTCTACATAAAGTATATACTGCATACGTATAATTTCAAGAGTATTTTCATTTACATATTCATAGTTTATGTTACGTTGAATGAAATAAAAACACTACTAATGTTATTAATAGCAAAACCATGCACTCAAAATTGTTTAAACTCTTATTATAGTAAAATAAAGTATAGGCTTAATGAAAAATGAAAACCTTATTAAATTAACAAGGGGTTAAATTACAAGGCACTTGTTTAAATTGCAGTTCACGTTTAATTGCAGCCGAATGAAAGATGAAAACAAAAGGTGGTTCATTACAGGCTTGCTTATAAAGTTAAAAAATAGCATTATTAGGATAGGAGTAAATATTTATTACCACGATGCCTACATTTTTCGACTATAATGTTTGTTTACCTAATAGGTATAAAATGTGTGTATTAAGAATATAACAAGCTTTTGAACAGACTGTAATAATTAGTAAATAAAAACGGTTACACGTAAATAAGATTCGGTATTAGTACGGACTAGTTTCGAGCCTGTCAGAGGCTTCTTTAAGGATGAGTGTACTGTAATAACTAAGCTTTATTAAACAGTAGTAAAACGCTTGACTTCAGTATTGTAATAAACTTTTACGACCATGTCCATACTCTGTTCGGATCTTTTGTCGTGGAGCAATGAGGGGGTTAATTCTCTGTGGGCTGTCACCTCGGGGCGTCATCCCACAGCTATTGAGGCGAAAGGTTCCACAGCTTTAATGACTCATTTCCTCTTCGAAAAAAGCCATTGTATGGAGATTTGTTTCGGTCAAACGGTTACCTTCTTGAAATGAGAAAAGTTAATGTCGTAATTACGTACCTTGTTAATTGTACCGAGAGAGTAATTTTGTAAAAAGGTACAATAGCTTTTCTACAGCCGCGATTGTACTAGGTACGTAGATGTTCAATGATTAAAATTAGGTAGATGTTTTAAAAGACAAAAAAACTAGCACATCTATCACCATAGTTCTATTAGTATTGTAGTTTACATAAAACATATATCTGTACAATTTGCCATAGTTTCTTGTTCTTAATATAAATATTATTTTAAGCTGTCGTGAATTTCAGTCATTTAAAATATAGCCGAGAGAATCTCGAGGGAAATCTACTTTACTATCTCTGTTGGTGTGTACATTTTATATAGAAGATAACTCGACTCACATGATATTAGTCGACTTGCTTTGTTCATGTCAAGACGAAGTCAAAACCTTCAGGTCATTCATATCTTCTTGATGAAAATTAATCTTAATTGTCGATACAAGAATCAGCGTTATTACTGTTGTACTTTCTACGTTTGGTACTGATACATTCATAATATTAATTCCGAAATACAGAACGTCCTTGTTCCTGGTACTTCTTATGATACATAATTTGGTCCAATGAGACCCCTGGTCTATCTTATTTAGTTCCGAGTGTCCTCCAGTATCGTGTAATCGACACTTATTGGTACTCGCTTATCGCAGTACTTTGATTTTCGGAATAAGAAGTTAAGCCTTGTATTAGGATAAAGTGATCAAACGATATTTGATATCGTGTTTACTACACAAAAGTAATTTTATACTAAACTAAAACTAGTACCTAATTTTGAAGGTGGAAAAATTTCTCCACGACCACCCTTTATTATTGAAACTTCTTTATAAATACACACTTCTTTGTACAGTAATATTATTTATTACACAACATTTGACTATAAAGCAAAATATAGAGAACAATATTGGCTACGTTAAAGTTTTATCACAACTATTGCAACAATTCCTTAACTTTAATTTCGTTTCTCACAAAGTGCGGCCCGGAGTCGACACGAACAGAAATAATTTAAACTTTAATTTATGCCTTCGAAATACGAGTTGAAAATTATTTATTGCGTATTTTAAACATTTTAAAGAGCCTTTATTTATATTACAAGGGTTTTATTTATTTATTAATTATTTTATAAAATAATTAATAAATATTAAATAACTCAAGAACTACTTTGCCGATTGCAAAAATTCTTTCATCATTGGAAAGCTAATGTACATTATCCCCGCGTAACATAGGCTATATTATTTAATTCCACGCCGCCGAACACAACGGCTAGTTATGAAATAAAGGGTTTTATTAACAGCAAAGTTTGTATATTGGAACGGTAACAAATAAGGTATTTGTCACTTACAATAGCTTAATTAAACGCACGTGTATGTAAATGGCAGTGACACAAACATGGTTAGAATTACAATTGATCTAATTCAATTTGCGCGCGGTGTTAATGGGATAACATATTCGAAGCCACAATCTGACCGGTTACCTTGTTTCTAACATTAACAAAATAACATCCGAAATTAACATTCTACATTAATAAAGTAACTTTAGTGGAGCGTATATACAACATAATTAAGCTTACCTAGAGAAGTAGGCAGAATTAATAGATTCCTATTTTGCCCGCTCTAGGAAAACGGCTCTCTTTTTTCACATTTCTATTTTTATTCCATATATGCTCGTCGGATAGAATCTATATATCAATTATGTATGACATTATTTGTATTAAAAATACTATACCTACATTAACGACGTTGTTACAAACATTATTCTCTCACTGACAATATTGTTCATCACTTCTTTATAATTGTGTAAACGGTTCCGATGGAAGGCGGCCAACAGCGGCGCTTTGCGTAAATTTATACGTTCAGATTACACATAATACAAGTCTGCGAGCCACTTTACACAAACTTAATGGTTTAAATAGTGCTACTAGTTCAGAATAACGCCAAGGATTTATTATAAGTGCTCATTTATAAACTTTGCCGCGACGTCGAGAAATATTACTCTATTAAATTAAAATAAGATGTTTTAAAGTTAAATTGCAAAGTCAAAAGTTGACCCTCCTATTCTTATTATTAGAACGGCTAGTTTTATTAAGTAAGTAGGAAAGAATAGGTATATAAGTCGAGCTAAGTTAACATACGATAGCGACATACTCTTGACTCTTTCTTTAAAGGAAAATAACGATATTGAACAACAAAAAAATATTATAAAACACGGCATAACGGAGTGATGTGTACAGAGAGTAACAAAGAACGAATGAACGGAACGACGTCCGGTCGGACAAAGGGCCGCGCTGACAATGGACCGATGTGGACTGCAAAAAGTTTATCTCGTTTACAATTAGCGAGGGACAACAAGGAGTAGAGCATGCGATGTCTAGTATTATACCGGTATGGAATTCCTTCAGTATACAAAATATTTCAAAAATGTTGATGGTTAAGAAGATAGGATGTGTGAAAATTCGAAGAATTTAGTTGATTTAAAAAAAGTACAAGACCAAGCACTTTTCTTACTGCAAGCTCTCCTTTTCCCAACTCTATTGGGGTCCAAACTTTCAATGCTTCATTACATATGCGACGTATATCTACAAACATAAAGACGTTTTAAGAAAATATTCTTTAACACATAATTAGAAGATAATTTAGTTTGTTTATACTTACTTGTAGTATTATCAACAAGTAATTAACACTGATATCCAGCATACGTAGAGGTACGCCTAAATCAATAGAGAAAATAGAACCGTTGATGTAACGGGGTTTCTCAGTCTTCATACATAACAACAGGCGCTTTGTCGCTCTTTGAAGAGATGTCTTTTCTAAAAATAATTTAGAGGTACGAAATACGTCAATACACAATAAAAGTATAAAAACATAACTAAAAAATTTTAAAAATAGAGTCAAAACGAGAGCAAAAGCAACTTAAACAAAGACTTCTACAAGTGAGTGAAAATTGAACTGAATGATCTGTGCGTAGCTTAAAAAAAGATGTTTATCTAAGAATCAATATCACCTGAACTCTTAAAATCAAATATCAATGATTTAGATAAATAACTAATTATTTTGCTAGAAATCAATTTTGTATGAGCTGCTGCAGAGCACAGCAGCCAAAGGGAATATAATGATTTAAACTCCCGCCATATTAAGAACATGCCGATGTTTGTTCTCTGAAATTTAAAACATAATAATTTAATAGTTAAACCGATAAAAGCTTTCAAAGGAACACACACTTTCTTTTGTGTACTTTCCTTGTTAGTTTTACTTATCAGAATAAAATGTTGAAATATTACTTACCACTGATGAATCGACAAGAAAGACGACCAAAGAATACACAACACTTGTTACGAAGGTCGTACCCAGCATCATCATAATCTGTGAAATATTTATTTTCATAAATTGTGAGTTTCATATCAATTAATTGTGCAAATATAAAAAAAAATCTTACCGATAAATTGAATTCTTTTTCAAAATGTGATGCAATTAGTAGGACATGTCTATAAACTTTGGATCCATGATTTGCATTTGCTGCTATTAAACTGAACAATCTTGAATTTATTCCTGATATCAAGACATAGTAAAAACCTGTTTCTGTATCGTGAGCAGCAAAGGAAATAGTCAACACTACAATAGCATTTGTTGGTAAATTCAGATACCACATTCCAAAAACATCAATCATTATAGATATAACACTTACTATTGTTATAGTTAAAGACTTAACTTCAATATTAGAAGCATATTTTTCAGAATATAAACATTTTCCATCCAAATTATTAATAGCGTCAAATGTCTTCGTTTCTAATGCGGCTGCGGTCAGGAGGTATACAGCTTCTAAAGAGATAACCACTTCAAATATTACAGTGAAATAGTTCAATTTAACTTTTATATAGAAAATATCAAATATAATTGATCCGAGAACAATGCTCGGAGCGATAATAAGTATAATGTTACTGAATAAGATCGTAGTGGAATTATCCAATAGATATGTTCTTTTGATACCAACAAAATGTTGTAAGACGATCAGAGTACGCATGTAGTGGAAGGTTTCGTTGTTATACATAATTTTCTGTTTTATTAGATTGTCAAGCATTAATTATTAGTTCTTTTGTCCAGTATTTTTTTAATTGTGTTACTAGAGATATAAAACATATTTATTTTGTTTCGAAATGTTAAAACAACTTATTTAGCTATTTCTACGTAAAGGACTGACCGTTCACTGACGATTCTTGGTAAAAAAAAATATTCAATTAAAATTCCATTAAAGCTTCGTTTCGTATCAATTATTCTTTTAAAATATTGAACAATGATTCTTGTATACGAATATGTAAACTGAATACTTTGAAATCATATTTTTTTAAAACACGATGTCTGTTTTCATTTATTTCAACAGCTTTTATCATTTCTTTTCGGGAGTTTCTAATACCAAAAGACTCATAAAGATATTGTCTGTGTTTGTGTCAAATAGAATTAATGGGGTAAAAATAATATTAGAGGTATTTCGGTTTGGTTTACCAAAAATAGTGAAACACTAAATACTGAACCATCGATAAATAATAAAATATTTGTATTGAATCTCTCTAATTAACATTAAAATGTTATTTGATTTCAACAATTTCAATTCCCAAATGACTGCGACACACTCGACTGTCGCTCGAGTGAGATATACAGCGCTGATATCAACTGATGTTTATCAATACAAAATTATATGAAATACTATTAAATTAACAAAACCAACATTTCTACCTAGTAGTTCACAAAACATACTTGTTCCTGAGGTCAACGTAGAGACAAATGAACTTCAGAAAGCTCTGAGAATGGTTCAGCACGCCTAAGTAATATCATATATATCTAACCGTATTTATAAACGAGCAAATGCAAAAATTCTTAAGCAAAAGTAATGACTTAGCAATCATTTTTATTTTATAGACGAGAATTATTATTAAGTTCGAATTTAAAATCGTATGAATTCTCAGCGAAGCATTCGGCCTTCCGCACATTCTACGTTTTACTCGCGTCCAACGAAAGCAGTATACGACCCCATAGATGTTCAAACAAGCGCGCACACGGAGTGGTAAGACTTGACGGTCTTAAAGTAAAAAGTAAACGATTAAAGGTCACCATACAAATTACTGTTCTCCGATCTGAGGCACTGCTTAACCAGAAACTAAAATACAAGCATCACTTTGTTATAAGTGCTGACTTTAATTAGACACCAGAAACTAGGCTTTTCAGCTTTTTGATGAAATTTACTGCACTAAAATGTGATAGTAATTCTGTCGTAATGTGTGAATTCTTGGTAATAGGGATTAGGCTGGAGGGGGGAACTGCTCGCATATTTGTACAGCGCGAGCTGGCGATATAAATCCAAGCAAAGCTGCAGCTTACTTGGCTTACGTCCACATACAGTAAAGGGATTAATAAGGCAATTAAAAAGTTCAATGACATTTTTTATTGTTTAAGGCTATAACGAAATCTGCCTATGGTCTGTCGCGCGTCATAAATAAATTCAACTTATTGTGGATTTAGTAAGTTAAATGTACATTACACGTCTTCCCTAGTGACCAATTAACAACTCTGGGTACTTCAGTTAATTTTTTCTTAATCTATAGGCCTATTGATACACACAAACATAATTGAAGTCAGAAGAGTCCTTTAGGTCAACTTTAATCGCTGGAAACCGTACAATATAAAAGTCTAAGGAGTTATTTTTTCTTGTGCAAAATGTTCAAAATGATCGCGTCTACAGATGGATGAATATTCAAATGACGTCGTCGTCTTTTCAGCGTTTCTGCAGCGCTTGGATTTTATATGTAGCAAATATGATTTGCATCGCAAAGTGTGTTTGTCCGCAACTACAATGCCGCGGAAACTTTACAATATATAAAAAGATTATGTTCTTAGGATAAATATGTTTTAACAAGAAAGTGCTTTTGTTACTAGGTTTTACATCATTTAAAACGTAGTAATAAGTATAGGTGTGTAGTGATTTAATGAAAATGATAAAAAAGATCCACGAATTTAAGATTTTACATGACCGGTGATAGAGCCCGTTTTAACATCTTCGCACTAAATGGCCGGCTCGCATGGTGAAATACCACGACTACACAAAAGACAGGTGTCAAATAGAAGCAATTCCGTGCTTCGTCTGTCGAGTGTGGTGCCGGAGACTTTTTTCTTCTGATATGGAAATGATAGGAAGGGGAAGTGAATTTGCGTCTCCTCCTCCGTAGATTAAGACTAGGCAACGCATCTGCCGTTGCAGATGTCTATAGGCAGCGGTCGCTTCGCTATTACAGCAAATCCAGGTGGCTGCTTGCTCGTTTGCCACTTTATTATATAAAAAAGGAACCTATGCAATATAGATTCAAAGAGAAATAAATGAATAATAAGAATTAATTATAAATCTGACAATGATGGATCTATGGAAAGTATAATTGGGGAAATTAATCGAAGAAGCGAAGTGATGTAGCGGGAAACTTTATCACAACTCGGAATTGAAATTTTCCTCTCTCATTAAGCCGCCACTCGCTGTAGACTTGTTAAATCTATGATAGTTATATTAAATGTTAGAGCATTTAAACGAAAATGTAGTTTATTAATCATAAAACTTTACTTGGTGATGAATTTCGATATAACAGAAACAATACGGGAGAAAAATCAAATCAGTAGTAATGATCATCAGTAAAAAAATGTTGTTTTTGTTGCTGAAACCATATAAAAATGTTACAAAATGTGAAATGTGAAGGGAAACAGTGAAATATGTTGTCAAAGATTACCGCTCGTTTGCCTATAATTTTCATTTATTCAGTTTTAGCCACTCGCAGACTATAATTTCGTTGTAGTTTCGCTATACGCTAATAGATGGCAGTAAATAAAGTTTTTAAAATAAATAATAATTGCGTATGGAAAACGTTCTTTTCCAATTCTTAACACCAAAATGAAGATAATAAATTGTAGTATTTCTTTTAAAATAACTAATGAATTATGTACGCAGAGTAGATTAAAACAAGTTTGTAATTTATTAATAGTAAATGGTTAAGTTTAGATTATCAATAACATAGTTAAGGATTAACTGATGGATTGATTCGGTAATTGGTAAATTACTTAATTAAACTATGTCATAATGTTGACAAGTTTGAAACAACTTTGATATGTCGAGGTCTGATGTTCCCTGTGGATATATTTGTAATGAGTTCGTAAACTCTAGTAACTATTAATTAAAATTAAACTGTAAGCAACCTCTTTAACAAAATTAAAACTCAAATAAAATACTTTTGAAGTCTACAAGGTAATTTATCTATATCAAAACTTTTGCAAAAGGAACAAAAGGTAAGAATATTTAAGTAAGCGGTAAATTTTGGGGCGACTTGTGATCCATATGTGGTCCGTCGTTATCTGCGGTATTCCGTTTCACTGAGCATTTGAGATGACGCGATGTCTCACGTCACATACCGATTGCTACCGTTACATGTTATATCAACTAGCTTTGAACAAAGCTAACATACGTATAACATGTAGTGTAGCACATGTAGTGTAGCACGTTTAGTCCCTAAACCTTACTAATGATTATTATAAAAATAGTACTGATTAACTTCTTAATTAACAAACTTATAAGATTGAGAAAGGAAACATTAATCGATGAGGTGGGATTAGATCCACGAATGAAGTAGAATGGGCGAGAGATGAGCTAAAACCTCGCAAAAAAGGATTTTGGATTCTCTGCCTATCCTTCCATTTTATTTTTGACTTTATTATAAAATATCATGACCGTTTAACCTTCAAGTTCCAATGTGTAAGGCCGCAAGATTACAGCACGTATAAATATCATTAGGATAAAGCAAAAGCAATTTCAAAGTCGATCCCATTACGAGGGGCCGGCTGATAATGAGGGCCTCGATTGAGCTGTTAACCATTTATTTACGTGTTTTGTTCAATGCAAAAGAATTTGCTGTTTAACAAGTCGTTTAAATTCAGGAGGTGGCCGAACGATGTTTACTGAAAAAAAAGAATGAAATGAAAGGGAGGAAGAATAAAGTATTAAAACGTGGGAGCCGAGTGGTAGGCGGAATTTGTTGCCAAAATGTGGAAAGTCTTAGATAAAAAAAACTACGCTTTTTCAATACACTATGTTATATTTAGACCCTTGATGAAAAAAGGCTAAATGTCTGGACACACATAACAACGATAATCTTCTAGAATTATCCTTTGCGATTTTTATGGGGAGATTCAAAACACTCCTTTTACTTGTTCGAAAGTTCACCGATCGACGACTTGACGATCCCTGCGTCGTTATGTCGTATATTGAAGCCCATAAATATCTAAATATATCTGAGAATAAGCTATTTACCTTGACCAACCCGTTATACATCAAGATAACCGGCCAATTTCTTGTGAGAGAAATTTATAACGGTCGGTTGCGCCTTCCAATATATTTCAACGATGTATTCCTTTAGTGTAAGTCTTGGTGGTTAAATAGCGACCACATACCTGTTTAAATTTAAAATTGCAATACTCCTTATATTAAACTGCAACTACTCTTAGTCCTTGCTCTTTTATGTCAGGAAATATTGCAATTGTAAGTATTCAAGTCTCATCTTCTAACTTGGATCAAGTCATAAAAGTAAAACTTTCCCTAGCCGTAATAAAATATGAGTAAATTTTCCGTGCTATACCTTTGGCCAGATTTTTCCCTAATCATATAAGAAAACATTCCGGTGTAAGGCTGCACACAGCGCCGGCAATTTGTCTCTGTTAGCTCGACACAACCTGCCCATATTTTCAAAGGGCAGAAATTGGCAATTTTTCTCACAGCAATTTGCCCGAGTTATCCCCACCCTTTACATAAATCGGGGATGAATAATAATAATTTATATCAATTTATATATAAAATTGTCTTCTAAGAAATATTTTGTGTCAAGATCAGTTTTGATAGTAGAAATAACTTCCTTTATGAATGTTTCATATTGCGAAATGCGAACGTTTATGTGTTTACATAAATTGTGACTTGCAAAACTATTGTTGGACATGTGCCATTTGTAGCAAAAAGATGTAGGTAACATTTGAAGGAAAAGTGAATACATAAAGCGCGATCTACGTTGAATAAATTGCTGTACAGCGCCATCTGTTAGGATGTTTTGAATGTAATAGAGAAAGCGAGATTGAAGATATGTAATGTTGAATAATCATTATCAGAAAATATACTAGGGGAACATAAAACGTTTATCTATTTATTCTTCGATAGATGAAATAAGTTCGTGGAAACATTGAGTAACAATATATTGACTTTCCTCATTGGACCCGTGTTTGTGGAACAGAAACGATGTTTGTCCCGATCTACCTCATTCAATTACGTCGTAAGACTTACTACCGTTCTCTCCTACTTTTATATTGTCTCTGGAAACATATCAGGTAATGAACATATTTACATTAGTAAAACATCGCCAACATTACAAAAAACTAAACACTTGTCAATTCTTTTTATAACGTAAAGAAAATTCCATATCTTTCAATAATTTTATAAGACTACATATTCGTGTATGCTTCACTCACCAAGGAATCTGAAATTCTAATTCAGAACAAATACTTCTGCTTTATGAGAAATACTTTTCCTTTCAACGAAACAATTTTACATTTATTCAAATCATTTATTTAATTTTATTGTGATATTTAAAATACAATATCGAATTTAATAAAAAAATAACCCGTTTTGAGGTAATGTAACATCATTTCAAAGTTGACAGTAATTGCATTTGAAACAATATTAATATCTCGTTACTGTAGTATGTGCTACGAGCTTTACCAGCTATTGTAAATTAATGGTGTAAGGGTCCAGTAATTAGGGTTTTCCTATATTTGCATAATTGCTGGATGACATTGATAGCTACGGATCGTTTCCGAAGGCGGTTGTCGTTTGTTTCCAATTACTTAAGTGTTGTAACTAAGTTACTTACTTCAAGGTCGCTTAAGTTATCTCTACATAATAGATTACAAATGGACAGAATCGAAATGTTTTTTTAGCAGAGTTATATGTTTGTTAATCGCCTCTAGGTAGCAGTTAGTATTTTCCATGTCTAGGTACAATTATATTAGGTTATTTCAAACATAAATCTTCCAATTCGTGTAAATTTCAAATTCAATTTGATCGAAGTTTTTTATTCATTTTGAGTATCATAATTTAAAATAAAATTATTAAAATAAACGCATCAAGTTTTTGAGTTGTACGAATCTAATAAAAGCGAAAATTTTAAAAATCTTTTTATTTAAAAAATAACACCTAAAATTCCTTGGCGTTAAAGTCTTTGAGTCTGATTAGATTTACTTATTTAAGAGGTCGTTAAGTAAGGCGGACTTTGACTTACAAAGTGAACTGTGAAGCTAAGGCTTTATTCCGTTAATGTTTGCCCTAATGGAAACATTAATAATTCAACAGTGCTTTTTTAACTCGAAGTCTGTTAAAGATAACTTTTAAAAGTAAGTATAATAAAAGTAAATGACACTTTTGCTATCGTAATTGGACGGGAGTTGTGGCAAATTATATTTAAAAATATATTTAGCTACGTTTTGTTTAAAAATAATCAAGTTTACACTTTATTTAGTAGTATTTCTTATTAATTTAATATATATAACTTTTCTTGTTGAATGAAAACAATATACCGAGTGAGGAAAGTAACTAAAAATAGTAAGACAATGTGCTTGTTACTTCTGTGATGACGACCGGTCCTAATTTATCTAAGAACCGTATATTGCAACAGAATTGATTGTTAAATAAATTGTAAGAGATTAAATAAAACAATGAAATATATAAAAGTAAACGTCGTTTCAGTTGATAAACGATATTGTATAGGAGTTATTGCCGGCTGTCTGCTGTCGTTGGAAGAGTGAGGAAGAGCGCTGCGAGGTGTAATTGATAAGTTCAGTTATTGAAAGCCGATTCAATTTCAACACTGCACGTTTCGAAAACGGATACATTGTGGTAAGTAGCTACTTGTATTAATTGTAATTGATGAATTAGCTAATATTTTCAAATTAAATAAATTAAAAAATAAATACTCACGGAATGACGACTATTTATTTTCTAAAACCTATGGCGATGGAAAACTTTGACATTATCAAATTCCACTTATTTATAAAGACTAGGTCTACGTAGTAAATGCGTAGTAAGTAGGTACACAAAAAGGCCGGTACTAAGAGCACACGTAACCGTCGTGTATGCATGCGTAGATGTATGAATATAGAAGAAACGAAAGAGGTGTGTCAAGATCGTGTCAAATAGAGGTCCGTTGTCTCTGCCCACCCCTCTGGGTTACGGGCGTGAGTTGTTTGTTGTTGTAGGTACACAAGTGCAATTCTCGTTCTATTCGTTCTCTCTCGTTATTTCTAAAATTAAACATGCAAGTAATTTAACAAGTTTTAAACCAAAACAGCTACTTACCAAAGTGTAAATACCAGGAACATAGAGTCGGCATCGAAAGTTTAATTAAAGTGTAACGAATGAGATCTAATATATCATTCGATATCGTATCGCGAACAAGAAATATGTACAAAAGAAATAAAAAAATGTTATAAAAACAGGGGTTAAAGATATAGTCCAGCGGGGCTACGCCAAAGTACTCTTTGTTTGGCGATATCGCTGATGGAATCGACAAAAATGTACGAAATTGACAATGATATTCGATAAGTCATGTGCTTGTCACGTGTGTAGTATCGAACGTCATTGTCAATTTCATACATTTTTAACATTCGCTATAGAATCGCTTCGTAGCGAATGTCCTTTGGGCAAACCCCTGTATCAAGGAAGGATAAAAATAGAATATTGAATTTCAAATTTTAAACTTTAATCTACTATGAATAACAATATGTATTCATAAACAACATTATTAAATTAAATTCACTTATGCATATGAACTAAGTTTCGAAATATCCTTGTAATTACTTAATGCGGAAGTGTACAACTAAGTTAATCTTGCCAGGAGTATGGTACAAGTGACAAGCTAATGCGTATTTTAATAAGCACATTTTTAATTTTAAAAAAATCTTCACAAACATTCTACTAATTCAAAATAATAATTGATGTTAAGACTGGGTTTTAAATAGATGGGCGATGGGGCCTGGTCAGGGTCGAGAGAGTTCGCTAAATGAGGACCGCACTGGACCAATCATTGGAGATCCACGACACCAACTAGTGACTTCTAGCTGTAGTAGTAGTAGAAGTGAACATAAAAGAAGAGTAAAAGGTCGCAGAGAAGTTAACTTGTTGTCATTTGCCCCGTCTATTAAATGATATCACTTTTCTATACAAATTGGCACACGTCAAAGTATTCTTCTCAAAGGACCAAGGAAATAGGAAGGAATTGTATGAAGTCGCTATCTGTCAATAACTTGTACTACAAAGAACTGTCTCAGAATTCCTGCCTCTATTTGCATCCAAATTGCCTTTATATCCTTCCCATGCACTAACCCTTGCCCGATCTTGTTCGATTTTATGTTATTTATCTATGTTTACTTTAACCCAACTCCATCAAATCAGTATAAACGTAGAGGTTTTACGAGTACTTTTGTTGGTTAATCAGAATAAAAGGATTCTACAATACTATGTTTAGTTCAGTCATTTATTACTGGACTACTATATTTATTAACTAATCATTTAATTTAACAGTGGTAGAGCCCGCTTTAACATCTTCGCACTAATTGTCCGGCTCGCCCGGTGTAATAGCACCCACTAAAACCTGACGGCCCTCACACGTATTACGGCGGGGTCGTGGGCACTGTTTAACGTCCACGACACGGTGTAATACCACGACCACACAGAAGACAGGCATGAAATGGAAGCAATTCCGTGCTTCGTCAGATGAGTGTGGTGCCGGAGCCCTAATTTTAGTCCACTTTCCCTTCCTATCCTTTTCTTATAAGAGAATAGAAAGGATTTAGCGGGGTTGGTGCTGTGCTTCTCCTTCTCCGTAGGGTAAGGGTAGGCGACGTGGACGTTAAACAGTGCCCAGCCGTAATACGTGTGAGGGCCGTCAGGTTTTAGTGGGTATTACGGTCACCTTCTGTGGCCGGCGAGTCCCACACTCTCTACGCCATTGCACGCCCGGCGTAGAGGTGCCTAAATGCATTTCCTGACGTTTTTTTTTTTTTAAAAAAGGGTAAGGGTAGGCAACGTATCTGCAATGGCAGATGTCAATGGTCAGCGGTCGCTTCGCTATTTCAGCGAATCAAGGTGGCCACTTGCTCGTTCGCCACTTTTTAATATTAATAAATAATAAGTGACTTATGTAAGAATTTAAATTAGTTCACAAAATAAATAGCCAGGATTCTTCAATTATCCGAAGTTACTTGAGTTCGGACCAGTAAATCTTAATTTCGTTTGTATTATAGTATCTAAGGGTACAGCTGCTAGGTAACTTGTTATCCATAAACACTGACTATGCATAAAATTGTAATTAAATGTTAATTTATTATTAAGCTTACAAATTAGAGGTAAATGTGAAATGTTAAAGGCTATATTCATTAATCCCCGCAGACATCACACCTTTACCTCTTAATAATTCATTTCACTGTGACATATAAAGGGTCCTTTTAATTATGAAACCCCTTAATTTGCGGAATAAATTGTTGAGGTACAATTAATTAGCTCGGTTTATGATTATTATTATATCTGATATGTGCGGCACAGGTACTGGTGCTCATATTAATACGTATTTCAAAATAAAAAAATATACTAGGTCAACATAAATGCTGCCTAAAGATTTCAACCCTACCAGCGTGTTAATTACTGTTTCTGCATTGTATTATTTTTAAATTTCCACCACTTTTAAACGCGATTTTTTCTATTCTAAACAACTTAAGGATTATGATTTCCTTTCTCAGTGAAGTCTTATAAAGTGTCTTCGTCCCTATCAATGAATAAAGGTTATCTTTTTGCTTGAGCTGCGCTATGATTTAGTTTAGCTATTTATTACTAGACTGTAGGTGACAATGAAAGGTGAAGTTTCATTAATGGCGTGTATTCTCGTCTGCAACGCTCCCTGGGCTAGGAGAGATTATGACGTCATCTTAAATGCTCATTGGAGCGGTACACGTGTGATAAGAACATACGGCGAGATATTGCGACCTCGTAGAAACTAGAATTTAACAATAATATTGAATTCAATTTCTAAGCAATATCACAATATTCAAGACTCGATTTCAGTTGAAAATCACAATACAGAAAGAGATTGAAGAAAAATATCGTAAAGTTCAATAGAAATCTTACTAATATATATGCGAAACTTTGCATGGATGAGATGTTTGTTTGTTTTGGAACGGACTTAAATGCACCTAGCATTTAAGTTTTATTTAATTCCGCTCTGAGTCACGGGCGACAGCTAGTATAATCAAATATTTATTTACATATTCTACATACTCGATATATCTTTGTTATAAGGATGAGTGTAACTATAGTAGGAATTCCTGCCCGTGTGTCCTCTTCAATATGGAGAGCGTGTCTGGGTGTCGTATCACTGTAAGTGGATATCATTAGTTCCACACTTCGACGAATAGTACCATTGATGTATGAAATTACACAGTTTCATTTATTAAATAGTAACCGTAGCATAGATTAAAAGAACCAGACGAGACACGACATATGTCACGCTGACAGCGACTGAGACACATTTATACATAGATTTTTGGCTCCTTTCTTCGTATGCGATTTTGTTTGTTTGGGTCCAGAAATATGACCCTAGCAAATGTTACGTATCATGTAGTTTTGTGGCGCTCCAAGCGTATTTTCGGTGAACTAATTTTTCATACGTCCCAAAAAGGCTTACGACATTATTATATTGTGTTTAAAACCGTAAAGTGACGCACACACAACATACATATGACGTATTCTAAGGCATTTCTTGTCCCTCAACCGTATTACACTATAGCCATTTCTATATCTTTCTCCTTCTACGATCCATAGATATTTGCACTCTATTTAAATACTGTCGTACTGGCTACCCAAATCTGTAATTAAAAGCCTCTAAAGCCTTGTTTGCACCAGGATAGTATTTTAGTCGAATAGCAAATCATAAGTATCCGAACAAAGGATTTACTAATCTGCTCTACTGATGCTGTTCAGACACGTTTAGTTACTAAATTACTAGCTACTCGACTAAAATATTATCATGGTGCGAACAAGATTTAAATGTTTTAATTGAATCTCATAGAAGTTCGTATGAAAGTGGAAGTTGAGAGGATATTTTTTCGTAAGTCACTTCGAGACAAACGTCGCAGATTGTCGTATCCTAGTCTACAAAGGGAGATAGATTTCTGCAAGGACGTTATAGTGGACTGCGCACTGCATACTAAGAAAACGGTCCGAGCAGTAACACAAAAACTGAA